>OY726530.1:35816938-36416938 GCA_963383655.1 Bathymodiolus septemdierum | reverse complement strand
ATGGATGAGAATCTTAGGAATAATAGCCAGACAGAAGCGCGTGGTCTTAGGCTTTATTTAGATATACACATATTTGAATTTTGCTTTACAACACTGAAATCCTGGACATTTTTATCAAGACATTGACACCATTTTTCACTGAACGCAATATCGTGCGAAACGTCTGTGTATGTGAAACCACGAAATTAAGAATTTAACGAATATTTGTCACCATAAATATATATACATGTATATATATATATATATATATGTACTGACTAGATGGCTAATTAGGACCCATGTATTAACGTATCCATCAAAATACAATTTTTCCTCAAATCACGAATATTGATATCCATGAATTTAAATGAATTCATAATATTCTTAAAAGTATCATAATAAATTGGTTAATCTTTTAATGGATAAATTTAGCTACAAGAAGAATGAAATTGCATGTTAGTAAAGTTGCATGTTAAAGAGCCAATGCGTTGTTAAACGCCCTAGGCAAAATAAATTAATACAGTTTTATTGCAGATTCCTATCTAAATTTGTGGTTGTGATTGTCAATTTTCTTGTCCAAATCGTATTACGTTTGTACCGCCTGGCTTTATAGTTTATTTTTGAATTTTTCTTTAATCACTCTGGCAAACATACGTGGTAAGGATTATGGTGTTTAATGCCACTTTCAACAATATTTCATTTATATCGTGGCCGTCAGATTTATTGGTGGAGGAAACCGGGGTACCCGGAGAAAACCACCGACCTGTCGCAAGTCACTGACAAACTTTATCACACTCTATTGTATCAAGTGCACCTCGAGTACACCCTGAGTGGGATTCTAACTTACATCGTTAGTGGTGAAAGGCAGTGAATCCATATGTAGTGAATCCATATGATCACGACGGCTACTCAGCCAATATATAAACAAACATTCAAATCAATAAAAATAAAATAAACAAAAACATGTAACAAATTATCGAGATAAAGCACTAACAAGTAATCATTTTTTTATTAGAATAACGAAAAATCCAAATATCTTTTAAACTATAGATTTTTGAACAGCAAAATAAACGAGAGTTTTATTTCGAATTAGGAGTGCTAACTAAAAATGTTATTGTAATGCTTATTATTGTTTTGGCTGAGGCTGCACTCCAATGAAATTTTGCATTTTGGTCCTATATTGTTGTCATTTTTCGGGTAGGGGTAGATGTACTTTATAGAAGAGCCATCCGTACGTCAGGTATCTTACCTGTAAAATCTTTCTCTCAGCCACGTGTACTTTAGCCGAAACTGACAAGCATTTCTCTCATAAATTATTGTTATATTTTGCATTTTTTGTAAAATGGGGAAAAATTCTGACTTATCTCCGGAATGCCAAAAATTTGTAAAAAAGTTGTTTGCCTTTTTTAGTAAGGCAAAGGCAACGAAGAAGCCAATTGTCTCATTTGATAGGGTATATCAAAGGACATCTAAAGCTTTGGGTGTGTCCTACACTTCAGTGCACCGTACTATGAATGGTAAGAGGCCTTGTAAGTCAAATAGACCCAAAGAAAGAGCTAACATTTTGGACGACTTTGATCATTGTGTTATTAAAAGAACAATCCACGGTTTATATTCACGGGAAATTGCTCCGACCGTCTCAATAATACATAAGGAAATAAAAGATTCTATTAAAATATCAAAGTCTAAACTTACTCAAACTCTCATTGATCTTGGATAATAGGTGATAATCGAAGAGTTCTGTACGACCAAGTGTCTATTATCTATGATAGGTGTAATTATCTGAGAAATATCAAATCTTTTAGGGAAGCAGGGTATGATATCGTGTACATGGATGAAACATGGGTCAACCAAAATCACTGCACAGATTATATGTGGCTTCCGAATGATGGGTCTGATGCCCCAAAAATACCCTCGGGCAAAGGCAAACGTTTGATTGTTTTGCATGCAGATACGCGAAGTGAGGGTTTGATTGACGGCTGCGATTTAGTGTTTCTGGCCAAATCAAAGGATGGTGACTATCACCAGGAGATGAATAGTTTTGTCTTTCTTGAGTGGTTTGAAAATCGATTGATGCCTGCTTTGAAAAATCATAGCTTGGTTGTGTTAGACAAGTTATCACAATGTTAAAACAGAAGATACAGTGTGCCCAAATTTTAGTCAGAAAAAAGCTGTTCTCCAAAGCTATCTTACACAACACAACATTCCCATTTCTGCTACTGATACCAAAAAAGTATTATATGAAAAAATAAAACAAAAAAATACCCCTATGCAATTATTGACTTTTAATGAGGTCTACTCATGACTATACGAACCTGGTCAATGATTGATTAACCTCGGCCGTTGCGTGGTCAGGACCTAGTCAATGATTGATTGATCGAGGCCAACGGCCGAGGTTAATCAATCATTGATCACGCAACGGCCGAGGTCAATCAATCATTGACCAGGTCCGTATAGTCATGAGTAGACTGAAATTAAACTGCTTTATTAAATAATAAGGAATTTTTCAAACTTTTCAACAGTATATTCAACAAAATAGGCTACATATAGTCTCTAACATTGTTTCCCGTTTATTACGATAATTTCTCAAATCAAGACAGTTAAATTTTCACATTTTAAAGTTCGAGGTTTACCGAGAACTTTAAAATGTGAAAATTCAACTATCGAGATTTGAGAAATTATCGTAATAAACGGGAAACAATGTTAGAGATTGTTTCTCTAATGAACCAGTAAAAATTTGTTTGATTCTTTTTCTCACTAATTTAACCAAATATATGGTCGTTTTTCACTTTCTCAAATCGACGTCCAATGACGTCACTGACGTATACTTCAATTGACGTCACACCCGTTAAGGAATGTTTTTGAAGCAATGATGGAGAAGGGACAAGATTCCAGATGAGGGGTTCTTGATGACGGTACGGTTAATTACGGTTAGTTACGGTTAATTAAACGATTTTATTGACACAATGACATTTTGCAAAACGTAACATTTTACGGGAATAGTAGCGTGAAATTCTTTTCTCTAATTCTTGTTAAATTTTCACACTTCTCAACCCGTGTGAGAAGAAATCGATAATCAACGTGTGGATCACTTTGTTCTCAGTCGCTGATTGGTCAATTACGCAATTATGTCTCAACCCGTGGGTGAGATAAGAATTTCACGCTACTCTTCCCACGGGTTGAGACATTATTGCGTATTATAACACATAAATAATACACAAAACAACTTGACGCAAAACAAAAACAAAAATAAACAGGGACAATTTATAATCCAACCGAAAACCAAACACAAAACGGGCCTTATATTCATGAAAAGTCAAAACAAACAAAGACAAAGATCGAAACTTCGGATTCCTGTTTTGGATAAGCACTTCGAACTTCGAACTTTTAGCTCACGTTTGAGTTGAAAGATATAACTTGGCTTAGTAGAATAGTTACGTGAAACAAATGTATCAATGATTCATCAATAACTATTGCAGTTTTCAATTATTTTTTACCGATGTTAAGTTGCAAGTTTGGTAAAAAAAATAGCTCACAAAATGACCGTGCTCAATGTCATGTTCAACCCCCCCCCCCCTAAATCAACCCTCCAATTGGTCTTACATGTATATAAATTCAAAATGTCACGCAATCGAACGAAATGACAATGATATATTCTTCATATTGTATATGAAGACTTCATATTTGTTCACTATTAAAGACAGAAGTACTATATATTTAGTGAAAAAATAAAAATAACGAAATTATGTCCCAGTCCAAGTAATTTTTACAGGTAAAATATTTTGCAGGTAAAAATCAATGAACTCAATAGTGCGTGTAGGAGATGGTGACGGGCTCTACGGAGAACAATGGAATCTTTCGGGTGACCGTCGAGTGTCGATTGTCCTCAGGGATTAAAACCCACGGCCGCAGGCTGTTCTCTTTTATAAATGCGATTTTTCTATATGAGCAGGGCCAAATCCGTTCACTTTCTGGTCTGCAAACTTCCAAATTAAATTAGCACCCTTGATTCTCTACACAACTCTCGTTTACACATCTACTTTAAAATCTACAGTTTAAAAGATATTTCAAATTTTCGTTATTTTAATCAAAAATTTATAACTTTTAACATTGTATTTAAATGTACCGCAAGATATTTGTTATGTGCAAGGGGTGTTGTATAGTACAGTGAGAGACATAACGTGATAAATCACTGTGATATGATTGAATGATAGCTATTTAATATTCCTACAAAATGTATTTATTATTAAAACTAAGGTTCTCCGCACTCGGGCATAGTTGACCTTACAACTGATTTTAGCTATCCGGTTTATTGCTTTTGGTTTCCATGCTCTCAAAAGATTTCTAAATTAGTTACCTTCCAAAATTTGGACTTCGAGCGTAACTGATGAAGGTTTTTATCAGAAACGCGCCGTGCGCTCTAAATTAGATATATACGTTTTTATTACAGTATTTGTTTGGAGACACTACCACAAAGGTGTCATAAAATCAGTTGAATATCAATAAATGAAAAAATCTCTAACGCAGGGGCGGATCCAGGGGGGGGGGGGCGCACCCGGCACGCCCCCCCCCCCCCCCCTCAAATTGGAAAAAATATGATTTTTTGGCGTAAAATCGTGATTTTTCACACGAAATACCCCAACATTTTTCGCGCCTCCCTCCGCTCGGCGCAATTTTATTAAGTGCGCCCCTTCCCCCCTAGCTTGAAATCCTGTATTCGCCCCTGTAGCGGCTCCATTTATAAAAACAACAATTTGTTTTATGTGATATTTTGTTCGTACTTCATCCAAGATGAAGAAAAAATGTCGATAAATTGACTTGGCCATCAAAACATCTGCACTCATCCATATCATTTAGTTATAATGCAGTGTTAAGATTGCCACAATTGCTTTCTGAGAAAATTATTAACACTTCATTCAATACACTCTGCCTTTTCAATCAAACTGTGAAATCTAATTTTCTTTTTCTTCCAGTGAAGTGCTTTAGGTTTGTTTACAGGAATTCTTGATGCATATTAAAACTATTGCCAATAGAAACGATATTCATAGTCACTGTTTTCAGGGGAAGATTAAAAATTTGCCAAAATTCAGAGAGAAAAAATTAATGATGGGTCATAATCGGTATGGTGAAGTTATGAACTATTTTGGAATACTGAATTCTTTATTGATAAACAAACATTGATTGATTGATTGATTGATTGATTAGTGTTTAACGTCCAGCGAGCAATTTTTCAGCTATATTCAGGATGAGAACATTTAAAAATTTAAACGCCATGGGACTCGAAACAAGGAAAGGTGATGGGTAGGGACGGATAATTTTGCCAGTGCAACAGGTCTCTTATGGACCACTCATCATGAGCATAATGTTCATAATGAGCTGTTACACTGGGTTCTTTAACGTGTGGAGAGGGTGGCAATCTCTCAACACGGGACCTCGGTTTTATTTACGTCTCATCCGCAGGACGGGTTGGTTGTGAATTTCTACATGCCGCACAACCGACGGACGCCCCTTCAAGCCGAAGAAGCCCTCGGTCCCATTTCTAAACAACACTCATTCTAACTAAAAGGAAATTTTAATAAATTTGTCTCGGATTTATCTAAACGAAATTAAACCAATAAAATCCTTTCGTTAATCATTTTTGTTTATATTTCCAATAGTTTAACGTTGAGCGTACCTGATGGTGAAGGTTATTCCAGAAACGCGTCGTGCACACTAAATTAAATTGCTACGTTGATGGCAAATTTACGTTTGACTATCCATGTCTTTTATGCCAATTAATTTCAGTCTTTATCCAAATAAACGAAAGCTCATCCAGTTTTTTTTATTTGTTCATCTTATGAATGATTTAAGAAAAGTTTGAAGATACCAAAGGGGTAACCAGAAACCGTAAATCGTCTTATTTGATGATCCTTGTATGGTTTTGAAGGTCCAGTTCCGACCTTAAGGATATTAAAATCGAAATTAAAAGCAAAAACGATACCCGACACCACTACAACGATATCCGACACCACTACAACGATATCCGACACCAACAAAAAACGATATCCGACACCACTACAACGATACCCGACACCAACCATAAACGATATCCGACACCACTACAACAATACCCGACACCACTACAACGATACCCGACACCACTACAACGATATCCGACACCAACAAAAAACGATATCCGACACCACTACAACGATACCCGACACCACTACAACAATATCCAACACCAAACAAAAACGATATCCGACACCACTACAAATGTTCTTTAAAAAACTTCTTGTTCTCTAACATTGACATCAGTTAAGGGATACATTTCTATTGTCTGAGATTTTTTTTGTGTGTTTGTTATTAAGTAATGCTGATCTTGTCTTGTGCTTTCAGATGGTCATATATTGGGTGTTACGCCATGTCGAATAAAGAGTTCTGAATCTAAGGAACGATTTTTATAGTTGGTCATATATTGGGTGTTACGCCATGTCGAGTAAAGAGTTCTGGATCTAAGGAACGATTTATATACATTTTGTAGTTGTTCATAGAAAAGTAACGAGAAACAATTACAGTCAATTCTTCCCATGCGGTCACCTCTATTAAGCAATCACCTGTATTAAAAGGTCACCTTTTTCTTGTCCTTTCATAGAAGTTTTCATATGAAATGGACCTCTTTTAAGAGGTCACCTGTCTTAAAGGGACACTTTTTCTTTGTCCCAAAGGTGACCTCTTAATACAGGTTTGACTGTAATTTATTCTTACTATTGTAACTGCTGTAAAAGATTAATATAAAAGAAGACATTCTCCATAGTTAAACATCATAGTACAGAGAGATTCAGACAAGTGGTTTCCTCTATCATAGTACAGAGAGATTCAGACAAGTGGTTTTCTCTATCATAGTACAGAGAGATTCAGACAAGTGGTTTCCTCTATCATAGTACAGAGAGATTCAGACAAGTGGTTTCCTCTATCATAGTACAGAGAGATTCAGACAAGTGGTTTCCTCTATCATAGTACAGAGAGATTCAGACAAGTGGCTTCCTCTATCATAGTACAGAGAGATTCAGACAAGTGGTTTCCTCTATCATAGTACAGAGAGATTCAGACAAGTGGTTTCCTCTATCATAGTACAGAGAGATTCAGACAAGTGGTTTCCTCTATCATAGTACAGAGAGATTCAGACAAGTGGTTTCCTCTATCATAGTACAGAGAGATTCAGACAAGTGGTTTCCTCTATCATAGTACAGAGAGATTCAGACAAGTGGTTTCCTCTATCATAGTACAGAGAGATTCAGACAAGTGGTTTCCTCTATCATAGTACAGAGAGATTCAGACAAGTGGTTTCCTCTATCATAGTACAGAGAGATTCAGACAAGTGGTTTCCTCTATCATAGTACAGAGAGATTCAGACAAGTGGTTTCCTCTATCATAGTACAGAGAGATTCAGACAAGTGGTTTCCTCTATCATAGTACAGAGAGATTCAGACAAGTGGTTTCCTCTATCATAGTACAGAGAGATTCAGACAAGTGGTTTCCTCTATCATAGTACAGAGAGATTCAGACAAGTGGTTTCCTCTATCATAGTACAGAGATATTCAGACAAGTGGTTTCCTCTATCATAGTACAGAGAGATTCAGACAAGTGGTTTCCTCTATCATAGTACAGAGAGATTCAGACAAGTGGTTTCCTCTATCATAGTACAGAGAGATTCAGACAAGTGGTTTCCTCTATCATAGTACAGAGAGATTCAGACAAGTGGTTTCCTCTATCATAGTACAGAGAGATTCAGACAAGTGGTTTCCTCTATCATAGTACAGAGAGATTCAGACAAGTGGTTTCCTCTATCATAGTACAGAGAGATTCAGACAAGTGGTTTCCTCTATCATAGTACAGAGAGATTCAGACAAGTGGTTTCCTCTATCATAGTACAGAGAGATTCAAACAAGTGGTTTCCTCTATCATAGTACAGAGAGATTCAGACAAGTGGTTTCCTCTATCATAGTACAGAGAGATTCAGACAAGTGGTTTCCTCTATCATAGTACAGGGAGATTCAGACAAGTGGTTTCCTCTATCATAGTACAGAGAGATTCAGACAAGTGGTTTCCTCTATCATAGTACAGGGAGATTCAGACAAGTGGTTTCCTCTTTAATATCACTTATATGTTTTCATGGCCTCCAAGAGAAATTTTGCAAGGCGGAACAAGATTGCTTTGGGGCCCTGGGAACAGGCTGAGGTCCTTGTTATAATGTCGATGTGAGTGATGATCAACAATCAGAATTCAAAAGTCTTAATGAATTTTACATAATCTCTTTTTCAAAATAAAACTAAAAATAGTTGAAAATACCCCTCAAAAAATGAAAAAAAAATCAAAATAAAACGTTTATGACTCTGAACCCCCTCTCATAGGCCCTGTATGTTTTCACTTGGTAATTAACGATTCGGAAGTTATATGGCTTTACTCAGCAGTTATTACTGTGTTTCTAAATCAATATTGGTCTGTAATTATTGACGTTTACTGTTTTTTCGGTTAAAATAATTGGCCATTAATTAGTACTCGGTCAGAGAATGAAGATCTAAAACGTGCTGAATTTAGCAGTTTTACGATACTGGTATTAATTAGTTTTCAATCAAATAAACTTTTTTTATTATTTCAACATTTGTAGGAACAAATCAAGAACATGTTATATTGAAGGTCGTATATTGGTTTGACTTTTAAAAGCATCGTAAGAAAGTTAACCATTTTAAGGTCAGATGCAATTTAAAACATTTACTGTTTTATTCTTAAGAAATAAAAGGAACCCCACTTAAAACAGGTTCTGAATTAATGTGGTTCTGAGCTGCCAACAGTTCGTGTAAGGATGAGTTAACTACCCTTAGATTACCCCCTCCCCTCCCCCGGTGGCTCAGACTAAAGAGTTTCAATATACCTAAAGAGGGAAGAGGAAAAGATCAAATGTTAAAAGCTAATTACAGACCGCGAACTTCACCTCACCTAGTTTTTCGTTTTCTATCTGTAATGCCATAGTCAATATACTGTTTAGTTAAAGATTGTTCACACAAATGACTATTAGAAAAATGACTGCCTACTCATGCAGTGAGTCCAATCCATTACAAAGTGACTTTTCATAGAGCCCAGTAAATATTACAGGCAAGTACAGCGTAATTCTGTACCTAAAAAAATATTCAGATTGACTGATTTCTATTTTTATGTAGATGACGGCTTGTTGGAACATATATTTGGAAGAATAAGAACGTCTGTTTGTGTACGACCTATCAGATATCTACGTTTTTTTTCTAATATCAGTGGGTGGATAATTCTGTTGGTGGACTATTAGTAGCGAGTGTTTCGGCACATGTATGCTTTATCAGATATATTCATTATTGAAATTTACAGTGGCGGACTGGCTCTATAGCGATTTTCCCCGGAAGGATGGTTATATAGCAATTTTTCAGAGCAGTTGGGGAATGGCTCGGGGGAAAATGACACTAGACCAACAGTCTGATCGAGATCCATCGATTTCATCGAATGAAAAATTAAACAATAATATATTGGAATATAAACTCAGTTAAACATTGAAGGTAGTTCTGTCCTTTAATTTCATGGTCCGGTATATAGACGATGTCCTCATCCATCCTCAAATACTATCACGTAATAAGATGTACGGTCACAGCACATTATTTCATCTACCTCATTTTCAACTGCAATGCGAATTTAAATTTAACTTTAAAATCAGCATAAAACATATCGATCAAACTTGACCTATATACACTTAGATCAATGCGCGTTTTAAAACATGTATCAATCATTTATATGTAATTATTTATTTTCGATTTTGTATTTTACATTCATGAATATTTCAACTATCCTTTTCAGTGGGAACTTAAATTTGATAAAGATATTTGACATTGTGGACGCCACACAAATGAATAAAACTAACGAGTCAAGTCCGTGACTAGGATTGTTCACGAAGGTGGTGTTCGAGAGATTACTGACAGTTCTTGTTCATTCGAAATTCAAATTAAACATTGATAGAGCAGCATGGCTGATTTGTCGTCTGTCTGATAGGTGGTAGGTTAAATGAACAGTATTGGACATTTATCATTTGTAAAGAAAGAATGTGTACAGGTACAAATATTGACTTTAATATAAATATTATATTTAACTAATAATACTAGTGCGCAGTGTCGGATTTACCATTGTGCTTAGGGGGCCCCATCTTCCTGCCAAAAAAATATTTGCGGTGGATTTTTGCTTATGTGGTGCAACGTAATGTTTTAGCTATTCCTAAATTCCTTGAGCATGTATGCCTGACTGCCTGTGTAGGTCTACTGGGTCTACCTCCTTCAGGGTCCAAGTAAGGGGCCTCATAACTTAACTAGCATAGGGGCTCATTTGTCCTAAATCCGGCACTGCTAGTGCTAATATACTAACACAGAGTATATTTATCAAAGTCAGAAAGGTTATTAGTAATTACTGTCTCCACAACCTATTCGATACTGTCTGTGTTCTTATATTTTAATCTCTACTTGCTACGGTCGTCTCATGCTGTCCCAATTCGTATCATGTTACAATCGTATCGTGCTCTCACAAGTTGTATCATGTTACAATGGTATCGTGCTCTCACAAGTCGTATCATGTTACAGTCGTATCGTGCTCTCACAAGTCGTATCATGTTACAGTCGTATCGTACTCTTACAAGTCGTATCATGTTACAATCATATCGGGCTCTCACAAGTCGTATCATGTTACAGTCGTATCGTGCTCTTACAAGTCATATCATGTTACAATCATATCGTGCTCTCACAAGTCGCATCATGTTACAGTCGTATCGTGCTCTCACAAGTTGTATCATGTTACAATCATATCGGGCTCTTACAAGTCGTATCATGTTACAGTCGTATCGTGCTCTCACAAGTCGTATCATGTTACAGTCGTATCGTGCTCTCACAAGTCGTATCATGTTACAATCGTATCGTACTCTTACAAATCGTATCATGTTACAATCATATCGGGCTCTCACAAGTCGTATCATGTTACAGTCGTATCGTGCTCTTACAAGTCATATCATGTTACAATCATATCGGGCTCTCACAAGTTGCATCATGTTACAGTCGTATCGTGCTCTCACAAGTCGTATCATGTTACAGTCGTATCGTGCTCTCACAAGTCGTATCATGTTACAATCATATCGGGCTCTTACAAGTCGTATCATGTTACAGTCGTATCGTGCTCTCACAAGTCGTATCATGTTACAGTCGTATCGTGCTCTCACAAGTCGCATCATGCTACAGTCGCATAGTGCTCTCACAAGTCATATCATGTTACAATCGTATCGTGCTCTCACAAGTCGTCTCATGTTACAATCGTATCGTGCTCTCACAAGTCATATCATGTTATAATCGTATCGTGTTCTCACAAGTCGTATCATCTTACAGTCGTATCGTACTCTCACAAGTCGTATCATGCTACAATCATATCATGCTCTCACAGGTCGTATCATGTTACAATCGTATCGTGCTCTCACAAGTCGTATCATGTTACAATCGTATCGTAATCTCACAAGTCGTATCATGTCACAATCGTATCGTGCTCTCACATGTCTTATCATGTTACAGTCGTATCGTGCTCTTACAAGTCGTATCATGTTACAGTCGTATCCTACTCTCACAAGTCGTATCATGTTACAGTCGTATCGTGCTCTCACAAGTCGTATCATGTTACAATCGTATCGTGCTCTCACAAGTCGTCTCATGTTACAATCGTATCGTGTTCTCACAAGTCGTATCATGTTACAATCGTATCGTGCTCTCACAAGTCGTATCATGTTACAGTCGAATCGTGCTCTCATAAGTCGTATCATGTTACAGTCGTATCGTGCTCTCACAAGTCGTATCATGATACCATCGTATCGTGCTCTCACAAGTCGTATCATGTTACAATCGTATCGTGCTCTCACATGTCGTATCATGTTACAGTCCTATCGTGCTCTCACAAGTCGTAGCTATTTATTTACTTGTTTTTCTATGCAGTTTATATTATAATTTTTGTCTTGATCATTGCTCGGTATATCATTGTTTTAATCAAAATGTCTCAATTGTCTACAAGTATGGTTGGTTGGTCTATGGTATTTAACGCCACTTTCAACAATATTTATAATAATAGATAAACTATTTAATTAGACAATTGCCAACCGCTCAGAAAAATTAGTTCTTCCAGGATATACTTTATGAGGATTCTTATTCACAATTTTAAGTTGGAACATGTTTATTGTAATTTTACATTCTTCTTTGTGTTTTTTTTAAAGAAGACATTGATGCTCCTATTTTTTCACTTATTTACTCCGCGGAACAACTGAGGGCTAATCCTGCTCAATAAAAGACGATGACCCAATCAGAATAACGATGTCATTTATGTGTTCTGTACATATACATGTTCTATCATTTCTTTGTTTTATTGTTAATCATATGCCTACTAGGGCCCATGATTGATTAATAAAGAATCTAAATACATGTTTCTAAAAATAAAAACTGGCGAATTTTCAATAAAGAGAGAATGTGTAGGCGTAACAGAAATATTTACAAGGGCGTGCTACAAGCAATCTGAAAATCTTGATACATTCTATAAGTGACAATCAAAATGATGTCAAGCTCCATAGAATGTTGTCAAAATAAAGAATATTGGAAAAAAAAGTCATTTTTGAAAACTTATTTGTCTAAAATGATAGGACATTCTTCTCTTGATGAGAACAGACATGTACAGTGAACGGGTGATAAAAAGTCAAAGAATTATGTCTATAAATAAAGTTTTTATAAACATATCCAGCTTCACATACGATACCCCTGTGAGATGCTGATATGTTCTTATAACTATCGTAGATGGATATATTAGGTACAAGGGTAACCATCGTTCAACGAGAAATGGAAAATACCAATTAAATAGGAAACGCTCATCTCTTATCACAGAGTTGTCGTTCCTTGCACTCCTTCATTTCTGTATGGACCTATATAACTTTGTATAAGAAATTGAGGAAACAGTAGTACAAAAACAATCATCTGTATCTAAGTGAAATATGAAACAAGAAGTAAAGTCACACAAGATCTTGAAAATCAGACGAATCTAATCAGTTCGACAAGATCAGCATCCACCATCTCTTTCTCCGTGCATGAAACACGGCTTCAACTACAATTAAGACTCTTATTACTTGCGGCTGCGAGTCGAGTGCACCCTTTTTGTAATATACAAAGCAGGGCGCGAACCCATGCCGTATTGTATGAGTTGCTAGGAAATCCAACTACCTAACTCATTGAGCCACCCGGGCCCTTCGACTGCAAGATGAAGGTCAGTGGATTTTGCAGATGTATTTAATGCACACATCGTTAGTTCTTGTTTGATACACATTTTTGTAACATTTTACATGAAAATAGTATTACCTGTCTCTTGGTTTATTGTTCTTTTCATTTATATTCCCTAATTTAATCTACGAGTGGAAACTTTGTTAAATTTGACAGGATGGAAGATCGAACGGGCAAACCCGTATTAAAACTCCGAACAAATTATGGCTTCAGTGATTTTGTTTGCTAAATCAACAGTCCCCACGCCTCACTGCGCTATCTTTCAGAGTCAAACTTGGGCTATCTGCCAGCGTCACACTGGGACTATCTGTCAGCATGACACTGAGGATATCGACCAGCGTCAAACCGTGTCTATCTTCCATTGGTTACACTTTTTTCTTTGTTTAAATGGTCCTGCATGTTTTTATTCCACAATCCATATCAGATCAATAGTATGATATATTTTCAGTACTTCAAATGCATTGTGTAATGTAAACGAATAATTTATGTAACTTGACATATTTGCTGGTGTCTTAATTAAGGTCAATATACTCTGCCAATTTAATTTTTCGTAACTTCAAATTGTGGTCCACGACCTCCCTGTAATATCTGCTATAAGGATCAAATTTGAAGGATATGATATTCTCAAACAATTTTTTTTTTTTGTAACTTCACGACACCTGTACTGTCCTTTATAAAGGATACAATTTCAACGATGTGATGCTCTCTGCTACTTTAAATTTTCGTAACTTCACCCACTTCACTACCCTATGAACTGTTCGTAATAAAGTACACACATTTCAAGGATGTTAGAATCAAAGAAATAATGTCTTACCTTCTTCAAGATATTCTCTTCTCAAGTCTGTGTTTACAAACCCATTAAAAATGTGTAATGAATTTCATATCTACACAATATCATAACTTGTGTATGTATTGACTTTGTTTCCACATCAGTGAAATGATTCACTCACCACGAGTCTGCAGCAATTAGCGACATAGTTACAATGCGAATACCAAAGTGCCTGTAGAGAAAAGAAGAAAAAAATCGAATTTTCATCACATGTTTTCCCAATATACACGGTTGTGAATCGTTTGAGAGATTTTAGCTATCGTAATACAGAATTTTAATGACTGTTTTGGAGGTCAATTTATTTGGTTTTACAGATAAATATTGTTTTTCTGTGAATAATAGACCTTTTTAACAGATCAATGCGGACAAGTTATTGGAAATTGATTGGTATAATTAATATCGGTTAACTAAACTTGGGATGAAATAAATTGGTAATTAACTTTTATGTATGATGTTGTTATCAATCGTTGTATTCCATTCTAACAACGATTTTCAAATTGGAAAATACATGGATAGCTAGATAGGGTAAAATGTTTTTTTTTTAAATATTATGTCTAGTCGACTGGATAAAATCATATTACAATTATTATACAATTAATTACTTTTAATGAGCTGGATACAAGAATTTATTAACCCAAGAATATTATATTTACCGAGGCCCCCTAAAGTCATTAATTGTTTTATTATATGACACATTTTATATGTTTCTTTCACCCTTAAAATAAGCTTTGATCACGACATTTTCTTTTGCTTATCTTGTTGGAATGTTATATTCACCTCGCGTGACGTCACACGAGGTGATTATAATGTTTCTTAAGATTTCCAGAACTTTGCAAAATCTGAATTAAATGAACATTTACATACTTTTTATGCCTCTGCCAGTAAGAAGGATGGAGATATGATGAAAACTAATTCCAGGCACTTTTTGATAATTCATTTGAAATTCAAAATGGAAATGTGTTAAATCAAGAACCAGTAGCCGTTAATTGTTCTGCTTTGGATCAAAATATGTGCAGTCCAAATAACAATATCTCAGCTTTAAATGATAATATTATACCATTACAAAACAACCAAAGTAATAGATCAGCTGTTCAGAATATTGCTCAGTCAATACCAGTACAATTTAATAGCTTAATTGAAGCTACAAACAGAAATATTACGCTTAATATTGCAAATCATAATTGCACTGTGAATTTTCATTTTCCTTTAAAGTAATGTTACATTACAAACCATAATAATCTTGAGATTAATCATGTTTATTGTACTTAAGCATTTCTTCAATTAAGAGTTCATAATAACTTTCAACAAAAAATGTTTAGTGTGATATAATTGTTGTTTTATTTTTTTTCATTTTTTTACAATTGTTATTGTTTTGTTTATTAAAGTGTTAATTTATATCTGAAATATTCATTAACTTAAGGGTGATATTGGAAAGGTACTTGAGGGTGTTATTGAAAAAAGGGCATTCAGTATAATATAAAACGTACTGCCTTTGGTTGAGGGTGTTACCCTCAACTGTGTTACCCTCAACTAAAGGCAGTATGTTTATATTATCAAAGATCGTTACTAGGAACGTCAGCCAATCAGAAAAATACATTATCTGAAGTCATATAATAATACATATTATTGCATGTTATTTATGTGAATATTCTAATATATTAATAGGTGAAAACCTCATAACCCCGAATCATTGTTATATTTCCAGTACCGACTAAGGGTGAATACTATACAATTACTTCACTTGAACGAGATCAATATGAGGTTTTATGGAGCAAAGTACAACAATATTGAACGAGGCGAATGCCGAGTTCAATATTGTTGTACTCTGCTCCATAAAACCTCATATTGATCAAGTTCAAGTGTAGTAATTGTTTTATTACATACGGCTCTATTTTACTCTTAATTTTGAAATTTTATGAAAACTATGAAATTTTTGAAACTTTTTGAAAATTTTATCATTTTGAATTTTTTTTAAATAGTATGAAATTTTTAAAGTTTTGAAATTTTATGAAAATTTTGAATTTAAAAAAAAAAAAAATGAAATTTTCTATTTTTATAAAAAAAATGAAATTTTCAAATTTGTTAAAAAAAAATTGAACTTTAAATTTTTCTTTTTTTTAATTTTATGATTTTCAAATTTTTTGAAAATTTCCAAATTTTATGAAAATTTCTAACATATTGATTAGCAAAAAGCAATTTCTGTGCAATAAAAACCATATTGCACTCTCGTGCCACGTAATTTCATTCATTGATTTTGCACGAGAGTGCAATATGATTATTTATTGCACAGAAATTGCTTTTTGCTAATCAATATGTTAGAAAATGGAATGTCACGTGTATTGCTTCTGGCCAATAGAAAAACAGTAAAATAGAGCCTTATGTAATAAAGGAGGTTATGGGAGGGGAGCACCTTTTGAAGATGAGGAGCATCTGAGTTCACACCAGTTTTTAGTGGGGTTCGTGTTACTCGATCTTTAGATTTATGTGTATGTTTTGTAGATCGTTGTTTGTTCTTTTGCACTTTTTCTTTTGACCATTGTGTTGTCTGTCCTTCGATTTACAGATTCTGATTACCTCTTTGGTATCTTCAAACTCTTCTTGATGTCCTCAGCGTCTCCACGCAAGTATGTTATTTTGGGACTGTCAGTATAGGAGAATGTCCAAGTAACTCTCCATTCCTTAAAAATAATGGAGCCGAGGCCCCGAAGATGCCGAGGCCCAATGTGTTTTAAGGAATGGAGAGATACGAGGACATTCTCCAACTTAAAATCCACCCATTGTATTAAGTTTATTAATTATTAATCTTGTAACAAAAAAAGTCTGTGTATAGTATCTAAAGTACAAAGAGAAATAACTCCGCCCCTGTCCACATTGTTCATAACTCTCCATTCCTTGAAAATAATGGAGAGTTTAGACAATAGATTTACACCATAGGTGGATTTTAATCCCAGTTAAAATCCACCTGTGATATAAATCTATTGTCTAAACTCTCCATTATTTTTAAGGAATGGAGAGTTATTGTTCTCTTTGTACTTTTAAGGTCCCACAAGGGGCAAACAATTTAATACTTTGTACTTTAGATATTATACACAGACTTTTTTTTTGTTACAAGATTAATAATTAATCAAATTAATAAGTACAATGGGTGGATTTTAAGTTGGAGAATGTCCTCGTATCTCTCCATTCCTTAAAAACAATGGGCCTCGGCCCCTTCTGGGCCTCGGCTCCATTATTTTTAAGGAATGGAGAGTTACTTGGACATTCTCCTATACGTAATTAAGCAAAAACTTGGCGGTTGCGAGTCGAGTGCACTCAACTACCTATGAAATCAGTGTCTATCACCACTGGTGTTGTGAGTTCAAATCCTGCTCAGGGCGTGGTATATAACCTTATGTGATAAAGCTGGTCAGTGATTTGCGGCAGATCGGTTGTTTTCTCCACAGACTCCACCAATAAAACCGACTGCCACCATATAACTGAAATATTGTTGAAAGTGGCGTTAAACACCATAAAACCAAACCACTGCAGTAAGGTTGTAAGTTTTAGAATCTTGTCTGTGATGGGGTGTGCACACACGACACAGTGAATATTGACCGTATCGGTGGTGTGGTCGTAGCGTACTCTCTTCCGAGTGCGTTAGATCGTGGGTTCGAGTCCCGATCAGGTCAAACCAATTATTAACTACACAATTTGTATGTGCGTGCTTCCCTGTTAAGTACACAACATTAAAGGACAAGAGTAGAGACTGTTTAGCTCAGAGTCAGAATAATGTGTCCAGGTGGAATGACATGCCTGTCCGCGGATTGTTTGGTTTAGTGTGCTTACAGTACACAAGTCAAACTAAGCGTGTTGATCTATGGTAAAGAGAGGACATGATCATCATCTCATTATAAGTATCTTGTTCTTGCCATCTATCTCAGTTGCCACTCACTCGCTCACAATTAACAATATACATGTATAGTTACTAATTATAGCTGCATATATTATTATTTATATTATCGTGGTATATATAAAGGTTTAATTTTCATAACTAGGTCAATTCTAGTGAACGAATCCGATAATAATGACAACATAATATTATTTACCTTTACGTAGGTATATATAGGTGTTGTATATATTATGTTCACCTTTATTCGTTTAACATTTTTAATTTACTTATGTGTTGAATAAGTTGGACATTTCTGTAGTTGATGTTATTTAATTCAACATTCACATTTTATGTGATGACTTTGTCGATGACTGGTGATGGGTCTCTGGTTTTTCGGGTACTTGGGATTCTTAAAATTTACCGTCAAAATGTAACTGATAAATTGTTTCAAGCACAAATTTGACAGTCTAAACACCTATATGCAACTTCCCTCCAATATTTGACACACCCATCAAACGTATTTGACAAAGTGTTTTCACTGTCAAATCTGTGGACGTGATTCTAAAGGAAACATTTTACCGTGTAAACGAACATTATCGGGCAACCATATATGCAAATTCATTGAGAAGGAAACAGGAGTTCAAATGTTCTTAATAGATTGATTAATTTATTTATTGTGTTCAACGCCACTTTCAGCAATATTTCAGCTATATCATGGCGACAAGCTTTAGTGGTGGAAGAATCCGGAGAGAACCAGCGACCATGGGCAAGCAACTGGTAAGCTTTATCACTTTCGGTTGCGAGTCGAGTGCACCCTTTTTTGTAATTTACAAAGCCGGACGCGAACACACGTGGTTCTTAATAGAAAAGAATCCTAAAGATTTGTGTATTTACTTCATAAACTCATACGATGTTACCATTATTGGACGGCGATACAACAGATAAAAAATACTTGAACCACTTTTTGTCTTACTTGTCAATTTAAAAATATTGATACGCAGTCAACCCCGCCACATTTTGTGCTTGTCCCAATGCATCACTGATGATTCTGACGGGCTCTGGTGATATATTAGAGGGGGCGACGTCCCAAACTGATGCCAACGGAAATAACTGGTATGAATTCTGAATTAACTGCTGTTTTATTTTTAATTCTCAAGGAAATTGAAAATATCCAATAGAAGATGCACAAACCTTTATGAATAACAATGAACATTAAAGAACTTATCTACATCATAACATGTACATATTGTTTTCCTCCGGTAAACAGAATATTTCCAAGTAACTATTCACTATTACTTGTTGTGTTTCACTTGATCCTTTGATATATAGAATAAAATAATACGAACATCAGAAAAAGTAATAGGACTACGGATGCAAATAGAATTCTTCTGAAGCACTGATCGGTGTCTGGATCAAGTTTTGGTCTATAACTTTCAGACTCATTACTAATATCACTTTGGTAGCTCTCTGTTTTATAACTTTCCAGCAGATAATTACTGATACTAGTACGTCTTATTTTTATGTTATTGTTATTGCATTCTTCAGAATTTGATTCTAAAAAAGTTTTTTTAATATGTTTTCTGTTTTTTAAAGCATGTTGAAATGCATCCAGGACAAACTGTATTTTCTTGACTTTACAATCACACAGTTCTTTTGATTCACAGGGACACGTTTCTTCTCTCTCGTTCTCTTCCCATTCAACCTTTATCTGAGGAAGGAATTGATCGTCAAGTTTCATTCTGAAATATTTTGTTCACCAAATAGTGATACAAACAGCAATACTTCTTTGAAATCGACAACAGACTTCAAAATTTCACACCTCCTGGCCAAAATTAGTAACTGTGACGTGACACCATAACATTGCTCATGGTTTGAATAAAGTTCATTAACAAATAAACTGACTGACAATTTAATTTAAACAGAGATCTATTAATAGTTCACGGCCTTAATTGAAATATATAGGGCTAAATCAAATATAAAACTGCCAGTGTACGGCTTTTTTCTTCTTAAAAGATTGAATGAAATAAGATATTTATTATAATCTTTGTATTCATTTTTTCATATTGAAATAAAATAAACTAAATAAAAGTACAATTACACATAAAATACAATTTATTATTAATATCATTACACATCTTTTCTTCCAAAAATCTACTGAAAGGAAATACGATTATGTGTGTCTTCAATGATTTTACAATAATATGTTATTTTTAAAGGATATGTGTATTTGGAGTAGATTTACAGACCCCACTTTTTGTTTAGTTCACTAGATCGTGATCAAAATTTGGGCTCGAACGGAAAGTTAGGAAATATGCAACTTTCCAAACTTTCAAGCAATAAAGAGCAGTTTGGTTTCTATGCAAACCACTAGACCTTTGTATAATTGGACAATATATGTTTTGCTTCCATGCTACAAATTCATCCTTTTCTTCAATTTTTGTCAAACAAAGTTGGGGTGGGGGTAAAACATAATTTTGCAACCCGACCTCCTCCCTTCCCACCACCAATCTCTTAACTGACAATGCGGCATATGGGATGTCCTTAGATGTTAGGGTATCATAAAAAATAAAGAAAAAAAATAAAACCAGCATCTAATTTTAATTAGATTGGCCCAATATATTAAAAAAAACTGATATAATTTCAAAGAACGACGTTACAATTCCGTCAATATAGATATACATCTATATTGATTAATTAACAATAATATTTCTAAATCAATTGGAAAATTAAAATACAATATGGACACAAATGAATAATTTCAAACAAATCAATATATTACGTCATTTTATTGTGGTTTTCTCGTTAGTTATTGGGAAGAATGATCTTTCAGTAAGGTAATTAATGATATTATAAACTATGTTATTTTTACTTTCAATTAAGAGGTCTTGTAAAATTGTAGATTGTTTTATTTTGATTTGTTTTAATTTGTTTTGTTTTTATTTGTTTTGTTTTGTTTCACTTTGTTTTATTTTCTTTCGTTTTGATTTGCTTTGCTTTGTTTTGTTTTTGTTTTGTTTTGTTTTTGTTTGTGTGTTTTTGTTTCCTTTGTGTTTGTATTTTGTTGTAATTGTAAATAACTTGATACAACACTATATGATAAAGTTTGTCAGAAACTTCCGGCAGATCAATGGCTTTCTCCGGTTTCCTCCACCAATAAAATTGATCGCCACGATATCACTGAACTATTGTTGAAAGTGGCGTTAAACATCATGACCATAACCCTACTTGACAATAAGTTTATTATTATTATCATTATTATTAATGTTTAACGATACAATGTATGCTTATTTTTAAGAATGTCGTTTACTAAAATATTATATGAAATAACTTTATTATGCTACCCCTACGACACCGCACCCTTATACTTCATGCTACTCCAACGACACCGAATCATTGTATTTCATGCTACCCCAAAGACACCGTATCCTTGTACTTCATGCTACCCCAACGACACTGCATTCTTGTGCTTCCTGCTACTCCAACGACACCGCATCCTTGTACTTCATCCTACCTCAATAGCACCGCACCCTTGTAATTCACACCCTTGTACTTCATGCTATCCCAACGACACCGTATCCTTATACTTCATGCTACCCCCAACAGTACCGCATCCTTGTACTTCATGCTACCTTAATGACACTGCATTCCTGTACTTCATGCTACCCCCACGACACCACATCCTTGTACTTAATGCTACCCCAGAGACACCGAATCCTTGTACTTCATGCTACCCCAACAACACCACATCCATGTACTTCATTCTACCCCAACGGCACCGCATCCTTGTACATCATGCTGCCCCCAACGACACCGCATCCTTGTACTTCACGCTACCCAACGGCACCGCATCCTTGTACATCATGCTGTCCCCAACAATACCACATCCTTGTACTTCATGCTACACAAACGACATCTCATCTTTGTACTTGATGCTACCAACAACGTCACCGCATCCTTGTACCTCACGCTACCCCCAACGTCACCGCATCCTTGTACTTCATGCTACCCCTAACGTTATCGCATCCTTGTACCTCATGCTACCCCAACGACACCGCATCCTTGTACTTCATGCTACCCCCAACGTATCCGCATCCTTGTACATCATCCTATCCCAACGACGTCGCATCCTTTTCCTACATGCTACCCCAACAGTACAACATCCTTGTACTTCATGCTACCCCAACGTATATGCGTCCTTCTAATTCATGCTACCCCAACGACACCGCACCTTTCTACTTCATGCTACCCCCAACAACACCGCATCATTGTACTTCATGCTACTCCAACGACACCGCACCATTGTACCTCATGCCTCCTCAACGGCACCGCATCCTTGTACTTCATGCTACCCCAATGGCACCGCATCCTTGTACTGCATGCTACCCCAACGACACCGCACCCATGTGCTCCATGCTACCCCAATGGCACCGCACCCTTGTACTTCAAGCTACCTCAATTGCACCGTATCCTTGTACTTCATGCTACCCTAACGACATCGCACCCTTGTACTTCATGCTGCCCCATCGACATCGCACCCTTGTACTTCATCCTACCCCAATGGCACCGCATCCTTGTACTTCATGCTACCCCAATGGCACCACATCTTTGTACTTCATCCTACCCCAATGTCACCGCACCATTGTACTTCATGCTACCCCAATGCCATCGCATCCTTGTACTTCATGCTACCCCAACGACACCGCATCCTTGAACTTCATGCTACCCCAACGACACCACATCTTTTTACTTCATGCTACCCCAACGACACCGCATCCTTGTACTTCATGCTACCCCAACGAAACTGCACCCTTGTACTTCATGCTACCCCAACGACACCGCACCCTTCTACTTCATGCTACCCCAATGGCACCGCATCATTGTACTTCTGGCTACCCCAATGGTACCTCATCCCTATAATTAATGCTATTCCAACAGCACCGCGTCCTTGTTCTTCATGCTACCCCAACGACACCACATTCTTGTACTTCATGCTATCCCAACAGCACCGCGTCCTTGCACGTCATGCTACCTCAATGACACCGCATTCTTGTACTTCATGCTACCCCAACGACTCCGCATTCTTGTACTTCATGATATCCCAAGAGCATTGCATCCTTGTACTTCATGTTACCCCAACGACACCGCATTCTTGTACTTATTGCTATCCCAACAGCACCGTGTTCTTGTACTTCATGCTACCCCAACGACACCACATTCTTGTACTTCATGCTACCCCAACGACACCGCACCCTTGTACCTCATGCTACCCCAATGGCACCGCATCCTTGTACTTCTTGCTACCCCAATGGCACCTCATCCTTGTACTTCATGCGACCCCAACGACACTGCAACCTTGTACGTCATGCTATCCCAATGGCACCGCATCCTTGTACTTTATGCTACCCCAACGACACGGCATTCTTGTACTTCATGCTACCCCAACGACATCGCATCTTTGTACTTCATGCTACCCCTAACGAAACCGCATCTTTGTTCTTCATGCTACTCACAACGACATCGCATCCTTGTACTTCATGCTACCCCAACGACACCACACCCTTGTATTCCATGCTACCCCAATGGCACCACATCCTTGTACTTCATGCAACCCCAACGACACCGCACCCTTGTGCTCCATGCTACCCCAATGGCACCGCATCTTTGTACTTCATGCTACTCCAATGACACCGCACCATTGTACTTCATGCTACGCTACCCGAATGCCACCACATCCTTGTACTTCACGCTACCCCAATGACACCGCATCCTTGACCTTCATGCTACCCCAACGACACCGCATCCTTGTACTTCATGCTACCCAAACGACACCGCACCGTTGTACTTCATGCTACCCCAACGACACAGCACCCTTGTACTTCATGCTACCCCAACGGCACCGCATCCTTGAACTTCATGCTACCACAATGGCACCGCATCCTTGTACTTCATGCTACCCCAATGACACCGCATTCTTGTACTTCATGATATCCCAAGAGCATTGCATCCATGTACTTCATGTTACCCCAACGACACCGCATTCTTGTACTTATTGCTATCCCAACAGCACCGCGTTCTTGTACTTCATGCTACACCAACGACACCACATTCTTGTACTTCATGCTACCCCAACGATACCGCACCCTTGTACCTCATGCTACCCCAATGGCACCGCATCCTTGTACTTCTTGCTACCCCAATGGCACCGCATTCTTGTACTTCATGATATCCCAAGAGCATTGCATCATTGTACTTCATGTTACCCCAACGACACCGCATTCTTGTACTTATTGCTATCCCAACAGCACCGCGTTCTTGTACTTCATGCTACCCCAACGACACCGCACCCTTGTACCTCATGCTACCCCAATGGCACGGAATCCTTGTACTTCTTGCTATCCAATGGCACCTCATCCTTGTACTTCATGCTACCCCAACGACACTGCACCCTTGTACTTCATGCTATCCCAATGGCACCGCATCCTTGTACTTTATGCTACCCCAACGACACGGCATTCTTGTACTTCATGCTACTCCAACGACATCAGATCTTTGTACTTCATGCTACCCCCAACGAAACTGCATCTTTGTTCTTCATGTTACTCACAACGACATCGCATCCTTGTACTTCATGCTACCCCAACGACACCACACCCTTGTATTCCATGCTACACTAATGGCACTGCATCCTTGCACTTCATGCTACCCCAACGACACCACATCATTGTACTGCATGATACCCCCAACGGCAATGCATCCTTGCATTTCATGCTACCGCAACGGCACCACATCCTTGTACTTCATGCTACCTCAACAACATCACATCTTTGTACATCATGCTACCCCCAACGAAACTGCATTTTTGTTCTTCATGCTACTCACAACGACATCGCATCCTTGTACTTCATGCCACCCCAACGACACCACACCATTGTACTCCATGCTACCCCAATGGCACCGCATCCTTGTACTTCATGCTACCCCAATGACACCGCACCATTTTACTCCATGCTACGCTACCCAAATGCCACCACATCCTTGTACTTCATGCTACCCCAATGACACCACATCCTTGTACTTCATGCTACCCCAACGACTCCGCAACGTTGTACTTCATGCTACCCCAACAGCACCGCATCCTTGAACTTCATGCTACCACAATGGCACCGCATCCTTGTACTTCATACTACCCCAATGACACCGCATTCTTGTACTTCATGATATCCCAAGAGCATTGCATCCTTGTACTTCATGTTACCCCAACGACACCGCATTCTTGTACTTATTGCTATCCCAACAGCACCGCGTTCTTGTACTTCATGCTACCCCAACGACACCACATTCTTGTACTTCATGCTACCCCAACGATACCGCACCCTTGTACCTCATGCTACCCCAATGGCACCGCATCCTTGTACTTCTTGCTACCCCAATGGCACCTCATCCTTGTACTTCATGCTACCCCAACGACACCGCACCCTTGTACTTCATGCTATCTCAATGCCACCGCATCCTTGTACTTTATGCTACCCCAACGACACGGCATTCTTGTACTTCATGCTACACCAACGACATCGTATCTTTGTACTTCATGCTACCCCCAACGAAACCGCATCTCTGTTCTTCATGCTACTCACAACGACAGCGCATCCTTGTATTTCATGCTACCCCAACGACACCACACCCTTGTATTCCATGCTACCCCAATGGCACTGCATCCTTGCACTTCATGCTACCCCAACGACACCACATCCTTGTACTGCATGATACCCACAACGGCAATGCATCCTTGCACTTCATGCTACCCCAACGGCACCACATCCTTGTACTTCATGCAACCCCAACGACACCGCACCCTTGTACCTCATGCTACAACAATGGCGCACATCCTTGTACTTCATGCTACCCCAATGGCAGCGTATCCTTGTACTTCATGTTACCCCAACGACACCGCACCCTTGTACTCCATGCTACCCCAATGGCACCGCATCCTTGTACTTCATGCTACCCCAATGACACCGTACCATTGTACTTCATGCTACGCTACCCCAATGCCACCACATCCTTGTACTTCATGCTACCCCAATGACACCGCATCCTTGAACTTCATGCTACCCCAACGACACCACATCCTTGTACTTCATGCTACCCCAACGACTCCGCAACCTTGTACTTCATGCTACCCCAACGACACCGCATCCTTGTACTTCATGCTACCCCAACGAAACCGCACCCTTGTACTTCATGCTACCCCAACGGCATCGCATCCTTGAACTTCATGCTACCACAATGGCACCGCATCCTTGTACTTCATGCTACCCTAATGACAACGCATCCTTGTACTTCATGCTACCCCAATGACACCGCATCCTTGAACTTCATGCTACCCCAACGACACCACATCCTTGTACTTCATGCTACCCCAACGACTCCGCAACCTTGTACTTCATGCTACCCCAACGACACCGCATCCTTGTACTTCATGCTACCCCAACGAAACCGCACCCTTGTACTTCATGCTACCCCAACGGCATCGCATCCTTGAACTTCATGCTACCACAATGGCACCGCATCCTTGTACTTCATGCTACCCTAATGACAACGCATCCTTGTACTTCATGCTACCCCAATGGCACCACACCCTTGTACTTCATGCTACCTCAACGACACCGCACCCTTGTACGTCATGCTACCCCAACGACACCACATCCTTGTACTTCATGCTACCCCCAACGACACCGCATCATTGTACTGCATGCTACCTCAATGGCACCGCATCCTTGTACTTCATGCTACCCCAACGACACCGCATCCTTATGCTTAATGCTATCCCAACAGCACCGCGTCCTTGTACTTCATGCTACCCCAACGGCACCACATTCTTGTACTTCATGCTACTCCAACAACACCGCATTCTTGTACTTATTGCTATCCCAATAGCACCGCGTTCTTGTACTTCATCCTACCCCAACGACACTGCATTCTTGTACTTAATGCTATCCCAACAGCATTGCGTCCTTGTACTTCATGTTACCCCAACGACACCGCATTGTTGTACTTATTGCTATCCTAATAGCACCGCGTTCTTGTACTTCATGCTACCCCAACGACATCGCATCTTTGTACTTCATGCTACCCCCAACGAAACCGCATCTCTGTTCTTCATGCTACTCACAACGACAGCGCATCCTTGTATTTCATGCTACCCCAACGACATCACACCCTTGTATTCCATGCTACCCCAATGGCACTGCATCCTTGCACTTC
The DNA here is from genome assembly GCA_963383655.1 of Bathymodiolus septemdierum. Taxonomy (NCBI): domain Eukaryota; kingdom Metazoa; phylum Mollusca; class Bivalvia; order Mytilida; family Modiolidae; genus Bathymodiolus; species Bathymodiolus septemdierum. The sequence goes on along the minus strand of OY726530.1, from coordinate 36,389,658 downwards.
ATGCTACCACAACGACACCACATCCTTGTACTGCATGATACCCACAACGGCAATGCATCCTTGCACTTCATGCTACCCCAACGGCACTACATCCTTTTACTTCATGCAACCCCAACGACACCGCACCCTTGTACCTCATGCTACAACAATGGCGCACATCCTTGTACTTCATGCTACCCCAATGGCAGCACATCCTTGTACTTCATGCTACCCCAACGACACCGCACCCTTGTACTCCATGCTACCCCAATGGCACGGCATCCTTGTACTTCATGCTACCCCAGTGACACCGTACCATTGTACTTCATGCTACGCTACCCCAATGCCACCACATCCTTGTACTTCATGCTACCCCAACGACACCACATCCTTGTACTTCATGCTACCCCAACGACTCCGCAACCTTGTACTTCATGCTACCCCAACGACACCGCATCCTTGTACTTCATGCTACCCCAACGAAACCGCACCCTTGTACTTCATGCTACCCCAACGGCATCGCATCCTTGAACTTCATGCTACCACAATGGCACCGCATCCTTGTACTTCATGCTACCCTAATGACAACGCATCCTTGTACTTCATGCTACCCCAATGACACCGCATCCTTGAACTTCATGCTACCCCAACGACACCACATCCTTGTACTTCATGCTACCCCAACGACTCCGCAACCTTGTACTTCATGCTACCCCAACGACACCGCATCCTTGTACTTCATGCTACCCCAACGAAACCGCACCCTTGTACTTCATGCTACCCCAACGGCATCGCATCCTTGAACTTCATGCTACCACAATGGCACCGCATCCTTGTACTTCATGCTACCCTAATGACAACGCATCCTTGTACTTCATGCTACCCCAATGGCACCACACCCTTGTACTTCATGCTACCTCAACGACACCGCACCCTTGTACGTCATGCTACCCCAACGACACCACATCCTTGTACTTCATGCTACCCCCAACGACACCGCATCATTGTACTGCATGCTACCTCAACGGTACCGCATCCTTGTACTTCATGCTACCCCAACGACACCGCATCCTTATGCTTAATGCTATCCCAACAGCACCGCGTCCTTGTACTTCATGCTACCCCAACGGCACCACATTCTTGTACTTCATGCTACTCCAACAACACTGCATTCTTGTACTTATTGCTATCCCAATAGCACCGCGTTCTTGTACTTCATCCTACCCCAACGACACTGCATTCTTGTACTTAATGCTATCCCAACAGCATTGCGTCCTTGTACTTCATGTTACCCCAACGACACCGCATTGTTGTACTTATTGCTATCCTAATAGCACCGCGTTCTTGTACTTCATGCTACCCCAACGACATCGCATCTTTGTACTTCATGCTACCCCCAACGAAACCGCATCTCTGTTCTTCATGCTACTCACAACGACAGCGCATCCTTGTATTTCATGCTACCCCAACGACATCACACCCTTGTATTCCATGCTACCCCAATGGCACTGCATCCTTGCACTTCATGCTACCACAACGACACCACATCCTTGTACTGCATGATACCCACAACGGCAATGCATCCTTGCACTTCATGCTACCCCAACGGCACTACATCCTTTTACTTCATGCAACCCCAACGACACCGCACCCTTGTACCTCATGCTACAACAATGGCGCACTTCCTTGTACTTTATGCTACCCCAATGGCAGCACATCCTTGTACTTCATGCTACCCCAACGACACCGCACCCTTGTACTCCATGCTACCCCAATGGCACGGCATCCTTGTACTTCATGCTACCCCAGTGACACCGTACCATTGTACTTCATGCTACGCTACCCCAATGCCACCACATCCTTATACTTTATGCTACCCCAATGACACCGCATCCTTGAACTTCATGCTACCCCAACGACATCACATCCTTGTACTTCATGCTACCCCAACGACTCCGCAACCTTGTACTTCATGCTACCCCAACGACACCGCACCCCTGTATTTCATGCTACCCCAACGGCACCGCATCCTTGAACTTCATGCTACCACAATGGCACCGCATCCTTGTACTTCATGCTACCCTAATGACAACGCATCCTTGTACTTCATGCTACCCCAATGGCACCACACCCTTGTACTTCATGCTACCTCAACGACACCGCACCCTTGTACGTCATGCTACCCCAACGAAACCACATCTCTGTTCTTCATGCTACTCACAACGACAGCGCATCCTTGTATTTCATGCAACCCCAACGACATCACACCCTTGTATTCCATGCTACCCCAATGGCACTGCATCCTTGCACTTCATGCTACCCCAACGACACCACATCCTTGTACTGCATGATACCCACAACGGCAATGCATCCTTGCACTTCATGCTACCCCAACGGCACTACATCCTTTTACTTCATGCAACCCCAACGACACCGCACCCTTGTACCTCATGCTACAACAATGGCGCACATCCTTGTACTTCATGCTACCCCAATGGCAGCACATCCTTGTACTTCATGCTACCCCAACGACACCGCACCCTTGTACTCCATGCTACCCCAATGGCACGGCATCCTTGTACTTCATGCTACCCCAGTGACACCGTACCATTGTACTTCATGCTACGCTACCCCAATGCCACCACATCCTTGTACTTTATGCTACCCCAATGACACCGCATCCTTGAACTTCATGCTACCCCAACGACATCACATCCTTGTACTTTATGCTACCCCAACGACTCCGCAACCTTGTACTTCATGCTACCCCAACGACACCGCATCCTTGTACTTCATGCTACCCCAACGACACCGCACCCCTGTATTTCATGCTACCCCAACGGCACCGCATCCTTGAACTTCATGCTACCACAATGGCACCGCATCCTTGTACTTCATGCTACCCTAATGACAACGCATCCTTGTACTTCATGCTACCCCAATGGCACCACACCCTTGTACTTCATGCTACCTCAACGACACCGCACCCTTGTACGTCATGCTACCCCAACGAAACCACACCCTTGTACTTCATGCTACCCCCAACGACACCGCATCATTGTACTTCATGCTACCCCAACGGCACCGCATCCTTGTACTTCATGCTACCCCAACGACACCGCATCCTTATACTTAATGCTATCCCAACAGCACCGCGTCCTTGTACTTCATGCTACCCCAACGACACCACATTCTTGTACTTCATGTTACTCCAACAACACCGCATTCTTGTACTTATTGCAATCCCAACAGCACCGCGTTCTTGTACTTCATGCTACCCCAACGACACCACATTCTTGTACTTCATGCTACCCCAACGACACCGCACCCTTGTACCTCATGCTACCCGAATGGCACCGCATCCTTGTACTTCTTGCTACCCCAATGGTACCTCATCCTTGTACTTCATGCTACCCCAGCGACACCGCACCCTTGTACTTCATGCTATCCCAATGGCACCGCATCCTTGTACTTCATGCTACCCCAACGACACGGCATTCTTGTACTTCATGCTACCCCAACGACATCACACCCTTGTACTGCATGCTACCCCAACGACACCGCACCCTTGTAGTTCATGCTACCCCAATGGTACCGCTTGGCAGGCACCACATCCTTGTACTTCATGCTACCACAATGACACTGCACCCTTATACTTCATGCTACTCCAATGTCACCGCATCCTTGTACTTCATGCTACCCCCAACGACACTGCATCCTTGTACTTCATGCTACCCCTAACGGCACCGCATCCTTGAACTTCATGCTATCCCAACGACACAGCATCCTTGTACTGCATGCTACCCCAACGGCACCGCATACTTGTACTTCATGCTACCCCAATGGCAGCGCATCCTTGTACTTCATGCTACCCCAACGGCACTACATCCTTTTACTTCATGCAACCCCAACGACACCGCACCCTTGTACCTCATGCTACAACAATGGCGCACATCCTTGTACTTCATGCTACCCCAATGGCAGCACATCCTTGTACTTCATGCTACCCCAGTGACACCGTACCATTGTACTTCATGCTACGCTACCCCAATGCCACCACATCCTTGTACTTTATGCTACCCCAATGACACCGCATCCTTGAACTTCATGCTACCCCAACGACATCACATCCTTGTACTTTATGCTACCCCAACGACTCCGCAACCTTGTACTTCATGCTACCCCAACGACACCGCATCCTTGTACTTCATGCTACCCCAACGACACCGCACCCCTGTATTTCATGCTACCCCAACGGCACCGCATCCTTGAACTTCATGCTACCACAATGGCACCGCATCCTTGTACTTCATGCTACCCTAATGACAACGCATCCTTGTACTTCATGCTACCCCAATGGCACCACACCCTTGTACTTCATGCTACCTCAACGACACCGCACCCTTGTACGTCATGCTACCCCAACGAAACCACACCCTTGTACTTCATGCTACCCCCAACGACACCGCATCATTGTACTTCATGCTACCCCAACGGCACCGCATCCTTGTACTTCATGCTACCCCAACGACACCGCATCCTTATACTTAATGCTATCCCAACAGCACCGCGTCCTTGTACTTCATGCTACCCCAACGACACCACATTCTTGTACTTCATGTTACTCCAACAACACCGCATTCTTGTACTTATTGCAATCCCAACAGCACCGCGTTCTTGTACTTCATGCTACCCCAACGACACCACATTCTTGTACTTCATGCTACCCCAACGACACCGCACCCTTGTACCTCATGCTACCCGAATGGCACCGCATCCTTGTACTTCTTGCTACCCCAATGGTACCTCATCCTTGTACTTCATGCTACCCCAACGACACCGCACCCTTGTACTTCATGCTATCCCAATGGCACCGCATCCTTGTACTTCATGCTACCCCAACGACACGGCATTCTTGTACTTCATGCTACCCCAACGACATCACACCCTTGTACTGCATGCTACCCCAACGACACCGCACCCTTGTAGTTCATGCTACCCCAATGGTACCGCTTGGCATGCACCACATCCTTGTACTTCATGCTACCACAATGACACTGCACCCTTATACTTCATGCTACTCCAATGTCACCGCATCCTTGTACTTCATGCTACGCTACCCCAATGCCACCACATCCTTGTACTTTATGCTACCCCAATGACACCGCATCCTTGAACTTCATGTTACCCCAACGACATCACATCCTTGTACTTTATGCTACTCCAACGACTCCGCAACCTTGTACTTCATGCTACCCCAACGACACCGCATCCTTGTACTTCATGCTACCCCAACGACACCGCACCCCTGTACTTCATGCTACCCCAACGCACCGCATCCTTGAACTTCATGCTACCACAATGGCACCGCATCCTTGTACTTCATGCTACCCTAATGACAACGCATCCTTGTACTTCATGCTACCCCAATGGCACCACACCCTTGTACTTCATGCTACCTCAACGACACCGCACCCTTGTACGTCATGCTACCCCAACGAAACCACACCCTTGTACTTCATGCTACCCCCAACGACACCGCATCATTGTACTTCATGCTACCCCAACGGCACCGCATCCTTGTACTTCATGCTACCCCAACGACACCGCATCCTTATACTTAATGCTATCCCAACAGCACCGCGTCCTTGTACTTCATGCTACCCCAACGACACCACATTCTTGTACTTCATGCTACCCCCAACGACACCGCATCATTGTACTTCATGCTACCCCAACGGCACCGCATCCTTGTACTTCATGCTACCCCAACGACACCGCATCCTTATACTTAATGCTATCCCAACAGCACCGCGTCCTTGTACTTCATGCTACCCCAACGACACCACATTCTTGTACTTCATGTTACTCCAACAACACCGCATTCTTGTACTTATTGCAATCCCAACAGCACCGCGTTCTTGTACTTCATGCTACCCCAACGACACCACATTCTTGTACTTCATGCTACACCAACGACACCGCACCCTTGTACCTCATGCTACCCGAATGGCACCGCATCCTTGTACTTCTTGCTACCCCAATGGTACCTCATCCTTGTACTTCATGCTACCCCAACGACACCGCACCCTTGTACTTCATGCTATCATAATGGCACCGCATCCTTGTACTTTATGCTACCCCAACGACACGGCATTCTTGTACTTCATGCTACCCCAACGACATCACACCCTTGTACTGCATGCTACCCCAACGACACCGCACCCTTGTAGTTCATGCTACCCCAATGGTACCGCTTGGCAGGCACCACATCCTTGTACTTCATGCTACCACAATGACACTGCACCCTTGTACTTCATGCTACTCCAATGTCACCGCATCCTTGTACTTCATGCTACCCCCAACGACACCGCATCCTTGTACTTCATGCTACCCCTAACGGCACCGCATCCTTGAACTTCATGCTACCCCAACGACACAGCATCCTTGTACTGCATGCTACCCCAACGGCACCGCATACTTGTACTTCATGCTACCCCAATGGCACCGCATCCTTGTACTTCATGCTACCTCAACGACACCGCATCCTTGTACTTCATGCTACCCCTAACGGCACCGCATCCTTGAACTTCATGCTACCCCAACGACACAGCATCCTTGTACTGCATGCTACCCCAACGGCACCGCATCCTTGTACTTCATGCTACCCCAATGGCACCACAACATTGTACTTCATGCTATCCCAACGACATCGCATCCTTATACTTAATGCTATCCCAACAGCACCGCGTCCTTGTACTTCATACTACCAAAACAATACTGCATTCTTGTACTTAATGCTATCCCAACAGCACCGCGTCCCTGTACTTCATGCTACCTCAACCACACCGCATCTTTGTACTTCATCATGTGGCTTAAAGATTTAAATTTTGTACAGATTATGAGAAAAATAGTTATTATTTACAAAAATGGAACGTGTAAACATGTATAAGTCTGAAATGAGTAAGATGGTCTATTGCAAACTGTGTACTTATTTGTTCTGTTACTTTCTCGTTTTGCTAGTCTCTATACTCATTTTGTTTGATTTTAGGAACTTTGGTTGAACACATAATATATTCAAGCTATTCAAATGGAAGAATTGTGTTTCAAATACTCAAATGTAAGACCTGAACAAATGACAGACAAAGAGGTTGTTATTGTAAACGATTTATACACCATAATGAAACACGAAGTAGATCCAGTTCTTTTAATAGAATATTTGTTTAAAATCAAATGTGTAGATAAACATGCTTATTCGTACTTCCACGACAAGGCGATATATTGGTCCAAACCAATATTGTTGGAATTCTTACTAGCAAATATATCAAGCCTATGTTCACTCAGTACATTGATAAATGTTTTGAGAGATCTCGGATACAGTCACATTTCTTACCAACTCCTAAAACGATGGCTACTACCACAATCGTCTGTTATCCGTGTCAATAGAATGGACACATCAAACAGGAAACCAGTTCAACAATATTTCAAAATGTTGAAAAGAAAAATATGGAATGCTGAATTCAAAGATCCTCTCAACACTCTCAGATCATTGACAAAACGATTGAAAATATCAATGATGGCCGAAAATGATGTTCAAAAGAGACAATGTTTGGCTGATAAAGTGGTTGCTGTTTTGAGTGTTGAAATTGACGCGCATGCTATTACGTTTGACACTGAACTTTCAGAACACCATCTTTTCAAAGAGTTACGTGACATTGTTCCACATACTACCAACACGATGATCACTGACGTCATATTGTATGGTAGACGAGCAAACGCATGCGCTATAGGAAAACACTTTTCCCTTGGGGAAAAATACCTTCAAAAAGCCAAGGCATGTTCAACATTTTTGACACTATGCTTGGAATTAGCTAACATGTTATACTGCGAAGTTTACGTTAAACTATGGGAATTTGAACAAAATCCAAGTCGTGAAATTAGAGAATCATTAGTTCAAATGGCGGAAGTTGGAATAGAATGCTTGACAGATGAGGAGGAGGAAATTCGAGTTTTGTGGACACGCATGTTTTTGTTACGTATGGCATTTTGTCTGCTTGGGATTGGAAATAGGACAAATATTATTCCAAACTGTACTACAATTAAATGTATCGAAAAGGCACATCAGATACTTGACATACTCGACACAGCATTGAATGACATGGATACACGTCGACAAATGTTTTATCAGATGGCGAGCGCTCGCCTATCTGAATTAGAGGGAAACCTTCCACTTGCCTTAGAAAAGATACGAATGTCTTTCCGTTTGGCAATGGAAGGGAAATTCAAGGAACAATATTTCATATGTCAACATCTGAAATATATCGAATTACAGATGGATAAATTGACCCATGACACAAATAATACCAGTTCAAAGGAATTCATACCATTTGATCTGAAAATAGACGATATGCTAAACTCGGATAGCGTTGAGCAATTAGACCAAGAACAATCTTTGATAGAAGATGACACACATCTAAAGAAATGTATAATCGAGTGCAATGAGTCGCCGAGAAAGTTGTTGACCTTCATTGGGTGTACTCGATTGAATCTCTCGAATTTGCCGGAGTGTAGCATTGCCACGACTCCATCTTTAAATGTTACAAGTTATGAATGGTTACCATTTAAATCTAATTCCATGCCTTTGTCTTCGCCTACAATATCATCAGATTTTGTTCATATTTATGATCCGGAAACATGTTTAGTACAAAACAGACAATTGTTAGATGAGAAACAAGGAGGTGATACATTTGAAGATATTGGTTTGGAATCTGTACCAGAATTAAATACCAAAAGTTTTGAGAAAATTTCAGGAGACGGCACTTGATAATAAACAAAAAGTTCGGCAAACCTCGGGTGATTCCGCTTCGTTCCTATGGAGGTACGGAATCGGCCGAGTTGTGACGAGTGCAAACGTGTATCACATCTCATTTATTTGTATGAAAGAGTTTCAGTTAACACCTTACTTACTCTAACCGAGTTTTTATTTTGCTCCTTAAGCATAGATGAATCGCATTTCAGTTGAATATCTGGTTGAAAATGTTGTCGTCATTGTATAATTATCTGCTCACCAGGCGACCGTTTCACTAAAGTGATCGTAAATCGTAAGTCTAAGATCACTCTTAAGATTTCCTTACGTGCACGTATACGTGCGTTTCACTAAACTAGTCCTAAGCTTAAGAGTTACGACTTACGACTTGCGACAAGTAACATCTCCTATAATGGAGGTAAAAAGATATTATATTGTATCATATATTTTATATATAATAAACCCTACAGCTCAAAAGCTGATTAGGGGCCCGGATGACTCAATGATTTAGGTCGTTGGATCTAACAACTCATACAAGCCTATCCCCAATACGAGTGGCTTCGCGCCAGGCTTTGTAAATTACTCGACTCGCATCCGATATAGCTGAAATATTGCTGAAAGTGTCGTTAAAACACCAAAAAATCAAATCAAAAGCTGATTACATTAATAATCACATTTTAAATGTGTTTAAATACATTTTTAATATTCAACTAATTATAAAACTCCAAAGTGATTTTTTAAATGAATAAACCAAAGCTATCAGGGAAAAAATGTTAAGTGTAAAAATTTACCGAAATTTTAGAAGATATTTTGTTTATGGAATATATTTTCACAAATTTCATGCTATATGTAAGGGGAAATTTCAAAAATGTGACCATATATATTTGGCAATAGATTCACATTCTGCACAGATATTCCGTTTGCGGTGCATTTCAATTGCGCAGAAAAAATCATACATTTACGTGAAGAACTTCAACACATGACAATTGTGCGAATTTTTGTTTACCTTTCTTTAAAGTACAATTCGTATTTTCATAATATTTTATGGTTTTTATAAACACTGATGCAGCAACTTCTTTTTTTAACTCTTTATTGACTTCTTTCGCCAGCCAGAAATTACTTAATCTGTAATCCCTGCCCACAACGGGGAGGGAGGGGGGTAGGATTTGGGTAGTTTTATTGCATCACTATATTCACCATATAAAATAATATGTTTCATCAACACATAAAACAACAAAAAAACACATCTTACAATATCAAACCTTAACATGTACATGTACTGTTGATTTATATTCATAGATTATAAAAACTACCAATGAATTTTAACATTTGGACTGCTAAAATATCTGTTGCCTTCAAAATTATTGTTTTTTTTTATATACATGTATGTTCCACTAAAGTTTTTTAATTTATATTTCATATATTTGTATAGATGTTATACTTATATTTTTTTATTTCATTTTAAAGGCTGACCAAAGAGGCGATTAATCCATATTGCATCGTCAGTCGTGCTGCCAAATGCAGTAAATCAAATATATTCTAAATAACAGGTAATCCGCGCAAATGTAAAAAAAAAAGTCTCAGGTATATTTTACGGGCAATTGTAATGCTCTTTCTCCGTGCAAAAGTGATACCTGTTAATCCCCAAATCCACGGAAATGTAATGTGCCCTCTGTTTGTGCTTAACTTTATTTTTGAACCATTGTTTGTACATGCACCCGATATCATTGTTTTCTTGAAATTTCATCTAGGTACATACACTCGTTAATAAAATATGTTGATATTGTAAATGCAGAACTGATAGAAAGTACACTGAAACAAACAATAATGTGTAGCTGTTTTAATGATTTTTTTATGGCTCTCGAAATATAAAAAAAATGTTGCGTGCATCTAATATTTATTGATTGCTTCATTTGATTAATGTTCATATTAAAAAAAAATATAGATAGCAATTCTTCTCTTCAAAAATAGGTTTACGATTTACGACTTACGACTACCTTCCACCACTCTTAACTTTGCGATCACTTTTTATCGTAAGTCGTAAATCCTAACTATTAGTGAAACGGTCGTAACTCTTAAGAGTACACTTACGTCTACGTTTACGACTTACGACCTTTAGTGAAACGGTCGCCAGATTACGTACCAAATACTTAATACATATTAATATTTATTATCTAGTGAACATTTGTGTACTATGAAGATAAGATGACATTTTCTCTGAATCTGACAGGTCGTTTCTGAATAAACAAGAAATAGCATTAACTATATAGAGGACCATTTTGGATTTCCGATGGGTACAACACTTTTCTAGGTACTATCAGTCAAAGTATTGTCAAGCCAAGTTTCTTCTTAAAGTAATATGAAAGGCAAATATCGTGGAATTTTTGGATTAAATATTTTCACTTAATATGTCACTTAATTTTAACTAAAATCAACTGCATAACATTAAAAATCCGCTCAAAAGCAGATTTCAAGAGCAAATCGCAAAATATTTGACAGCAGATAATTCTGTTTTCCGGTACAGTAATGCAAATGATATGCTCGTGACACAAGATTTGAACTCTTTCGGGGAGATTTTCGCTCATGTGCAATGTTCAGTTGATGAAAATATATATATATATTATACTTTACGTTTTTATTTCCCCTATTTGTCTTTGTTAGCGCAGCCGGTCAATATTATATACTTATTGACTGGGTATGAGGGAATAGCAAGTTTGTTGTCCGCGAGACACTGACTATTGACCGAGGCGAAGCCGAGGTCAATTGTCAGGGTCGAGGGGACAACAAATTTGATATTCTCGAATACACAGTCTATAAGTATTTTATTATACCGAAAAACATTACTCATAGTTGAATGATCACCTCAAAATGATAAAGACCAATAAAATCACGCATCTTTTGCCAGTATTTTGCATTATAAATCTGAATATTGTCTCATGGACATTTCTATGCTATTTCCCCAGTCATTCATAGAGTTTGATTCTTTTGAGAAAGTAGACTTCAACATAAATGTACATGGTGACTACAAGTCTTATGAACATTTTGAAAAAAAAATTGAAATTTTGAAATTGTTTGAAATTTTTGAAATTTTAAAATTTTGTGAAAATTTTCGATTTTATTTCTAATTTTAGAATTTTGAAATTTGTTGAAAATTTTGAAATTTTTGAAATTTTTTGAAAATTTTGAAATCATAATCTTGAATTTTTTTGAATTTTTTGAAATTTTGTGAAAATTTCAGAGTTTTCGTTAATAGACGATGAAGTCCGAGTGTTCCGAATAAACATTTATCCAATCCGGTCGCGGAACTAAAAATCCGCGAAAACGATTCACATTGCCGGTCCATAGTCTTAAAAATTATGGACCGCTCAATAGTCAACTGGAAAAGGAAAAAAATAGCAATTTTAATGTAGAAAATTTTGTAGTGATGTTAATATACTGAGGTACAATAAAACGTTATATGGACCGGGACTGGACTGCCCCGTTTTCGATTCGGTTCCGGAACGGTACCTGCATTATTATTTTAAATAAAAAGTATAATATAGCAAATATTTCATGTCACTTCGGGTCATATGGCAGTATATGGACCGGTCCGTCACCAAAAAAATATTATATGGACCTCAGAAGCTTCGATCCATATAATATTTTTTTGGTGACGGACCGGTCCATATACTGCCATATGACCCTCAGTACCATGAACTATTTGCTATATATTCCGTGTGTACCACATAAGAATAATTGCAAAAAAAAAATTGGTTCACCCATAACTGGTGTAATATTACTTTAAATGAGCCAGTTGTGTCAGATAAATGTAAGTTTAGGCATTTATCACAGAGGGTCCTATAATCTATGTTCAACATTCATATGCCGCGGCAGCCATCTATGATAACTAAGTAAGCTGTCACGGATCATGTCAGCTCGTGTGCTGGAACCGGCTGTCACGGCTCATATCAGCTCTTGTGATCGATAAAAAACATAAGAGTTACGTTTCTGCAGCTACCATGGATCGAAATTATTGCTTGCTCGGGTGAAACATTCAAGGCTGCTGCCTCCTTTATCAAATTTAATGAAACATGTAAATAGTTTTAGCCCTTTCCAATTGTCATGCGCAACCTCTGCCATAATCTTCAACTTGTTGGAGGAGATAAGTATTTTGTAGACAGAAGAATGTATGATTTTCACCCATTTTCTGTCGTAATATAAAAAGAGAACTATCCTCTGTTTTAGTTTTTATACGTCCGTCTCGAGACGAGGCCGTATTATGTGATTGGGTATGGTGGGCGGGCGGGCGGCGGGCGGGCGTCCACACAGGTTTCGCACAATAACTTTAGTTCTGTATATCGATTCTTTACCAAACTTGGCCACATGATTCCCATGTGGAAGAGAAAGAACATTATTTATTTTGGGGTCATTAGGTCAAAAGTCAAGGTCACCGTTACTATAAATAGAATTTTTGACAACAGGGTCGTTTCCGCACGATAACTTTAGTTCTATATATTGGATCTTTAACAAACTTGGCCATACGATTCCCCGGTAGAAGGGGAAGAATCATCTTTATTTTGGGGTCATTAGGTCAAAGGTCAAGGTCACCGTTACTATAAATAGAATTTTTGACAACAGGGTCGTTTCCGCACGATAACTTTAGTTCTATATATTGGATCTTTAACAAACTTGGCCATTCGATTCCCCGGTAGAAGGGGAAGAATCATCTTTATTTGGGGGTCATTAGGTCAAAGGTCAAGGTCACCGTTACTATAAATATAATTGTTGACAACAGGGTCGTTTTCACATGATAACTAGTTTTGTATATTGAATCTTTACCACACTTGACCACATGATTGCCCTGTAGAAGGGGAAGAATTCTATTTATTTTGGGGTCATTACGTCAAAGTTCAAGATCACTGTTACTATAAATAGAATTTTTGACAACAGGGTCGTTTCCGCATGATAACTTTAGTTCTATATATTGGATCTTTACCAAACTTGACCACATGATTCCCCTGTGGAAGGGAAAGAACCCTATTTATTTTTGGGGTCATTAGGTCAAAGGTCAAGGTCACTGTTACTACAAATATAATTTTTGACAACAGGGTCGTTTCCGCACGATAACTTTAGTTGTGTATATTGGATATTTAACAAACTTGGCCACATGATTCCCCTGTGAAAGGGGAAGAACCCCATTTATTTTTGGGGTCATTAGGTCAAAGGTCAAGGTCACTGTTACTACAAATATAATTTTTGACAACAGGGTCGTTTCCGCACGATAACTTTAGTTGTGTATATTGGATATTTAACAAACTTGGCCACATGATTGCCCTGTGAAAGGGGAAGAACCCCATTTATTTTGGGGTCATTAGGTCAAAGGTCAAGAACACCGTTACTATTAATAGAATTTTGGACAACAGGATCGTTTCCTCACGATAACTTTAGTTCTGTATATTGGATCTTTACCAAACTTGGCCACATGATTCCCCTGTGAAAGGGGAAGAACCCTGTTTATTTTGGGATCATTAGGTCAAAGGTCAAGATCACCGTTACTATAAATAGAATTTTTTACAACAGGATCGTTTCCGCACTATAACTTTAGTTCTGTATATTGGATCTTTACCAAACTTGGCCACATGATTCCCCTGTGGAAGGGGTAGAACCCTATCTATTTTGGGGTCATTACCATTATACCGTTTGATAATTTATATAGACGGGCGTATTTTGTGATGCACACATTTCTTGTTTTTAAATAAACTTGTTTCATTTTTTTTAGAGCTTTCAAATAGAAAATGTATTTCCTGTATCATATTAATTAGATGAATTTTAAAGTGGTGTTAAACACCATAAACCAAACCTTTAATGATCTTTTAACATCTTCACTTTTCAATGTATAGACAATGGTCGCTTTAATTAGTATTCTAATTTTAGCTATAGTATGTCTCCTTTCAATGTTATTTGAGTTTAGATAAACTTTTGAATTCACTGACTACTTAAGTCATTTATATAAAATTTTAAATATAAAATTCAAAGGCGTAGTATCCATTGAGGCAACAATATTTTTTTTTAAATAATGGATAAACACACTTTTCAACGGGAAATCCACCGCTGGAGTACGTTCCGTCAAGATCTTATAAAGACAAGCCATCCTCCTTGATTCGTTGCTTTCATTTTAGCCGGATTATTACCCAAACATTCGCAAAATCTTCCACATTCTACTAACCATGCCAATAGGATCCGTACAATGTGAATGATCTTTTTCTGCTTTGAGACGTCTAAAGCAATGGAACAGAACAGCAATGGTCGAGTACGGACTAGCATTATTGCACATTCAGAGACGTAAGAAGAGTTTGAAGATACCAAAGGGTTAATCAGGATCCGTATATCGAAGAAGAACAGACAACACGATGGCCAAAAGAAAATTATCAAAAGGACAAACAACGATACAAAACATGCATATAAAACCCAAGATCGAGTAACACGAACCCAACTAAAAACCGGGGTGAACTCAGGTGCTCCGGAAGGGTAAGCAGTTCCTGCTCCACTAGTAATAGGGTCAAAATACTAGACAAATTCGATACGGGTAATAGAAGAATTGACTCTCTGCACTTGTAAATTAATTTGTCAATGTAACCGGCTCTCTATCAACTATCAGTCTGTCTGAATAAGGGTTATGTTTGAGCCATATATCTTATAAACATGATTGAAGATCCCTTGGTGTGTCAATCAACCCTTAAATCATGTAGGAGTGTAAGGAGCGTAATGAACATGTTACGGGGATGAACGCATAGCTTCATGTATTCTAATGTCAATAATTTAAAAAAAAAAAAAAAAAAAAATTACTTGTGGCTAATTTACCATATTAGGGTAATCAAAACGTCAAAATTTTACCCCCCCGTTCCCAAAGTCGATAGCTTCTGGGGGACTGAGCCCCCAGTCCACTGCCTCGGTAAAATTCCAACCCAAGCTACGCCCATGAAATTAGCAGGACGTGTTTGTCTAATATATATTTTAATATAGATTAATATATTTTACTTATCATTGGTAATTGATTTCTACTCATTTTGTTTAAACTATTTATATCTATATCCGCTTGTTTTGCTATAATTTACATGTAGGTGTACCCACAATATCTTGACGTTTCATCTGGCGAAATAGAGAAACATCTGTATAAAATCTGTATATTATATATATAATATTTTATCTGGCGAAATAGAGAAACATCTGTATAAAATCTGTATATATATATATATATATCTGTATAAATATACAGATTTTATACAGATGTTTCTCTATTTCGCCAGATGAAACTTGAAGATACTGTGGTGTACCATGCTGCTCCATGCATATTATCAAATAAGTATAGCGGATACACATATATGACTAAAGGGACATAACTCGTATTGGAAAAACCAATATTTGATTGACCGTCGGATTTGTATATCACAGCCATTGTCTGTGTTTGTACAATACCGATATCCTGGTATATAGGTGAGTAGACATCATACAAGTATACACCTATTTAAACCATTTATTTAAAACTACACAACAAAAAAACACGCATTTAAAACTGATTGTGAAGAAGACAATACATGTATATAAATAAATAGAATGTTTCTGATTTATTCAAATGAGTTGTGTGGGAGTATAATAAATACTATTTTAAGGACAACACTTAATTGTGTCAACATAACCAGAAGATTGTGTGCAAGTGTGTTGAGTCCACTGACATATACATTGTAGGCGCGTATTATTATCAATTTGTTGGGAGAGGTGCGGGCATGCCAAAAAATCATATAATTTGGAGGATATAAATTTTGATTCAAGGATTTAATAGTTACTTTGTTTTGAATTTTATCCTGCAATGACAACATTTAGGGAACGACCATTTAACTTGAAAAGGGGGGGGGGGGTAATGTTTCTTTTCTATATATTCTGATTCCCAAAGTTGCTGAAAAAAATATTCTGATTTTGGTGGAGGAAATAAAAAATAATCTGGTTCAGATTTTTTGTCATATAACCTAATGTTAAATTCTGGAAAAAATAAATATTCTAACTCTTGTGTTGTCCGAAAAAAAAATTCTGAACGAAACAAAAAACCATAACCCCCCCCTTCAAGTTAAATGGTCGATCCCTTACCGACCAGTATAGCCTGCCCAATATTATTTTTTTTGGGTCAGTTATAAATAGAACATACAAATGTAAGCTCCGCCCACATCGGGGCACATCGGGGGATATTGTTTTCAAATACATAGACAAAATTATTTCAAATACTTTTATCATGGTCCAGTAAACGTTTATTTACGATTTAAAATTGCAGGATAAATACAATACATGTGCACTGTCGAAGCATATAGGTAAATATGTGTATTCGGCGCGAACCGCGGGAAAAGGCTCGGCGAAACCTCGCCTTTTCCCCCGTTTCTAAGCCTCGTACACATATTACCTACATCTGCTTCGACAGTGCACAATTATTGTATATTAATGTGTTGTTTTTGTAACAATCCTTTGTATATGGATTTCAAACCAATAAAAATTATGTTCTGTTCTGTTCTATGATTAAAATTATATGTTCATTCCATATATTTTTTTTAATTCCTTTTTTATACCCCCGCTCGACGAGAGTCGGGTGTATATAAGGATCATCATGTCCGTTCGTTCGTCCGTCCGTCACACTTTTGGTTTCCGGATAATAATTAAAGTACCGCTCAACCAAATCTTTTCAAACTTTAACACAATGCTGTGGACCATAAAATACAGGTTAAGTTTGATTATAGTGTATTTCACATTTACTGTTCATGAGTTATGGCCCTTTTTCTCTTAGAAAATAGGGACTTTTTAGGTTTCCGGATGATATTTAAAGTATGGCTCAACCAAATCTTTTCAAACATTAACACAATGCTGTATACCATAAAATACAGGTTAAGTTTGATTATGGTGTATTTCACATTTACTATTCATAAGTTATGGCCCTTTTTCTCTTAGAAAATATGGACAAAATTTCTAGATTTCAGGATGATATTTAAGGTACGACTCAACCAAATCTTTTCAAACTTTAACACAATGCGATCTGCAACATAAAATACAGATTAAGTTCAGTTATGGTGAAATTGACTTTTACCGTTCATGAATTATGGCCCTTTTTCTCTTAGAAGATAGGGACTTTAAAGGTTTCTGGATGAAAATAAAAGTAATGCTCAACCAAATCTTTTCAAACTTAAGCAAATGCTGTTTTGGTGTAAATAGTGAAAAAAAGAGGAAATGATTACAGGTAATCTGATTTAAATTAATTTGGCAAGCAATAAAAAGTTTACTACATTGTCAATTACAAGAATTTGTAAAGCTTTGATGGCCATGAAATGAATAAGTTGTAAGATAAATCACAACATGTTTCATTCCTTTCATTGCCTCATTCAAAATTTGGAATGCGGGGGTATCTGTGATCACCAGATCAACTTTCTCTAGTTTTCTTTTTTTTTTCTTTCTTTTTTTTAAGGTGGCAGTCTTTTTTTTAGGTTATTGGTAAATCCAGCCAATGAATTAAAGAAAAGTAATTAAACTCACAAGTGTCATAATGACGCCGGCCGACGTAATTAATGAATGGAGTAGTTTTGATACTTGTTTCCTACCAACCAATGTGGATCGATAACTAAATACACTCCTGGGGATAAATAAACGTTTCGGTTTTTTTAGGGTCACAGAACGTTTAGAAATCTTGTCGGATAAAGGGGTGGGTGCCGTCTCAATCGGGGGTTGTCAGTGGACCATGGGTAAACGTGTCTTTGTAAACTTGTACCAGCTACATTTAAGACGGATTTTTTCGTTGCTAACTATATTTTTCCAGTGGTAGCTATATAATTTATATATTGTTCTCGTCCTGAGCATAGATGAAATACTGCTCGCCGAACGTTAACCATTAATCAATCCTGTTCTGAATGCACATGGAATGTGTGCAGTAAATATTTAATTGATAATTCGAAGATAAGCATTGCACGGGGTGACGCTCGAAATATAAGAGGATGATTCATTACCACATCCAGACATTTTGATATTAACTTGTGTACACCGTTAAATTAGTGAATACAATGAAGTCAAAAAATAAGTTATGGATGTTTATCGTCTGACTGACTTAATCAAGTATTGTGGACAGATTACTTTTCTTTCTGCTAGCCTTTAGCTTATATCTTTCGTCCCGTTGTTGTGTAGATGTCGGTGGTCTGTCACCAAGGTGTTTTATCAGTGTCGTATTCTGAGTAGCTGTCTATCAATGTAGGGTAGTTTGGATCGAATGCCTCCGAGTAAGACACCGATCCGTCTTTTAAATTCCATCTTGTAGCATAATAGACTTGGCATGTACGGATTTCGTACCGATGTGCATTTTTCCAGGGCTTCTGGGATTCTTCTTCGCTAGGATATTTCGTAGGCGTCAATGGCCTGCCTGTGATGGTACTTCTTCTCTGCGTGAATCGCTCCCTCTTTTGCATTAAAACACAAAAAGTCATTCACTCGTTGATTATCAAAGGTTACACATGGAATAAAATGCCACCAAAAGTTGGAACTAAAGGCACCAAAAAGGCCGTCACCAAGGCCAAAGCTGCCTGTGCTGGCGGAGACAAGAAAGGGGGGAGAAGAAGGGAATTATATGCCATTTACATATACAAAGTCTTGAGACATGTTCATCCTGACACTGGTGCTCCAAAATGCCACCAAACCGCATCGGTGGTGTAATGGTTAGCTTGTTCGCCTCGAGTGTGGTAGATCGTGGGTTCGAGCCCCGGTCGGGTCAAACCAAAGACTATAAAATTGGTATTTGTTGCTTCTCCGCTAAACACGCCGCATTATGGATCAAGAGCAAAGACTGGTTGGCTCAGAATCAGAATAATGTGTCAGAGTGAGGCGACATGTGGACTGTTGTTTCACTGAGCTAGCACTATAAAAATCCAACTCAGCGTGTTGGGCTGGTACAAAGCGGACCTCATCATCATTTCATTAAAAATTAGCTTGTTCTCGCCATGATATAGCTGAAAATTGTTGAATTGGCGTTAAACAGCAATCACTCACTCACTCCTTTATTTTGTTTTGTTTTTGGTTTTTATTGTTTTATTTGATTTGGTGGGGGGTTTTTTAACCTTGTTTTTTTTGGTATTTTCAGTTTTTTATTCAAAAATCAAAAACATAAGTTTTATTCAGGCCACGTGACAGTCACATAACAGTTTACTATTTAATGTATGTAAGGGTACCCCGGTGTATCTGTTTATCATTTTCAAAATTTAGCTATATTAATATAACGATCAGAATATATAAGTCGTGGGGTTAGACTTTCAGAAAACAACCACTTTCCTGATATACACGTAGCCCCTATCATGTCATATGTACCTATTTAGATACACATGTCAATGTCAGTAGTTTGACCCGTCTGGACCTCGAACCCTACGATCTACCACACTTAAGGCGAATACGCTAACCATTACACAACCGATGCGTATTCTAGAAAATTTATATTTGTTACTTCTTCGCTAATCACGTAGTAAGGAGCGAAACCCAAGGAATGATTGGTTTGGATTCAAAATACTGTGTCCGAGTGAGTGGAGCGACATGTCTGTCCACGGAATTTTTTTTCACTATTAACTTTGCGCAATAAATATCCAACTAATTGGTGTAATACAAAGCGGACATCATCATCATCTCGTCGAAATTAACTTTTGCTGGTTCATTTGTTTTTAAATAATAAATTTCACTTTTGAGACCTGCATTTCCAAATTTACTTACCTGTAAATGTCATTAATTGCTATATAAACACCTGTAATATAATGTTTGTTGGCATACCTTGAATATGATATTTCAAAATGTTGGCATAGGTTGAAGACACCCTTTTGCTCTCGCCATGATATTACTCACATGACGTTAAGCATCAATCACTCACTCCCTTAATACAAAAAATCGTTTTTACATGCCTGAATGTTCATCAAGGTAACCATGTAATTGTGAGGACTGGCAGGTAGAATTAAAGGTTCATGAATATTGTTGTTCATTGTTTTAAAGGCATACAGGCTGTCAGAATTGAATTTTTTTTTATATTAAAAGTTGCCAATATTCGATGTTTTATACTAATTGCAGTAGAAATTTTTCATAATATCATACGTAAATAGCCTAGAAAGAAGGAAATACGTCGCTGTTTGATTCTCTTGCATCCAGTAAAGCATTCAATGTTTACCCGCGCAATATTCATACGACCTGACAGTGAACTCATTCGGGAAAGCGTTTGCACATGTGTGAAATTGTTTGTTGATGAAGGAAATGTACACATGGCACAAGTCGAATCGTGGAAGAATAAAAACATTGACGGTTTCTATACGAAAACGACACAAAAAGGAGGATTCGGCAAGCCTTGTGTAAAATTTAAAAAAAGACGTTATACCGACCTACTCCATTTTTCAACACGTAAGCATAATTTAGTATTTTTTTTCGGTTGAATCGTATTTTGACAGTAGAATTGCATCGTAGTTTTTTATATATTCTTTTTTTCAGGAGAAAACGCTAGGTGATATCTCTTTAAAATTAGAGACTAAAATAATGAACTTCATGTCTGGTTTTTTTTCTTAAAAAAATATAATCAAGTCAACTCAAGTGTTGTTAATAATATGCAATACAATTTGTTTACAATTTTCCCTTTATCGAGGCCCTTTGCAAGGCTTGGGTTTGTTTTTATTGATTTCATCACGTATTTCCGATTTTAAGTGTCATTCTTACTAAATACCATTATATAATATTAACTGATTACCCCGGGGTCCAATTTCATAGATATATTTCTTAAATTATATTAATTCTAACGAATTCACATGCACCATGCTTCTCTGGTTATTTATAGCAGTTATCAGTGTTCGGCAAATCTCGGAAAAGCAGCCGACTTATAAGTAGGTGTGTTAATGGCGATTCCACCGACAGACATTCGAATTCTTTTCACTAATTACGACATTATAGCATATATCTTTTTAACCTGGCTTCTTGTTCAGAACATTTTATTAGTATAAAACATCGAATATTTGCAACTTTTAATATAAACAAAAAAAATCAATTCTGACAGCCTTTAAAGGTTCACTTGTATTAATCAGAACCGTTTTTAGTTTAATTGTTGATACATTTTTAATACCATTGTGATCTCATTTTAGACACATGTGATTGAAAATGCAGGAAGACCTTTCCAAGCCACGCCCGCTCGTGTATATAAGTCGTACAGAGACATTCAGCGCATGTCACAGACTTCATAGTAACGCATTAAGTGCCGATGAAAATAGGAAAATCTATGGTAAATGCAACAATCCGAACGGACACGGGCACAACTACAAAGTGGAAGTAGTTGTTCGTGGCGGGGTTGATCCAGTCAATGGAATGGTGTTGAATCTGATAACACTGAAAGGTTATATGGATAAATATATTATGACAGTGTTGGACCATAAAAATTTAGATAAAGATGTAGATTACTTCAAGGACCATGTGAGTACTGCTGAAAATATAGCCGTCTTCATCTGGGACCAGTTAGAGAAAGATATATCTAAAGACTTACTTTATGAAGTAAAACTGTATGAGACTGACAAAAATGTAGTGTATTACCGCGGTGAAATGTCTCAAAATCTTTGATATATTATGTTGCTGCATCATTCTATACGTGTGACATTTCCGTTACGTCTTCAATGTAGGTTATGTATTATTGTCGATCATCCAACAGACGCCACTTTCTGGTACCTGTATCTTGTAGCAGAGAAACTTGATATTTCTATACCTAGGGGTTTCCTTCTTATTGGACAATGAATTATAAATTGTTTTTATTTTTATTAAATCTACAAACATTGAAATAAAACTGTAGATGAATGATGACTTCATGACCCTCCTTACAAAGTTGACTTATTAATGTGGAACAGGACGACGTGTAACATAGAACACTATGGGAAAAGGCTTAAAATTCTTTATAATCCATTAAAGAAAAACAGATTTATATTAACATATTGCTTGTTTCCGAATCCCATACATGTAAACTTTTATTACTTTGTAAATTATCTGTGCTAGTTTTACAAAATAAAACATTGCTTAAATCGAACGAAAAATCTGTCATTTCTTTGGAAATAATGAACAATTTCAAAACAAACTTGGATGATATGTTCGTTAAGGTATGTTTATCCTTCAAGATCACTTCAAACTTTACCGTCCTCAAACTTGTTTGATGGCTTCATCAAATACTGGAAGAGAGTTTAATAGATTCTTAATTTATCCAACACAATTACTGATCGTGTAGACGGATTTGATTTGATTTTTGGTGTTTAACGCCACTTTCTGCAATATTTCAGCTATCTCATGGCGACCAGTTTTAGTGGTGGAAGAAGCGGGAGAGAACCACCGACCATGGGCAAGCAACTGGTAAGCTTTATCACTTGTGGCTGCGAGTCGAGCGCATCCTTTTTTGTAATTTACAAAGCCGGGCGCGAACCCACACCGTATTGGTGATCGGCTTGTACAAAATGCACAAGTTGTTTGGTAATCCAACTACTTTTTTTTTATCTTTTTTTTTACATCTTTAATAGGTAATCCAACTACCTAACTCATTGAGCCACCCGGGCCCTTCATGTAAACGGTGTTGGATTCTCATTTCTATCCTTTGAAAAACGCCTTTCTTATTTATATTTAGATATCAATTCTGTTTTATTATTCTATTTTAATAAGGGCCCAGGTGACTCAATGAGTTAGGTAGTTGGATTACCTAACAACTCATACAAGCCTATCACCAATACGGCGTGGGCTTGCACACGGCTTTGTAAATTACAAAAAAAGGTGCACTCGACTCGCAGCCGCTAGTGATAAAGTTTACCAGTTGCTTGCCCATGATCGGTGGTTCTCTCTGGGTATTCCGTCTTCTTCCATCATAAAAACTGGTCGCCATGATATAGCTGAAATATTGCTGAAAGTGGCGTTAAAACATCAAAATCAAAATCAAAATTACTTCAAACTTTACCGTCCTCAAACTTGTTTGATGGATTCATCAAATACTGCAAGAGAGTTTAATAGGTTCCTAATTTATCCAACACAATTATTGATCGTGTTTACAAACGGTGTTGGATTCTCATTTCTATACTTTGAAAAACTCCATTCTTATTTATATTTAGATATCAGTTCTGTTTTATTATTCTATTTTGAAATATTGCTGAAAGTGGCGTTAAAACACCAAAATTCAAAAATCAAATCTATTATTCTATTTTAATATCTTAGTTTTTCTGATGATAAACGTCCACTTAATTAACATCCTCTAATATTGTCGGTAATGGATATGAAAATAAAAGATAATCAATTTTCAATAGTTGCCATAATTTACTCAAATAAAAATCAGGAATTTGTTTATAAAAACTATCGACGACATGTCGGGTTTTAGTATGCGTGTAAGAAATGTTTCGGGAATTGTACAATACCATCAATCTCCATATATTTAAGTGCACGTTCAATATCCTTGTCACCCTCCTCGAATGTACCTATACAATCATATTGGACTAAACATGGCCGACACAAATGTACATATTTACCCCAATGATCGTTATAATTTTCAAATGTGTCTGGGTCTGTCACATATTTTACATACTCGAGGAATTTTGCTGTGACCCATTTTGGCGTACCGTCTGTCCTTTTTGAAGCTATGATTCTTCTTGCAATTTTGGTTAATCCTCCGCTGTTGTTCAGTGTGACCTTACCATTATAAGCTGACAGCATTCTTTCAAATGGATCTCTAACAAAAATAATTTTCTTGTAAGTTTGTAGTCGATGCTGTATTTCCGATTCCAGAAAACTACCTAGAGTTTTACCGTATTTTTGCCAGTTAATATGGACGGAGTTATGGGTCATTGCATTCATAACATAGTCTTTGTTTGGAAATTTATCACTGAGTGACATAAATATCCTCTTCCAGTTGGTACAGGCTAGTTTTGGCATCCAACAAAATATGAATTTGTAATCATCATTGACATACATATATTCATAACTGTTGTGGGGTATAGATTGGAACTTGTCCCATTTCATTTAGTTGTTCACAAACTTCGCGTAAATGTTGAACACGGTTCTTTGGATTCGTGCTGATTTGACTGTATTTACTCACACCATGACACAAAATCTGCAAATTAAATCAGTATGAATCCATCCAACGTACCAGACATCCTCACTCTTGTCATGTATGTTCACATGTGTCTAATGACACCTGACAAACATACTTTTAATTTTTATGTCACGTAGCTGTAAATGTCGTGGTTGATTAAACGCGTTTCTGTTTATTATAAGACGGTCAACCAGTTAAACATACATGTATATTTATCTACAATCATATATCCGTAGCAATGGAGCCATGATCTGAACAGCCTGAAGTTCCCTAGTTCAAAAGGTGTTACAATCACATGATTTGCGTAGATGGACTAGAAGCTTTCTTCATCTATATGCAAATATGGCCAATGTTATATTGACTAATATCTCATGGGATATCTAAGCAGGTTGATTTAGTAAAATTGGAAATTAAACGAGTATAACTCGTTAAACGAAGTTCAATTATAATTTTACTAAATCAGCTTACTGCTTAGATATCACATGCCCACCCTCATTTACAGTACCCACCCAAATGAAATATGTTTATCCAATATAGGCATTGGCATCTCTGAATACTGACTACGTGATCTGTAATGCGTTCTCATGTGATATCTAAGCAGTAAGTTGATTGAGTAACATTATAATTGAACTTCGTTTAATTTCCAATTAAATTGTCCTGTTATTGTTCTATTTGAACAGTCAGATAGCATTGACTGTATATTTTTGGTGGTATATAGTCACTCAGCAGTGCCGGATTTACCATTGTGCTTAGGTGTGCACAGGGCCCCGTTCCTGCCAAAAATGTTTTTGAGAACAAGTTAATTTACAATGAGATGATGATGAAGTCTGCTTAGTTGGAATATTATAGTGCTAGCTCACTACAGTCCGTGGATAGACATATCGCCCCACTCGGGCACATTATCCCGATTCCCAGTCCACCAGTCATTGCTCTATCTCATTAATGTTGAGACCTTATCGGAGAAGCAAAAAATACAAATTTTATAGTCTTTGGTTTGATCCGATCGGGACTCGAACCCACGATCTACCGAACTCGAGGCGAGCACGCTAACCATTATACCACCAATGCGGTTTTGAGACAAGCTATGAAAAGAAATTTAAACAGTGATGGTCAATAATTACACAAATATCAGTAAAACGAACAATCCCCTCTCAACACGACATATGACGTCGGAAATCCAGATCCTGACTAAGGACATGCACGAACATGTGGTGGGGTTAAACCTGCTAATGGGATCCCCTCTCTTGATAAATGAATCTATTATATTCTAGTTTTATCACCTGTCTAAATCAGACGATTCAGAGGGTCAATGAAACATATTTATCAATTGAAAATTGAAACACAGCTGAAATTAAAACAGAATTGAAACGGGTGCCACTCTGAGTAAGCAAGAAACCGTTGACCATTTCGGCTCTTCTCTTAATCCTTGCTATGCCTCGTGGCACATAGGGCAAGGATGACCATTCTGGAGCACCCCAGTAAACCAGCAGTTTTTAGTAGGATTCGTGTTCAATCTGGTGTATATATATATTGCTTTGTAGATCATTGTTTGTCCTTTCGGTAATTGCATTGTCTATCCTTCGATTTACGGCTTCTGATCACTCCGTTGGTATCTTTAAACTTTACTTCTAATGGTCCTTTATCACTCACCTGATTTTTATAGGCGGTGATAAAAGGGAAACATAAATAACCTATCAAACGGTTGCGATCTGAAATTCAAGATGACCGTCGTCTAGTCATATCAGTTAAAAGGATCAAATCGTTAGGTGAAAAAACAAATTCATTGTGTTAAGAAGCAAATATCAATTTTAAAGTCCTTGGTTTGATCCGACCGGGGAGCGAACCCACGATCTACAGCTAACCATTACTCCACTTATAGAGGTTTTAAATTCTGTTTAAAATAAATGACAATAAATACAATAGTATTTGTTCTGTAATACTTACCGATTCCTTTAAATATGGTATATAAATGTTCCATGCTATAAATAGATAATTCTCTATTTTAATTCGAAATAAGGAACATAAAATTTTCGTGATGACCATTAAAGAATTTATATAACGAATATTTAAAACATTTACGTAACGAATATTACGAATTTACATACCGAATATTACATAATTTACATCAGGAATATTACAGAATTTACATATGGAATATTTTAGATTTTGCATTATGAATATGGAGGAATTTACTTAGCGAATATTAAAGAATCTGCATAGCGAATATTAAAGAATCTGCATAACGAATATTAAAGAATCTGCATAGCGAATATTAAAGATTTTACATAACGAATATTAAAGAATCTACATACTAAAAATCAAATAATCTACATAATAAATATTTTATAATATACATACACGGCCCCCAAGTTGTATAAACCAAACACCTAACTATTCAGAACTCAAAAGTCGGTCCTAACGAGCTTCGGTTTAAGCGGGTTTCATTGTACATAACGAACAATAAAGAAATTATATCAGGGAATTTGATTTTAAAATTTAAAGTACATACCTATTATAATGATTAACACATGTATACATAAGTATAATATACACCCAGATACACACGATAGAGGACAACATCTACCGGTAAAAGTCATTGTTTTAACTGACAGATGTTGAATTAACACATGTTAAATAAAACAAAACAGAAGAAAATAAAACTGTTGTCTAAACATATTGCTATACCTTATAATTTTTCTCTATATAGCATCGTGTTATCGGTTTTCGTGATATTATCGATTTTCCGATATAGCGATTAACAGTGTTAACCCTTCATTCATATGACGATTGGAATTTTCAAAGAATGGCTAGTTAAATATTTCTTTGTACATAAGATTGTTTTTAAAGCCATTCTTGTATTTTAATATACTCTCGATTATCTGGCAACTTTTGTTGTCAGTAAAATGGCGTCATCTGTTTTCGTGTGAAGTAATAACAAGGCCGATATACGGGATGGAAACGAATATAAAATCCGGAAATGGCTGGTTTTAAAATTTCATGGTTCTGGCCATCTACCAAATCATACTACATCTAAATAAAATAACAGAATGTTTGAAAATGACCACTTTCAAAATTGTGTTTACTTTAGATGTTTTTTTAGTGCTGAAACCACAATGCACTGCAAAGTGACATGTATGTTATATAAGAAACAGGCACATTTCAGTCAGCTTTTTTGTTTACAAGTACGATCAGTGACCCCATGACAGCTACATGACAGGAAGAGCAGGTGTCTGAGAGGCAGACGACTTAGTTAAATTTTATATAGCCCTTCTGGATTTTTTTCCAGGTACTTTATAAATGAAGTAAATTTTTAGCATTACAAAAAGTATGGTTCAGTAGGTAGGTTCACTGTTTTTGGTACTTACGTCTTTAAAAGCAAACTTTAACATCTTTTACAGATGTCACGCTGTAGTCTTGTTTATGTTCCATAAATAGAAACCGGAAGACACGTCAAAAATAATGCGTGCACTGTGGAAATCAAAATAAAATGGATAAAACGAAAACAGATGACGCACGAAAACACATACTGTGACGGTAAATGTATTATGAATAAAAATCAATTTTTTTACTGTTTTTTAAAAAAATCTCAAAATCCTTAAATCAGCGATCTGTTTGACCGTCAACAGTTTTCGGTCTGTTGGATCGGGTCCGATCTGTTGACCGCTTGCCCTAATTTTATTGGTTACTTAAAATAGCTGCACGCGTATGTCACGTGATTCCCTGTCGTCTGTGTAACGTTTACTAAAACAGACTTATTTATGAATTATATATATACTATAGCAAAAAAAACCTGCTATTGGAAAGGCAGAAATACAGGATACAAATTCAAAAATAATTTATAAGCTGGTCGCGATAAGCCAGTAAAACTAAAAACAGGAAAATAAATTAAATTAGAAAGCATTAAATATGATAAGGTATAACACGACAGATAAAGTACTGGATACAACATTATGTGATAAAGATTGTCAGTGACTTGCGGCAGGTCGGTGGATTTCGCCGAGTTTTCCGGTTTCCTCCACCAATAAAACTAACCGCCACGATATAGCTGGAAAATTGTTGGTCATGCACTTATTACTCTCAATGTAACAAAACTTGCATATGAACATTCTTATCCATAATATAAACAACTAACTTTTCCCCTGAAAATAACGAAGCCAAAATGTTATCCATTGTTCCTGATAAAAATACATCACCATTTTCTGTTACGATTATATGCTACCTTCATTTTCCCTTTAAGAGATCGATGGATTATTTGTAACCATCATAGGAGATGACAAATGTTCTTGACTTCCTAAGGGCGTATTGCATGATTGTTTATCTTCAATAAGTCTGACATCACCGAATGTTTTAACATTGGAGGTAAAATATTTTTTTGTGTCATTAAGCCTCCGTTGAATGATGGTGGGACGGATTCTACTGGTTCCGAGCAAGGACTGTAGTTGGTGTTCATTTTTCTTCACATCAGATTCCAATTGTTTCATGCATAAGAAAGTTTGTAGATTCGAAGCATACTTTTTCATATTATCTGTTATCTTTCATTTCATTTATCTCTCCTTTAATTTCCTTCATAGATTTAAGCAATATTTGTGCTCGACGATTTGCTTTGACTTCGGCCTCATCCAATTAATTCTTTCATGAGCTTTTCTTGTATTCTGTCGAGATGATCATTGATAAAATTTCTAACGTCTTTGACTTCTTTCTCTATCCATGTTCTTTGTTCCTTTATGGTTGTGATATATGTTTGTCGGTCATGTTGAAGATGTGTTATTTTATTGGTAATAGCGAACATTTGGTGTTCAGTATTTTGAAGGGTATTTGAGGTTATTACGTTTTGAATGACATCATGAAGACTTGTCATATCTTTGCATTCCTTGTGGCTTTCAACAACACACTTTGTACAGCATGGACTAAAATGGTTTTTACACCAATATTCGTATTTTTCTTTATGTATAGCACTGTGTAATTTTCAAGACATAAGACGGTAACTTCGTGTATTCTGAAACTGGTATAATAATGTGGAGTCTAGAGGAATCAGACGCTCCGTGGTTTTCCTTGCAATCAAAACATAACGTTTCGCTACATTCCGGGCACCAAACAACGGGAAATGTATAAATTTGGCGCCCGTCACATATAACACATGCAGGAATGCTTGACATCGCCATTATCTGAATTGAAAAAGAAAGAATACAAAAACAACCAGAAATTAAAACTTTCGTTTCCACATGCACATTTGTCATTTTAATGTATCTGCCCATTCGTCTGTTAACATAACTGGTGTAACCAGTTCCTCGCGATCTATTTATAAAAATTATATTCATCTTCGTAACCTTTGAACAACAAACAATATATTTTACAAATAAGAAGTAATTTTGCATATACAAGCTAAAAAAGTTCCGAAAATCTTTCCGACCAATGAAATAGCGCGAAACAAAATATGTTCGGCTGACCTCCTGAATGGGCACGAGTGGAGGAAAGTTGGATGTGTCGTCGAGAATAAACTTGAATTTCGTCAATAAATATTTGTTGTTCGTACGTATAAACTAGATAGGAATGAAGGGAAATCATTTTTGAGACGAGGACAAGCGAAGGTCCTTTTTAAAACTGGCGCGTTATTGTAAAATATCGAGTCGAAGCGAGGATTCCCTCTTTGTATTTGACGATTGTTTCATACCTTTATGTATCTATAAGTAATACGGTAGCTGGACCTAGAAACAAAAGTTAGTAGAACGAGAGAGTTGTAACACGAAATGTTGTAAAATATGGATAAATGGTTCAAAGATATACTTCCAGACAAAGATCCATACCATAATCGCGGGAGGGACCAAATGAGGAAAAAGGGGGGGGTCCGAATTCGAGTGCCTGTGGGTTTTATAAATGCTTGGAACTTTAACATAAATATATTGATCCACATCATATAAATATATAAACAGGTAAAACATTTTTTCGTCGTGTACATAGTTAATATTTGAATGGAAATTATTCAGCCGTTAAACAGCCAATGGAGTGAAATGCTTAAAAATTTCTAAATCTAATTTTAATTTTTAGATCGGTTTTCATGCGTTAAATGATGTGGCTATGAAAAGTTTTATGTTGCGGATCAGAATTATGTTTTTTCATTGAATCTGTGGGGGCAACACAGGGTTTTTATTGTTTATTTGATTGATTGATTGATTTTTGGTGTTTTAGCGCCACTTTCAACAATATTTCAGTTCAGTATATCATGGCGACCAGTTTTAGTGGTGGAGGAAGCCGGAGTACCCGGAGAGAACCACCGACCATGGGCAAGCAACTGGTAAACTTTATCACTTGCGGCTGCGAGTCGAGTGCACCTTTTTTGTCATTTACAAAGCCGGGCGCGAACCCACGCCGTATTTGTGATAGACTTGTATGAGTTGTTAGGTAATCAAACTACCTAACTAATTGAGCCACCCGGGCTCTTTCCCAGTTAAGAGAACTCTAAGGCTACCAAACTGTACATATATGATGTAAATATTGTAAAATATAGTATATTGTGTATCTCTATGCCATGTTAATTTGTGACAATAAAGACGATAAATTAACGTTTTCCTTTTTTTTCACAGAGCGTTTAAATATCTGGCTGATAAGTGGGGTGGGTGTCTTCTCAATCAGGGGTTGTCAGGTTATAATACGGAAGGTCTGTTCGTGGACCACGGGTAACGTGCCTTGAGAGAACCACGCCTCCCTGTACGTTCAAGACCCCCTTTGTAAATTTTGAAAAAGACTACACAGCAATTTTTCAGCAATATCATGGCGAGAACAAGTTAATTTTCAATGAGATGATGGTGAGGTCCGCTTTGTACTAACACGCGTAGTTGGATTGTTATAGTGCTAGGCTCACTGAAACAACAGTCCGCGAATAGACATGTCGCCCCACCCTAACATATTATCCTGATTCCGAGCCAACCAGTCTATAAATTGCTCTTTCTCCTTTATTCTGCGTGTTTAGCAGAGAAGCAACAAATACCAATTTTATAATCTTTGGTTTGTCCCGACTGGGGCTCGAACGCACGATCTACCGCACTCGAGGCGAGCACGCTAACTATTACACCATCGATGCGGTTAATTTATTGTTTTATAATATATACCCCGTCAACAAAGACTTTGCACTACTTGTAATATCTTAGAAGATGAATATCACTTCTTTTTGAATTGTCATTTAAACCAGCAACCAAGAAATTTACTAATAAATACTATTGAAAATAAATGTCCTTCTTTTACTAATATGTCACCCATGAATAGACTTGATTACATACTCAATCCAACTTCAGATTTTTTATCGGTTGTTTGCACCTTCATAAAACAATCACTAGACTTGAGACGATAGGGTCTGAATTTATTATTTATTAATTTATTATTAATGATACAATTTTATATCCCTTGGGTGGGGGAGGGGGGCTATGATGAAAATTTGAAATAAAAACACAGGACCGGACTTCAAGCAAAAATGATAATTCAGGATAAGTTTTTTATTAAAAAAAATCCAGGACCCCTGTGTCCATGATTTTTTTTTTTTTAAGTTAATAATATACAATTACTGCACTTGAACAGATCAATATTGTTGTACTCTGCTCCATAAAACCTCATATTGATCAAGTTCAAGTGTAGTAATTGTTTTATTACATACGGCTCTATTTTACTCTTAATTTTGAAATTTTATGAAAAATATGAAATTTTTGAAACTTTTTGAAAATTTTTATCATTTTGAATTTTTTTGAAATAGTATGAAATTTTTGAAAGTTTTGAAATTTGTTAAAAAAAATTGAACTTTAAATTTTTCTTTTTTTTAATTTTATGAAAATTTCTAACATATTGATTAGCAAAAAGCAATTTCTGTGCAATAAAAAACCATATTGCACTCTCGTGCCACGTAATTTCATTCATTGATTTTGCACGAGAGTGCAATATGATTATTTATTGCACAGAAATTGCTTTTTGCTAATCAATATGTTAGAAAATGGAATGTCACATGTATTGCTTCTGGCCAATAGAAAAACAATAAAATAGAGCCTTATGTAATAATATGAAATATTGACATCCACACTTGCCTTTTGAACAGCACATATCTGTGTCCACACTTGTCCTCAGGCAACACTTGTATATTGATATAAAAAGTTGCAACATCTTTGTATATTATTTTTTTTGCGCTTTCCACGTACTTGTTATATCATAAATTGAAAGCTGTTGACAAAAATCATTTACATTATAGTTATCTTTTTAACCTCTATGAGGTATAATTGATTTTCAAACTTTTACCAGTACATATATTGTTTAATATTCTTGGGACAATATATAATATGTCTTTCCCTCCATTCCATACGTAATGGTGTTTTCGTGTATTTTTTTTGGTTATTTCTTTCAAATATGTTAAACATGTACAACACACTCTTTGGATTTTGCAGCAATAAGCAAAAACCAGCGAAACAAGGTTAGGAGGTGGTATGCTGTGGACACTTTGTTGCTTCTAACCCCCTCACCCCCAATATCAACCAAAATTTTGTGAACTATTAAGGATTCATTAGATTTCAGTTTTAATTTAATCTCTATCTGGTGTTGAGTCTTTAAAAAATATATCAAAGATTCACCAATTACAAGAGTAATTCAAAGTCACATCATAGGTAATTTAACAACAAAAATCAAAAAAATATTTTAAAAAAAAACCTCCCAGAGTTTCTATAACTGATGAGTTGCCAAAGAAGTTGAGAAGAATCTACTTTTTATTTGTAATATAGAATGAAGCATACATAAATAGGAAAATGTGGAATTAAAAATTTTGATAAGCCAACCGAAAAGTCCCCAGTCCCACTAACTGGGCATTCTTTGTTATTTTTGGTAAATCAAATTTAAGGAACAAAAGAAAATGCTTAGAAATCAATTGATGACATCCTTTCTACATCAAATCAATAATCAAAATTTGACTTAATATTGCCCTCAGTTGATCATACATGTAACCTACTTTTTAACTGCTTTGTTGAGAATTGAAACAATAAAGCATGGATAATAAATATATTGTTGGTACAAGAAATGGCTTGTACTTAATTGATTTTTACCCCCAAAAAGATGTAAAAGTCCTCAAATTTGCCATTTGCTTTTACCGGTACTCAGTAAATTATAAGACTTTGTTATACCTCCTCCTTGAACAAATGTAATATCACAAAGAAAGGAAAATATTATGAAACAAAAACAGACATGTATATACAGTGAACAAATCTATCTAAACTCAACCCTTAAAATGGAATCCTGTTTGACCCAAACTTTTAAATCAAATGTAGGATATCTTTGTTAATTTAACCTGTATAAACCAAACGCCTGTCTATTCCAAACACACGAATTGGTTGCGATGAGTTTCAGTTTAGACAGGTTTCACTGTATGACAGACACAATACTGCATCACTAACATCTTCATCAATTTGAGGGGCCCGGGTGGCTCAATGAGTTAGATAGTTGGATTACCTAACAACTCATACAAGCCTATCACCACTACGGCGTGGGTTTGTGCCCGACTTTGTAAATTACAACCAGAGGCTCTCATGTAAAAACTATGTCCTGCAGTGGTAGTCATCTTGGAATTCCGATCAACATAAAAAACACAAAGTTTGTAAAGGACCTTCCAATGATGGATGCACAGTATAGGTTCAATCAGTGCAATAGCTTCAGAGAAGAACATATTTCTCTATTTTCCCCATATAATGGTCCTGTGTTAATACTATGACCTGTGGTGACAGCCATCTTGAATTTCAGATAGGCATAAAAACCCCAAACTTTTTAGAGGACCATCAAATGATTATTCCTGGGCAGTTTGGTTTCAATTGTCCATGTGGTTTAAGAGAAGAGGGTTTTGAAACATTTTCCACATAGGGTCCAAAGTTAAACTTAGTCCTGCCGTAGCCGCCATTTTGAATTTCATATTGGAACAAAAAGACCTAAAGTTTGTAGAGGACCATCCAATGAACATTCATGTACAGTTTGGCTTTAATCATATTTGCAGTTTCTGAGAAGGCATTTGAACATTTTCCCATAAGGTCCAATGTTAATCTATGTCCTGCAGTGGCGGCCATCTTGGATTTCCGATCGGCATAAAAAACTTATATTTTGTAGAGGACCTTCCAATGATCATTCTTGGGCAGTTTGGTTTCATTTGTCCAAATGGTTTCAGAGAGGAAGCGTTTTGAGACACATTTCCCATAGGGTCCAATGTTAAACTAAGTCCTGCTGTAGCCGCCATCTTCCATTTTATATTGAAACAAAAAACCTAAAGTTTGTAGAGGACCATCCAATGAACATTCGTGTACAGTTTAGCTTTGATCATATTTGTAGTTTCTGAGAAGAAGGCATTTGAACATTTTCCCATAGGGTCCAATGTTAATCTATGTCCTGCGGTGGCGGCCATCTTGGATTTCCGATCGGCATAAAAAAACAGAAACTTTGTACAGGACCTTCCAATGATCATTCCTGGGTAGTTTGGTTTCAATTGTCCAAGTGGTTTCAGCGAAGAAGCGATTTGAAACATTTTTCCCATAGGGTCCAATGTTAAACTAAATCCTGCCGTAGCCGCCATTTTGAATTTCATATCGGAACAAAATATCTAAAGTTTGTAGAGGACCATCCAATGAACATTCATGTACAGTTTGTCTTTAATCATATTTGTAGTTTCTGAGAAGAAGGCATTTGAACATTTTCCCATAGGGTCCAATGTTAATCTATGTCCTGCAGTGGTGGCCATCTTGGATTTCCGATCGGCATAAAAAACAGAAAATTTGTAGAGGACCTTCCAATGATCATTCCTGGGCAGTTTGGTTTCAATTGTCCAGGTGGTTTCATAGAAGAAGCGTTTTGAAACATTTTTCCAATAGGGTCCAATGTTAAACTAAGTCCTGCCGTAGCCGCCATTTTGAATTTCATATCGGAACAAAAAACCTAAAGTTTGTAGAGAACCATCCAATGAGTACAGTTTAGTTTTGATCATATTTGTAGCTTCTGAGAAGAAGGCATTTGAACATTTTCCCATAAGGTCCAATGTTATGTCCTGCGGTGGAGGCCATCTTGGATTTCTGATCGGCATAAAAAACAGAAACTTTGTACAGGATCTTCCAATGATCATTCCTGAGCAGTTTGGTTTCAATTGTCCAAGTGGTTTCAGAGAAGAAGCGTTTTGAAACATTTTTCCCATGGGGTCCAATGTTAAACTAAGTCCTGCCATAGCCGCCATTTTGAATTTCATATCGGAACAAAAAACCTAAAGTTCCGATCTGCATAAAAAACAGAAACTTGGTAAAGGACATTCCAATGATCATTCACTTACAGTTTGGGTTCAGTCATTTCATTAGTTTCAGAGAAGAAGATCTTTGAAATTTCAGCCAATCAGAGCATATTATTGGCCTTGGCAGTCATGTTGAATATCCGACTGGAACGAAAAACAAAAATTTTGTAGAGGACCATCCAAGGAACATTCCTGCTAAGTTTGGTTCCAATTAGCCCAATGGTTTCGGAGAAGAAGTTTGAAATGTGAAAAGTTTACAGACGACGGACGACAGTCGACAGATGCCAAGTGATGGCAATAGTTGGTCCAGGTGAACTAAAAAGGGTGCACTCGACTTGCAGCCGCAAGTGATAAAGTTTATCCAGTTGTTTGCCCATGGTCGGTGGTTATCTCTGGGTACTCCGGTTTCCTTCACCACTAAAACTCGTCGCCATGATATAGCTGAAATATTGCTGAAAGTGGCATTAAGCACAATAAATCAAATCAAATCAAATCAATCATAAATTTGACAAATAATTTTAATTTTATAGATATAACTGTTGTCTTATAATTTTTTTTTCGTCAGTATAAAAATGAGATGTGTAAAAGGTTACAATATTGACTTGGAGTCTTTGGCATGGGACCTGCTATTTTCTAAATAAGTAAAATAGCAAACACACGTGTAATATACAAAAATAATAATTATGTTAGTCAGTTCCTTTTGAACACATTCACACTCTTTAATATGTACATACATTGTATATAAAATATACAAATAATTTTCTTAAAATTATGAAAAACATGTGTCTTTTTGGGACCCTAGATTAGCTTATAACAGCCCACAATCAATATTAAGGAGTGTTACAACAATAAACTTAATGATATTCAGTATAGAACAAAATAATCATATAAATGTCCCAAAAGATGTTCCACTACAACACCAAAATCAAAGAAAAACCTATCCAGAAAATTTGATCTAAATTTGGTAATAAAAAAAAAATAAGCCTAATATGTTTCATCAACTAAATTACAAATTCACACTAAAATCTTAACTATGTAGATTTACAGACTTCATCTGATGGTAAAAGCTCACATGGTCTTTGTCTAGAGGTAAGCTACAAGGAGTTTATTTAATAATTCAGAAATGAAATGTCAAGATCATAAGATATAGATCTGAAATTTGCTACCATCGTGATATTACATCCCTCCCCTATCTTCAGCTATACATTTGAACTTAGTTGTGTCGAAGATTATTGGGCCCACATTTTTACTTCGAAGGAACCAAGTATTCAAGTTATAGGGGATAAATTTAGCTAACAAATGTTTTTACTTAAAATTTATCCAATGAAACAACTTATCTGAGTTCTCAAAATAACCAAATTCTACTTTATTGGTAATTTGAACATTTTTCCTTTGATCTGGCAGTGAGATATTATCAATATCAGCCAACTGACATAGATACTGAAAATTATCAGTCAGCGTGACATACATGTGCGTCAAACACATTGTAACATTACTGACAAGAACAATAAAGAGCCCGGGTGGCTCAATGAGTTAGGTAGTTGGATTACCTAACAACTCATACAAGTCTATCACCAATACGACGTGGGTTCGCATCCGGCTTTGTAAGTTACAAAAAGGGGTGCACTCGACTCGTAACTGCAAGTGATAAAGTTTACCAGTTGCTTGCCCATGGTCGGTGATTCTCTCCGGCTTCTTCCACCACTAAAACTGGTCGCCATGATATAGCTGAAATATTGCTGAAAGTGGCATTAAACACCAAAAAGTAATCAATCAATCAAGAACAATAATATCAGCTTTGAATGTCTTGATATACATTATCACTAAGTATCAGAGCTACTGATAATGTATATCATTGTCAGACTTGCTACCATACTAGAGATAATGTTTGTCTCGACCTTCAAAACTGCCGTTATTCTATATGTAATGAACAACAGAACAGTACCGGTACTGAAGATGAAAAACAAAATAAAAGAGCAAACTTTCATAAATATAATATCCTAAATCCATCGGTTTATGAAAACATTTGAGTTTACAATATTTTTTTAAAAATGAGTAGAGATCAAGTTTCAAAATAGATTATTTTTGTTTCAATATGTGTACCATTTGATGGTATTTATAATCTGATTATAAGAATGATTTCTGACCACTTTTGAAAATAATTTAATGAAAATTCATTTTGATACAAATGTATTAGTTCTCTAATGACATCAAACATTAGAAGAAAGATTAGTTTCTCTCCACTATAATTCTACAAAATGGAATCTGTTGTCAAAGGTGATATTAATAATTAAAGTGTTAACCTAAATAAATATATTTGGTAAAAAAAATATTAAGAAAATCTAATACACTGTTAAAAAAAAAACCAACAAAATATTAGTCCTTAACTCCTCATATGCTTATATCTTAACATTGTCACCGTGATAACAAGGAATGATCATATGTTTATATCTTAACATTGTCACCGTGGTAACAAGGAATGATCATATGCTTATATCTTAACATTGTCACCGTGATAACAAGGAATGATCATATGTTTATATCTTAACATTGTCACCGTGGTAACAAGGAATGATCATATGTTTATATCTTAACATTGTCACCGTGGTAACAAGGAATGATCATATGCTTATATCTTAACATTGTCACCGTGGTAACAAGGAATGATCATATGCTTATATCTTAACATTGTCACCGTGGTAACAAGGAATGATCATATGCTTATATCTTAACATTGTCACCGTGATAACAAGGAATGATCATATGCTTATATCTTAACATTGTCACCGTGGTAACAAGGAATGATCATATGTTTATATCTTAACATTGTCACCGTGATAACAAGGAATGATCATATGTTTATATCTTAACATTGTCACCGTGGTAACAAGGAATGATCATATGTTTATATCTTAACATTGTCACCGTGATAACAAGGAATGAGCCAAGTAAAAATTAGATTCTATCAAAAATATAAATAATGTCAACTATACAATTTTAATCTATATATATCCAAGGCAACCCTTATAAATAATGGTTTGTCTAAATCTAACTTACAATTATTGACGTATAGGAATGTTTTTCTTCAAATACACACAAAAAAAACATTAAAGCAAAAAAAAAAATTGTTTGGATACGTCCTGACAAAATTATTTGATTTTGCAATTTATGGTGGCTTGGTTACAGAAACGGGAAAAAAACGTTTCACAGATGGACAAAAAATTCAAATATGATTTTTATACAATAAAACTACATAAATTAGCTAATATTACCATATACATGTATTACATTGGTATAATTTTGTTGTGACCTACATGTAGTTAGGTATAAATATACATTATAACCATTCTCCATGGAGAATACATGACTAACCTTTTCACTCAGATTTATGACACAGTATGAACTAGATTTAATATGAATTGTTCTTTTTCAGCATATACTTTTACTCGAGCAGTATCTGATATTGATTTTTTTATGTTACTCACCCTTTTCTTATTAAAATATTTCAGCTATATTTGTGACAAGAACAAGCTTACACTTTCTAATTATTTTGGCTTTGAAACTGAGTACCTGATAAAGTTATTCCAGAAACACGTCGTGTGCACTAAATTACATATCTACGTTTTGATAATAAATATTTACTGTCGTTCATTTGCTTTGCGACAATGGATTTCTCAAAGTAATGTCACATCAAATGCACAGCCTGAAATGTGATGTGAGATGCAATGAGAAGTCCATTTCGAAACATGTCAATGATAGTATGTTTATCAAGGATTTGGTAATGTGACGTCAGTGACATCATTATAACATCATATTAGAAGACGCGATGTTATGTTAATATCGCGCCAGTTGCTTGATCATAGATTTTATTGCGTGTAAATATCAACGGCGAAATGTAGATATCATTGATAAATATATTTATCGCTATTTTGTTCACTTTCCCTTTGATGTTTAAAACCAATATGTTTCATATCACGTAAGCGCTGAGAAGATTCCATTGTTTTTAAGGAATGGAGAGATACGAGGACATTCTCCAACTTAAAATCCACCCATTGTACTTTATTAATTGTATTGATTATTAATCTTGTAACAAAAAAAAAGTCTGTGTATATTATCTAAAGTATAAAGAGAACAATAACTCCGCCCCTGTCCACATTGTTCATAACTCTCCATTCCTTGAAAATAATGGAGAGTTTAGACAATAGATTTACATCACAGGTGGATTTTAAGTGAATTTACAGTTGAAGTCATGGGATCTGCTATCTTAGTTCAAGTAAGCAAAGTAAAAATAATAACGTAGAATTAATTTAATTACCTAAATTATTTGGTCATATACATGTAGTATAATTATCAGAGAACTTTACAATGACTTCAAACATTAAATACAAACACTAGTAAAATACCCTCTTATAAAATAAGATAAGAAAACTTTATTTTGATTCGGCATGTATATAACATAATAACATAAGCTCTACAGAGCTTTTTACCGAATATAAAAACAGATACATCAATGTTAAAACAATAAAACAGTATGCAGTATACAAATATACACATCATAAAACATGCCAAGCAAATCAAAACAAATACTGCATATAGATGCCAGCTGGGGCCTGCCTCGCTGGGTTGCCACCGGCATCTACATGCAGCATGACATAATAAAGCAGAAAATTAAGCATGTTTGGATAAAAAATTGACAAGTACGAAAACAAAGTAAACTTCAAACTTTTATTCATAAATCTTCAGAGTCTGCCTATTAGACAGATCCAGATTTTTTTCCTTCAGAGCTTGCCTATTACGCAGCTCTACGACAAAATTGTTCCACCATCAGATTCTGCATGAAACAATTAATTAAAATACTTATCATTGTATATACCGGGTGTAGGAAAAAGCCACCAGACATAAGCCCCCTCACAAAAAGCCCTCCAATAATGAAATGTATATTAGTTAATGTTTTTTGTGTCATATTTTTTTTTGTTCTGCATCTTTGTTTGACTGATATGTAAAATTTTCTTTGTATGTTTTAATAAGTAATTTTTGGAACATGAAGATATCAGAAACAATTGTAGTATTTGTTTAAGAATAAACCTCATCAAAAAAAGTAGACAAAAAAAAGTTGTTTTGTCTTTAAAAAAAATAATTTTAGTACATGTGTATATCAAACAGGATGAGAAAATAATTCACTCATTATTTTTAATAACATCAAAGGTTATAAAGGTAATTATCAATTGTTTATCAATAAAAACAATTCCTGATTAACTTTACCTGATTAATTTCAATTTAAACAATACAGACAAGACAAGACAATTACTTTATTAAATACATTAAGGAGTGTTTCTTTTTTTGAATTTACACTTAATAAATGAACTTGACAATTAACAAAATGTAGTAAAAAATATGTTCTTTAGGTATTTTATTTTTTGTGTTAATTTATTTTTCTAAATAGGGGTGAGTTTTGATCTTTAAGATATCTTTATTATCACCATCAATATAAAAATGTAATAAGATTGTATGATTATTTTATTATGGGGGGCTTTTTGTCAGGGGGCTTTTCTCCGGGTGGCTTTTGCCCTGTTTCCGTATATACCTTGAAAAATACA
Organism: Bathymodiolus septemdierum; assembly: GCA_963383655.1. Classification (NCBI taxonomy): domain Eukaryota; kingdom Metazoa; phylum Mollusca; class Bivalvia; order Mytilida; family Modiolidae; genus Bathymodiolus; species Bathymodiolus septemdierum. The sequence goes on along the minus strand of OY726530.1, from coordinate 36,347,887 downwards.
TGTACATCTTCAACACAACAAATACAAACTACCGCAGTAGTAAATTCTGAAATGCTACATAACCCAGTATGAATATTCATAAGCATAGACCTTTTTATTCTTAAAAAGATGGGCGCGGCCATTATCGACTTCCGAGTGTGTCCGCCATTAGTAAAGTGTCAAAATCTTTTGTTCTCGGGGTTTATCGATACGCTAATGTATGGTTTCTCTAGTACAGGTGTCACAATATACTGTTATTTCGGCTTGAATTTCAATGATAACACCTGCTGTGAAGTGATTTATAAACGGAGATATAATGACAACAAATAAATTACCTGGTATGTATTTTTTTTTAAATTACCGTTATATTCCCCATACAAAATCAGTATAAATCCTACTTGATAAAAAACTGCATGCACTTTTTTTCCTTTTTTGTTTTTTTGTTGCTTTTCAAGCATAAGAAAAAAGGGGTAATCAAATTAATATTTTGTATGAAATTAAGAAGTAAATATATAAATTATAATATACGCTTTTTGAAATTATTACTATACGATTTAAAATGAAGTAATAATGATGAAAAGTGTGCCTAACTTATAAGAAAGAACTTAACTTTGAATGTGACATTTTAAGGTGCATTTTTCAATTCTGTTTTATTTTATTTATTTTTTGCTTGTTAAATTGTAAAACAAATTAAAACTTTTTGTCGGTCAATTTCTTTATAGGGATCTGTAGTGAAGATGAAAAGGAATTTAAGTTTTATCAAATTAAAACATCTGAACATCTGAATTTCTTTATTTGAAAAAAAAAGTTTCATGAGGAACCTAATATAACTATTTGCTCCCAGGTTTCAGATACGTGGACCGGACGGGCATTTTTCACCCCATTTGTCTTCTTTTTTAAATTTCTTTGCTAGGATTTCATAGTTTTATATTGATTTATTCTTTAATTTTATATGTTTTTGAAGATTAATTAAAATTTAATATTGACATGTTAAGGAAGTGGTAGCGCTTTCTAGACTTGTAGTCTGCTGAAGGTCGACCGTGTCAACAGCGATGCGATGCTTCCCGGGTTTGGCACTTAGGGGAATAGACAGTCGTGTCATTTTGCAACAAAGGTGTTAAATTCATATTGTAGAAAGATAACTATCACTATAACTGATAGTTAACTGTGTTTGCATAACAAGTTATAGCAAAGACGTCACTAAAACACAAAAATTTAATTTATGTATTGGGTATTTGATTTGCAATATGACAGTTAAACTCTACCTCCTTCCCACAAAGGGTTAAAAATGATAAAAATATATATAACTGAATTATAATGACAAAAAACTAAAAGAAAAAAAAATCGCCAAATTTGATTGCAGGACATCATGTCGTTCATTTTTACATGTACTTCTTACAGAATCAAGATTTATTTCAAGATTTATCTACAGAAATGTGATACCTCTTTGTAAATTGTTAATTATTGTATGCGGCTTCTACATGAAAAACAATAATTCCTACACTGCTCACTTTGTTTATAGTATTTAAGACAACATTTAACTCAGTTTTTTTCCTTTCTATGTTATCCTCTATCGCATATGGAAGGAACATTATTCCTCCACATATCTGCTACTCTATCATTGTGCAAATGATTGATTTTTTGGTCAATTGCATAAGTGCTCCCTACATCATAAAAATATGCGACTTTTTCGCATTGTGAAGTGAAGACAATATTCGAAGGGAACTTAGTTCTTTTGTACAAAATATATACCGTTAGTAAAAAATGTGTGTTGAGGGTTTCCATACCGACCGTTTTTTTGTTGTTGCGTACCCCGTTTTGTATTGAAATTCTGCCACATGAGCAAGGTTAAAATCTGAATAGCTACAGATCGATCTGTTAGCCCACATCTGGCAAAATGACTAGCTAATTCTTTAATTTTGATAATATTGATGACCGTATAGATTTGTCCGACCTGGTCCTGAACTTTGTAATTCTGAACAATTTAAATAATAACCGTTTAAGTTCAATTCAATAATCCATAATTCGAAATATTCGGCCAAAATCACGGGAATAAGCCATAAAATATTAACTGAAGCCTGTTTATCTAATCCAATTATGAATACTGATTAATCATAACTAGTGTAAACAACTGATTGTTATACTTTCGTAATGGCGGACGATAGTAACACTACCTAGCGTCCACGAACGATAACTAGGTAATCACCGATTTCTGAAAACGTCTATACTTAATACATGAATAATCGTTTCATCTGAGTATTATGTACATCACAAACATATTTTTTTTTAATTGTGTGTCCAGCTAAATCTTTGTTTTATAACATTATCCATTAGAAAGGTTTAATGAAATAGCAAACATATTTGCTATTCATTAAACCCATTATAATGGCTTTTTTTTATAAACACGTCCAAACTTTTTCGAAGTTTTTTTTTTCTTTCTTTTTTTTTGAAACTTCAAGTCACTGTGCTACGACACATCAACCAATAACTCGTCCACAATCACCAGTTTGTTCTATTTATAGACATGATTAGCTAAACATTTTTTTCTATTTATAGACATGATTAGCTAAACGGATAGGGATTAATATAAGTTCTTGTAACTTGTTTCCCAATCCTATTAATTTCTTCTTATTATGTTATGTATATAGCTGAATATTGTAATGTTATATTGACAATACATAACAAAGGCCTTTTCGGCAAGACGAGCTAAACCTGTAGAAACCTATTGATACATGATTGTGTTTTCTATCAAGCTGATATTAATTTAACAAAAAATTATTTATTACAATGGAAAAAATTACAAGAAAAAAATAAATAAATACATCTTTCTATAGCACACTGTTTAATGTAAACAGCATGGGAAACAATATATATAAGAGAAACGAAATACATTTACAATGAAACCGGTCTTAACCAAACCCTGAATAAAACATAATCCTGTATAAACCAAACTTTAAATAAAGTCCCAATGTAGTAACATCTTTGTTAATTTAACCTGTATAAAACAAACACCTGTCTATTTAAAACACAAAAGTCAATATAACATTACAATATTCAGCTATATACATTACATAATAAGAAGAAATTAATAGGATTGGGAAACAAGTTACAAGAACTTATATTAATCCCTATCCGTAATTCCTATCCTTCTTTATAAACATATTTATTTATAATGTTACAATACACACAAATTTTGTTTTAACATGACAGGATTCGGAAACAAGCTAAGCTTATACTAATCCGTCTCCTATAATACTAATCCGTCTCCTATATACTAATCCGTCTCCTATGTCCTTCTTTATCTTGAACTTCACTTGATTTTTGTGATGAGATGATCTGGTCCCCTGTTGATGTTGTCTGTAAATTTTGATAATCCAATAATGGATTACATTCTTTAAGATGGTCATCTGAAAATCAAGAATCTGACATCAGACTCCACATGAAGGAGATTCTAAATAAAAACATAATTAAACAACATTATTAAGAAAAAAACTGGTAGAACATGCTAAAGTGGGTCATGGGTCACTGTAATCGGGCACTGTATCGAGAAACAGATACGGTGTTGAAAAAACTGTTGATACTCATAAAATATTGATAAATGCAATAAAATTTTATGTTTGTCTTCAAGAAATATGATAGACAAAACCATGTGTGAAGTTTTATGACGAAATATCTCTGATTTCTATGTAAATTTATGAGTTGAAGTGGGGAAACACCCACAGGTAATTTTAGCGATGTATTTTTATCTTGGACAAGAATAATGAGCGTCCTGATTGGATGACCGATTTAAAACACACTGACTCCGCATGGTAAAAAGATGCATGTAAAAGAAATCTATGTTATTTTATTCATTTGTTTGATTCTGGAATATTGTTGATCATTGATTTAAACAAGAAAAAAGGGAAAAAAGGTGGGCGGTGAATTTTATTTGTGAATTTTACAGTTAAATAAATGTTATGTTTCAACAGTTTAAAGAGAAAAATAAAAATGAGTTGCGACTAAAGCTTAAAGCAGCATTAAAAATTGAACAAATATCAGTGGTTTTGTAAATAAGATTTATTTTAAATAGAAAATCTGAATTTATTATTTATTAATTTATTATTAATGATACAATTTTATATCCCTTGGGAGGGGGAGGGAGGCTATGATGAAAATTTGAAATAAAAACACAGGACCGGACTTTAAGCAAAAATAATAATCCAGGATTAGTTTTTTATTAAAAAAATCCAGGACCCCTGTGTCCCTGAATTTTTTTAATTTAAGTTAATAATATGAAATATTGACATCCACACTTGCCTTTTGGACAGCACATTTCTGTGTCCACACTTGTTAAATATAAAAATATAAATACTTGTCTATCTTCTAGACCCTTCTTAAAATATCCTGGTTTGCTGTAAGATGACTTTAAATTTTTGAAGTCAACAGTAAGATAAAAAAAAAATTCTGTGAAGAAAGCATTCTTTAATCAAAAAAATTGTTCATTTTGGCTATTTTCCAATGAGTTTGAGAGTGTAAATAAATCTCTAGCATCATTTAGATATAAATCTTTGAAATAAGGCAAAGTTTCCTTTATTAGCAATCTCCAGAAATGCTATATATAACACTACCAAAATATATAATATTATTATTATTATTTATTACATACTTAGTTCAAATAAAGGCATTTTTGTATGACCAATATGACCGGAGGTAAACTGTCCATATTTTCACACCCCGGGAAAATAACCGGTTATTGGATTACTACAAAATCATTTTCATATGGAGGCCCATATGGGTGTCTCTTTTCTAGATGTCGGAAGTATGTAATAAATAGTTTAATACATGGGCATTTCCATATTGGCCTGGTTATCATCCCTCGACCCATATTGACTCTCGACTGCGTCTCGGGATGATAACCAGGCCAATATGGAAATGCCCATGTATTAATCTGTAATATATAACACTACCAAAATATATAATATTATTATTATAATTTCTTTTTCATGGTTATTGTATTTATTTTTATGCATAGCTAAATGTTAAATATGTGTTTTATGTATTGATCAATGTTAAATGTGTGTGTTATGTATAACTAAATGTTAAATATGTGTTTTATGTATTGATCAATGTTAAATATGTGTTTTATGTATTGATCAATGTTAAATATGTGTGTTATGTATTGATCAATGTTAAATATGTGTTTTATGTATTGATCAATGTTAAATGTGTGTGTTATGTATAACTAAATGTTAAATATGTGTTTTATGTATTGATCAATGTTAAATATGTGTTTTATGTATTTATCAATGTTAAATATGTGTTTTATGTATTGATCAATGTTAAATATGTGTGTTATATATTGATCAATGTTAAATATGTGTGTTATGTATTGATCAATGTTAAATATGTGTGTTATGTATTGATCAATGTTAAATATGTGTTTTATGTATTGATCAATGTTAAATATGTGTTTTATGTATTGATCAATGTTAAATATGTGTTTTATGTATTGATCAATGTTAAATATGTGTTTTATGTATTGATCAATGTTAAATATGTGTTTTATGTATTGATCAATGTTAAATATGTGTTTTATGTATTTATCAATGTTAAATATGTGTTTTTATGTATTGATCAATGTTAAATATGTGTTTTTATGTTTTTTATCACTGTTAAATATGTGTGTTATGTATTGATCAATGTTAAATATGTGTTTTATGTATTGATCAATGTTAAATATGTGTTTTTATGTATTGATCAATGTTAAATATGTATTTTTATGTATTAATCAATGTTAAATATTAATAGGTTATTATACAGTGATATGTACAATATGGAAATATATTGTACGAGTCTGTATTGTATTGAAAACCCGTATTGGACGAGACGCCTGCGCGGCGTCGAGTCCAATACAGGTTTTCAATTTAATACGGACGAGTACAATATATTTCCATATTGTACATATCACTGTATAATAACCTATTTATTATACAGCTGAAATGATCAACACTATTTTATTTTTAACTTTTAATACAGTCTAAATAGAACAACTGCACAACAGTATTTCGTTAGGAAAATGTTCTGTATCAATACGGATCTCGTAAACTCTAAAAATGAATTAAAAACAGCAAAATAACTGATCAACTATTCTAAACAACTTTCTTTTTTTCCTCAAACTGTTAATTACCAAACAAGCTAATTTGATTGTAGATTAATGTTAATATAGTATTAAACGCTTCTTTTCAGGAGTTCATGCATGTGTAAATGGTACCGATGCACTCACAAATTGAATAAACGTCCGAAGGGCGTTTATGTAAAGTTTGTGAGTGCATCGGCATACATGTATGAACTCTTGAAAAGAAGCGTTTAATACTTATAATTCTTAAATTCAATATTGTAGATAGTATTATTCTTGTATATCCCTGGTCTAAAAATCGCACAAATTAAAATTCCGCGAAATGTTGTTGACGACTTTGGAACATTAACAACATGACGTCATATGAAGACTTCCAGTTTAAAACGTAAAGATCAGGCATCATTTGGCTTCGTGTGTGCTTCAATTTTAATAAGATTTAACTAAAATAAGTTTACAAGGTAGGCATTTTAATTATTTTTGTATATTGTTGTAAATATGACATGTAGAATTTCACGTTTTCAAGATGGTGGATCCTCATAGTTACAGCTTGCAGATTGAAAAGTTCATCGAGTTATGAACGAATAAAAAAAGAATAGGTGAGTGTCCTTGTCCAATCAAAAGGCACGGAAACGATATACTTTAAACCTATAAGAAGTATCATTGAAAGTTCCACCATTTATACAAGCTCCAGAAAACAGACGACAAAAATCAACGAGTTGCTTCCCTTACATAATGTACAATACGAAAAAAATACGAACTTATCAGGACGTCAAATACGAAAAAATACGGCTTCCGGTTGTACAATACGGAAGAATAATATACAGTCACATGTCTTAAATGGGTGTTTTTGATTGGATTAAAATTATAGCTGTATAATAAGTGCTTTTATGTATTGATCAATGTTAAATATGTGTTTTATGTATTGATCAATGTTAAATATGTGTTTTATGTATTGATCAATGTTAAATATGTGTTTTTATGTATTGATCAATGTTAAATATGTGTGTTATGTATTGATCAATGTTAAATATGTGTTTTATGTATTGATCAATGTTAAATATGTGTTTTTATGTATTGATCAATGTTAAATATGTGTTATGTATTGATCAATGTTAAATATGTGTTTTATGTATTGATCAATGTTAAATATGTGTTATGTATTGATCAATGTTAAATATGTGTTTTATGTATTGATCAATGTTAAATATCTATTTTTATGTATATGCCCTTGATTATCTATTGAATAGATTTAATAAAGTACTGGCATTCAAATTCGCATTTGTTGAAAATATTACATAATTTTTTTTTTCACATTCATAAAAAGGAGGGGAGTTTAGGTGTGCACATTGGGTGCAATAAATATTTTACTGGTGGCCAAAGTTACAATTATAAGGGCTTCGTTACATTTATATATAAAGATGTACAATATACATTGATATTTCTTAGGGGTCGTCGTGGTCGTGATCGTATGGTAGTTGGATTTACAACTACCTGTACAATCAGTGCCTATCACCACTAAAGTTGTGAGTTCGAACCCTGTTCATGGCGAGGTGTACTCGATACAACATTATTTGATAAAGTTTGTCAGTGACTTGCGACCGGTTGGTGGTTTTCTCCGGGTTCTCCGGTTTCCTCCATCAATAAAACTGACCGCCACAATATAACTGAAATATTGTTGATAGTGGCGTCAAAAACCATAAACAAGAAAAATTACCTACCATTATCAGACGTGAATGGTGTAACCATAGCAACCTGTTTTTCAGTCTTGTCAGAACTATGACTTAAAGATTCAGAAATTTCTTGTTCTGGTCTAGTACCAGTAGTTGTCACAGATATACCAGAATCAGACAGAAGGTGTGTAGATGTCATTTCTGTGATTTCTATCCTTTCATCTGGGGGGTTTTCTATGTCGTTGTAATCTAAAATAAAATGAGTCATGCAAAATCTCATTATGCATATTATCAATATTTATTTCAGTAGTTCTCCTCTTATCAGGGTAATCTCACCAAAGGCTACCGTTCTTATCAGGCAAATCCCACTAAAGGCTACCGTTCTTATCAAGCAAATCCCACTAAAGGCTACCGTTCTTATCAGGCCAATCCTACCAAAGGCTACCCCACTTATCAGGACAATCCCACCAAAGGCTACCCTCTTTTATAAGGCTAATCCCATCAAAGGCTACCCCTTTTATCAGGCCAATCCCATCAACAAAGACTACCCCTTTTATAAGGCCAATCCCACCAAAAACTACCCTCTTATCAGGCCAATCCCACCAAAAACTACCCTCTTATCAGGCCAATCCCACCAAAGGCTACCTCTTTTATCAGGTCAATTCCACCAAAGGCTACTCCTCTTATCAGGCCAATTCCATCAAAGGCTACCCCTCTTATCAGGCCAATCCCACCAAAGGCTACCTCACTTATCAGGCCAATCCCACCAAAGGCTACCACTCTTATCAAGTCAATCCCACCAAAGACTACCCCTCTTATCAGGCCAATCCCACCAAAGGTTACCCCTTTTATCAGGCCAATCTCACCAAAGGCTACCCCTTTTATCAGGCCAATCCCACCAAAGGATTTCCCTCTTATAAGGCTAATCCCACTAATGCTACCCCTCTTATCAGGCCAATCCCACCATAGGCTACCATTCTTATAAGGCAAATCCTACAAAAGGCTACCCCTCTTATCAGGCAAATCCCACAAAAGGCTACCCCTCTTATCTGGCAAATCCCACCAAAAGCTACCCCACTTATAAGGCCAATCCCACCAAAGACTACCTCTCTTATAAGGCCAATCCCGCCAAAGGCTACCCCTCTTATCAGACAAATCCCACCAAAGGCTACCCCACTTATAAGGCCAATCCCACCAAAGACTACCTCTCTTATAAGGTCAATCCTACCAAAGGCTACCCTTCTTATCAGGCTGATCCCACCAAAGGCTACCCTTCTTATCAGGCCAATCCCACCAAAGGCTACAGTTCTTATCAGGCAAATTCCACAAAAGGCTACCCTTCTTATCAGGCCAGTCCCACTAAAGGCTATCCCTTCTTATCAGGCCAATCCCACCAATGGCTACCTCTGTTATCAGGCCAATCCCATCAAAGGTTACCCCTCTTTTTAATAGGCCAGAATTTTTGCAAAAACAAAAGAGAGGATATCTCCTGATAAGATTAAAAACTTTCATCTCTGCAACAACTATTTAGGACAACGATCTATGCTGGTGTTAATGTTATTCATGCTTGCCTTGAGTGAGGAAGTTCAAGCCCCGGTTGAGTCAAACCTTATGCTTATAAAATTGGTATTTGCTGCTTCTCCACTTAGCACATAGCATTAATGAGCAAGCCCAAAGACTGGTTGGGTTGGGCATAATGATAATGTGTCTGAGTGGAGTGACATGTCTTCCAGAAACTAGCACTATAAAAATCCAACTAAACATAATGGTCTAGTACAATGCGGACATCAACATCATCTCGTTGAAAAGTAATTTGCTCTTGCCATGATAAAGCTAAAAAGTTGCTCACTTATCGTTAATCACAATCACCCACTCTAATGTGACTTCTAGAATAGGAGCCTTATGAGTCTTATCTGACTAAAAATACCTTTTCTCTGCTCTTCAAATTAGTTTTTGAGAAAATATTTTATTATGAAATAAGATTACCTGCTTTGCATTTTATCAATTTCCGCTTCCATACTATACAGCAGGCAAATACAATGAGGAATAACCCAAGTACAGAAACCCCTGTTATTATCAATCTGAATAAAAAAAAAAATAGTATCAGTGTTGACATTTTGCCCAGAGAGATGTTATCAGAAAGATAACACTTTTGAAAAGTGCAATTCCAATGATAAGCCTAAATTAAATGAATTAAACCTCAATTTCAATCTAATTAAAATAATATGTATGTTAGATCTTTTCTGTTTTGTTTCTTTTTTAATTTCTTTTATTTTCGGTGATACCTTAACATCTATAAGGTTATGTAAGGTAATCTTTCATTCATCTTTGACCGTCAAATAATAGAAAGGTAGTAAAAAATATTGACCAATCGGATAACAGTTCTCAGTGTGTGCTTGGTTTTAATACTTCAATATTTTGGATGGCTCATTGCTGATTGGTCAGTTGAAAATGACATTAGATTTTAGTGCATTGTCAAACCAGAGGCTCACCTCAGTTAGTGGGGGAACATTCCAAAAAGGATTTATTCAAAGGAATTCAATGGAAAAAACTACACGCAAAATCAGACTTAAAATAAAAAAAAGTTATAATTTTGGGTGTTGGGTCTCTTTTGACCCATGTGCACTTTGACCCTTTTTATCTTGGTACCCAATGAATATTTCTATTAAGTTTGGTTCTAATTGGCCCAGTGGCTTCAGAGAAATTAAAATGTAAAAGTTTACAGACAACAATGACAAGGACAGATGCCTAAGTGATGTAAATACTTCACATGACCTGTTGTGTACATAAAACATATAGGCTGCCTTACATGGAAAATTGCCATTTACAAAAGAAAACACACTTTTAGACAACACAGACAACAGAGATAAGATAATGAATAGTGATCCCCAACATGTCCACTCTGCTACACATGCAAAACAAAAAATAATTTGAAGGATATACATGCCCTTGTTAACAATATTTAGTCAAATTATTCTTATAAATCATATCAAAGGCACTGTTTGTGTAAAATGGTGAAATCAGACTGCAGCAAACAGCTTTAAACCTTGTAGAACTGTAATTCTTATGGTTCTTCATAGTTTGTTGATGTGTGTTGACAACATAACACAATTTTACCAGCTTTACATGTCTAATTTATTGAACCATTACAGCCTAATCACAAAATCAGTATACAACTGTAGTTGTGTTACCTTCCTGTAGCCCATAACTCATTTCCTGAAATTGAAATCTCTGCTTTGTTCCCTGCAAATATAAACCAGAGGTTCATTTGAGAGTGTATTGCTCACCTGGTGTCCGTTGTTGAACTTGTGATTAAGCTAATCATAAGATTAGCCCTAATTACATTATTAATTCCTAATCACATAATTAGTTAATGCAATGATTAAATATGATTAGTTAATACATTGATTAAAAAAAGTTCAACAACAGAATTTAATCATTGCATTAGCTAAGTATGTGATTAGGAATTAAAAATGTAATTAGGGATAATCATATGATTAGTTTAATCACAATTTCAACAACGGACCCCTGATTATTAATATATGTTTATCACTTTATGGTCATTTATGTACATTTTGGGTTCAATAAATTTTAATTTTAACATTTCCTCTGATTATACTACTATCTAAATATGTTAAAATATCATTCTAGGGTCAAGATCTCTAGAGTTCGAAAATAGATTCAAATGAATAATTGGTCGCTATGGTGATTTAAAAATGCAATACTGTTATTAATAGATTTATTTCTGACAAAAGAGTATGCTAAATGTTTTAATATGGTGTGTTGTAAGGGCAATTTTGTTTAATGAGAAAGTATACAGCGGCGAAAGACATTTGAGCGAATTGACAGAGCAAAAGAGCGAAATAAAACGGATATACGAGCGACATCTTGTAACCCAACTCACTCATTTCATATAAGAGAACAAACATTTTAACCTTTGGGAGGTGGCTATGCCTTTTTTTTTATTTTCTGTAGCCAAATTTAATAGCAAAATGATATCTTAATGGACCTGAAAGATGCAAAAAATAAATAATCTGACCATTAAAATGTTCAGTTTAAAATGAAATACAACAATCTTACCATCAGACTTTTCTCTAATCGGAATAATCACTAAATCTGTATCTGGACGTAAGTTATTAAATTCATCCGCAATACTAAAAAAAAAGATTATTTTTTTAATAAAAACTACAGTTCTAAATATTTCAAAAGCAGCAAACAGCTAGTTATATATATATAATTATATATGACAAAATATAATTCAAACCTCCATTGAAATAGAGGTAAAGTCTCAAGGATACATGCTGGCTTCACCTCCTTCGATTATAAAATGCCAGGATGTCTGGATAAGAGAATAGTGGCATGCTGAAGACAAACGGACATTGTTTGATGTGGTTAAACACTGTGATTTCTTTTATTTGTTGGGATAAATTTTCGTGGATTTGCTAACAATTTAATAATTGTACACCTGAACTTATGATAAACTGAAAAGAGTTAGATAATAAATGAAAGTAGCATTTTAAACAGATTGGATTAATAAAAGACCAATTTACACAGGGGTTATAGAGAGATTTTACTTTATATAAGTATGGCTAATTGAATGATGATTATGCAACGTTCAGCCAGCAGTATTTCAGCAATATTCAAGACAGAACATAAATGTATTCAACAATGTATAAAAACTATATAGAAATGAGGAAAATGATGTGTCAACGACTTTTGACTGCCATAGAAAAAGCATGGAGAGTTAGGGGGGACAAAGATTGGGGTGGGGGAGACAAAGATTGGGGTGGGGGAGACAAAGAATTTAGTCATTAGTAGTGGCTACAATGTGCCTTCTCTTTGTCTAAATCTACAAAAGGTCTTTAGCATGCAGGGAGCGTGGCACTCTCTAAACACAATATCCACTATAGTCCACATGCAGGTTTTAAAGTAGCATTTTAATCAGATTGGATTATTCAAATTCAAATTATTTTAATATAGGGGTATACATATGATAGGCTTGATACAAGTACATATCAAAATATTACACAATTTGACAATGAAGTGACATATATGATATATTTAAGAAATAAATCATGGAAGCCAGAATGTGTTTTCAGTTTTAACATGGGTTGGCGGATATTAGTATTTTAGACAGAGACAGAGGCGAGGGATAAAATTTACTAATATCCGCCAACCCATGTTAAAACTCAAAACACATTCTGGCTTCCATGAATTAGTTTGATTCTGATATGTCTAAGAGTACAAATACGGTAGTATACTTTGATTGGAAGTAATTTATATTTACGTGTGCAGAAAATGTCACACACAATTATGCTGCCAAATTCGAGCAGACTATAATTCATCAATATGTACATTTACGATGGGAAAGCCAGTCACATGCACCGGCGCATGTGCTAATGAGATCATACCCACTCGATAAATCACTCGTTTGTTTACAAAGCGAAAGAAGGACGTCATGTTAGAATATATAATATGATATGGTTTCATACTATAAACAAGGACGTATATAAACGTCCTTGCTATAAACAACAATACTTTAAGTCAATAATAAATATTTTCAATTAAGGTAGTTGAGTGGAATGATTTGCTCTGAGATCAAGAACTTCTTTTATAAAAAAGCACAAAGCTTTTGAATCCTTGAAGAACTGAGGATTAATAATTTTAAAAATATTTTTATTCTGATCAAAATTGTCAAACTCGTAAATCCCTTTTTTTTTGCATATATTTTTGTATGTTGGGCAAACTCATTGAAAATGAATTTCATCTTCTACTAAATTTTAATTTTTGCCTATACAATCAGTGCCTATCACCATTAACGTTGTGAATTTGAATTACGCTAACTCAATATAACATTATGTAAAAAAGTTTGTCAGTAAATTGTGACAGGTCAGTGGTTTTTTCCGATTACCTCCACCAATAAAACTGCCACGATAAAATAGTGTTGAAAGTGGCATTAAACACCATAATGCCTCCCCTCTACTAAATTTTTACAATATTCACAAAAAAAGACCAATTTGTACAGTATTTGTATTAAAAACATAAAAGAATGCATCCATACGACATGGATGACCCTGTATCCAGTTATTGTAGACAAGGGCATAACTCCAGAACAGCTAGCTAGATCAAGTGGTGTGAAGTCAGAAATTAAATGTGGAATTCCTTTAATAATCCCTGACCTTGTGTCTAAATTTCATATGATTTGCTGAAGGGGAACTTAAGTTATTGAGCAGAAACCAAATGCAGCACGCACAGACAGACAGACGGACAACTGGACATATGGACATGGGTAAAACTTAAGCTTAGTGGTAGGGGCATAATAATGTCCCAAGACCCTGTGACAAAATGAATCCTACAAATTTCTCAAGGATTTTAAAATAAATTTACCTGTCAGGTAAACAGGTACCATTTAATGTTAATTTAGTTCCTGGTTGGCATTTTTCTTGGTACAGTTTACAATTACAGCTATCATATCCATAAAAATTCCTGTCTGTATCACAAATACATGGCTCATGACATCCTGTTGCTGGGATGTAATTTACCCTCTTTGATTCTGTAAGTTAGAAATATAATTACAGTTATATAATAACATCCATAGTGTACCTGTCAACCTGGGAATTTAAAGTTCCATCTGTGTTTAAAGTCTGTCACGTGTTAAGATCTGCTTTTATGGGGAGGCATGGCCTCATTTTTGACATTCAGAGATTGGCAGGATGAAATATTTATACTGTTACATATTTGATTTATTGTGTTTAACGTCACTTTCAGCAATATTTCAGTTATATCATGGCAACCAGTTTTAGTGGTGGAAGAAGCCAGAGTATCCGGAGAGAACCACCGACCATGGGCAAGCAACTGGTAAACTTTATCACTTTAGTCTAGTGCATTCTTTTTTGTAATTTACAAAGCCGGGAACGAACCCGCGCCATATTGATGATAGGCTTGTATGAGTTGTTAGGTAATCCAACTACCTAACTCATTGAGCCACCCGGCCCCCTGTTACATATTTAGAAGAAGAAGAAAAAAAATATATATATAGTTATATATTTAGTCATGGACCTGATAAAGCATTTCTGGTACCTGAATCACTTAGAGCGATAGAAAGAAACGACAACGAGTAAGCACTGAAATCACAGATGATGTCATTGAAAACAATAAGAACGACGCTGGCATAATGTGAATTACATGTAATTGTTTTATTGTTTTAACATGCATAAATAAAGCCTATAACATTTATTAGTGTTTTTTTTCATTTTTCTTACATTTTTTGGTTTTGTGGTGTGTTTTTGAGCAGAATATCTGGCTCAGTGTCATCTTAACACATGGCCACGCAGGCCAGTTGCATGGGGGCCCAAGGCTAATCTATATATGTTGTGCAATGTATGTTTTTTAATGCTTATGCATTGATTTTGTTGAAAGTACCAATACAACAAATATATGTTTAACTTTATCAACATTTACAGTTTTATTCATGTGAGTGGTTGTTTAGGCTGGGGTCCCAGTGCACTGCATTGCCCGGGGGTCTATAATGATGTTAAGACGACAGTTTTCTTGGCAATTTTTATTGATACATATATATCTAAGATATACATATCCCTTAAAACATGAACTTTGTAGTTTTTGCTAGATTCAGTATAAATTAAATTATTCCCCTCAACCATTGGGGTCACCGGCTAGATTCAGTATAAATTAAATTATTCCCCTCAATCATTGAGGTCACCTGCTAGATTCAGTATCAATTAAATTATTCCCCTCAACCATTGGGGTCACCTTTTTATAAGATCAATTTTCATTGCAGAATTGATGGGTTATTAAATTGGATTAGTCTATAGATGTACATTGTCTGTGTCACTGACAAGAGGAACATAAAATATAAGGAAAACATGGGTGTACATTGTCTGTGTCACTGACCAGAAGAACATGAATTATAAGGAAAACATGGGTGTACATTGTCTGTGTCACTGACCAGAAGAACATGAATTATAAGGAAAACATGGGTGTACATTGTCTGTGTCACTGACCAGAAGAACATGAATTATAAGGAAAACATGGGTGTACATTGTCTGTGTCACTGACCAGAAGAACATGAATTATAAGGAAAACATGGGTGTACATTGTCTGTGTCACTGACCAGAAGAACATGAATTATAGGGAAGACATAGGTGTACATTGTCTGTGTCACTGACCAGAAGAACATGAATTATAAGGAAAACATGGGTGTACATTGTCTGTGTCACTGACCAGAAGAACATGAATTATAAGGAAAACATGGGTGTACATTGTCTGTGTCACTGACCAGAAGAACATGAATTATAAGGAAGACAGGTGTACATTGTCTGTGTCACTGACCAGAAGAACATGAATTATAAGGAAAACATGGGTGTACATTGTCTGTGTCACTGACCAGAAGAAAATGAATTATAAGGAAGACAGGTGTACATTGTCTGTGTCACTGACCAGAAGAACATGAATTATAAGGAAAACATGGGTGTACATTGTCTGTGTCACTGACCAGAAGAACATGAATTATAAGGAAAACATGGGTGTACATTGTCTGTGTCACTGACCAGAAGAACATGAATTATAAGGAAAACATGGGTGTACATTGTCTGTGTCACTGACCAGAAGAACATGAATTATAATGAAGACATAGGTGTACATTGTCTGTGTCACTGACCAGAAGAACATGAATTATAAGGAAAACATGGGTGTACATTGTCTGTGTCACTGACCAGAAGAACATGAATTATAAGGAAAACATGGGTGTACATTGTCTGTGTCACTGACAAGAAGAACATGAATTATAAGGAAAACATGGGTGTACATTGTCTGTGTCACTGACCAGAAGAACATGAATTATAAGGAAGACATAGGTGTACATTGTCTGTGTCACTGACAAGAAGAACATGAATTATAAGGAAAACATGGGTGTACATTGTCTGTGTCACTGACCAGAAGAACATGAATTATAAGGAAAACATGGGTGTACATTGTCTGTGTCACTGACCAGAAGAACATGAATTATAAGGAAAACATGGGTGTACATTGTCTGTGTCACTGACCAGAAGAACATGAATTATAAGGAAAACATGGGTGTACATTGTCTGTGTCACTGACAAGAAGAACATGAATTATAAGGAAAACATGGATGTACATTGTCTGTGTCACTGACCAGAAGAACATGAATTATAAGGAAAACATGGGTGTACATTGTCTGTGTCACTAACCAGAAGAACATGAATTATAAGGAAGACAGGTGTACATTGTCTGTGTCACTGACCAGAAGAACATGAATTATAAGGAAAACATGGGTGTACATTGTCTGTGTCACTGACCAGAAGAACATGAATTATAAGGAAAACATGGGTGTACATTGTCTGTGTCACTGACCAGAAGAACATGAATTATAAGGAAAACATGGGTGTACATTGTCTGTGTCACTGACCAGAAGAACATGAATTATAAGGAAAACATGGGTGTACATTGTCTGTGTCACTGACCAGAGGAACATGAATTATAAGGAAAACATGGGTGTACATTGTCTGTGTCACTGACCAGAAGAACATGAATTATAATGAAGACATAGGTGTACATTGTCTGTGTCACTGACCAGAAGAACATGAATTATAAGGAAAACATGGGTGTACATTGTCTGTGTCACTGACCAGAAGAACATGAATTATAAGGAAAACATGGGTGTACATTGTCTGTGTCACTGACAAGAAGAACATGAATTATAAGGAAAACATGGGTGTACATTGTCTGTGTCACTGACCAGAAGAACATGAATTATAAGGAAGACATAGGTGTACATTGTCTGTGTCACTGACAAGAAGAACATGAATTATAAGGAAAACATGGGTGTACATTGTCTGTGTCACTGACCAGAAGAACATGAATTATAAGGAAAACATGGGTGTACATTGTCTGTGTCACTGACCAGAAGAACATGAATTATAAGGAAAACATGGGTGTACATTGTCTGTGTCACTGACCAGAAGAACATGAATTATAAGGAAAACATGGGTGTACATTGTCTGTGTCACTGACAAGAAGAACATGAATTATAAGGAAAACATGGATGTACATTGTCTGTGTCACTGACCAGAAGAACATGAATTATAAGGAAAACATGGGTGTACATTGTCTGTGTCACTAACCAGAAGAACATGAATTATAAGGAAGACAGGTGTACATTGTCTGTGTCACTGACCAGAAGAACATGAATTATAAGGAAAACATGGGTGTACATTGTCTGTGTCACTGACCAGAAGAACATGAATTATAAGGAAAACATGGGTGTACATTGTCTGAGTCACTGACCAGAAGAACATGAATTATAAGGAAGACAGGTGTACATTGTCTGTGTCACTGACCAGAAGAACATGAATTATAAGGAAAACATGGGTGTATATTGTCTGTGTCACTGACCAGAAGAACATGAATTATAAGGAAAACATGGGTGTACATTGTCTGTGTCACTGACCAGAAGAACATGAATTATAAGGAAAACATGGGTGTACATTGTCTGTGTCACTGACCAGAAGAACATGAATTATAAGGAAAACATGGGTGTACATTGTCTGTGTCACTGACCAGAAGAACATGAATTATAAGGAAAACATGGGTGTACATTGTCTGTGTCACTGACCAGAAGAACATGAATTATAAGGAAGACAGGTGTACATTGTCTGTGTCACTGACCAGAAGAACATGAATTATAAGGAAAACATGGGTGTACATTGTCTGTGTCACTGACCAGAAGAACATGAATTATAAGGAAGACAGGTGTACATTGTCTGTGTCACTGACCAGAAGAACATGAATTATAAGGAAAACATGGGTGTACATTGTCTGTGTCACTGACCAGAAGAACATGAATTATAAGGAAAACATGGGTGTACATTGTCTGTGTCACTGACAAGAAGAACATGAATTATAAGGAAAACATGGGTGTACATTGTCTGTCACTGACCAGAAGAACATGAATTATAAGGAAAACATGGGTGTACATTGTCTGTGTCACTGACAAGAAGAACATGAATTATAAGGAAAACATGGGTGTACATTGTCTGTGTCACTGACCAGAAGAACATGAATTATAAGGAAGACATAGGTGTACATTGTCTGTGTCACTGACAAGAAGAACATGAATTATAAGGAAAACATGGGTGTACATTGTCTGTGTCACTGACCAGAAGAACATGAATTATAAGGAAAACATGGGTGTACATTGTCTGTGTCACTGACCAGAAGAACATGAATTATAAGGAAAACATGGGTGTACATTGTCTGTGTCACTGACCAGAAGAACATGAATTATAAGGAAAACATGGGTGTACATTGTCTGTGTCACTGACAAGAAGAACATGAATTATAAGGAAAACATGGATGTACATTGTCTGTGTCACTGACAAGAAGAACATGAATTATAAGGAAAACATGGGTGTACATTGTCTGTGTCACTAACCAGAAGAACATGAATTATAAGGAAGACAGGTGTACATTGTCTGTGTCACTGACCAGAAGAACATGAATTATAAGGAAAACATGGGTGTACATTGTCTGTGTCACTGACCAGAAGAACATGAATTATAAGGAAAACATGGGTGTACATTGTCTGTGTCACTGACCAGAAGAACATGAATTATAAGGAAAACATGGGTGTACATTGTCTGTGTCACTGACCAGAAGAACATGAATTATAAGGAAAACATGGGTGTACATTGTCTGTGTCACTGACCAGAGGAACATGAATTATAAGGAAAACATGGGTGTACATTGTCTGTGTCACTGACCAGAAGAACATGAATTATAATGAAGACATAGGTGTACATTGTCTGTGTCACTGACCAGAAGAACATGAATTATAAGGAAAACATGGGTGTACATTGTCTGTGTCACTGACCAGAAGAACATGAATTATAAGGAAAACATGGGTGTACATTGTCTGTGTCACTGACAAGAAGAACATGAATTATAAGGAAAACATGGGTGTACATTGTCTGTGTCACTGACCAGAAGAACATGAATTATAAGGAAGACATAGGTGTACATTGTCTGTGTCACTGACAAGAAGAACATGAATTATAAGGAAAACATGGGTGTACATTGTCTGTGTCACTGACCAGAAGAACATGAATTATAAGGAAAACATGGGTGTACATTGTCTGTGTCACTGACCAGAAGAACATGAATTATAAGGAAAACATGGGTGTACATTGTCTGTGTCACTGACCAGAAGAACATGAATTATAAGGAAAACATGGGTGTACATTGTCTGTGTCACTGACAAGAAGAACATGAATTATAAGGAAAACATGGATGTACATTGTCTGTGTCACTGACCAGAAGAACATGAATTATAAGGAAAACATGGGTGTACATTGTCTGTGTCACTAACCAGAAGAACATGAATTATAAGGAAGACAGGTGTACATTGTCTGTGTCACTGACCAGAAGAACATGAATTATAAGGAAAACATGGGTGTACATTGTCTGTGTCACTGACCAGAAGAACATGAATTATAAGGAAAACATGGGTGTACATTGTCTGAGTCACTGACCAGAAGAACATGAATTATAAGGAAGACAGGTGTACATTGTCTGTGTCACTGACCAGAAGAACATGAATTATAAGGAAAACATGGGTGTATATTGTCTGTGTCACTGACCAGAAGAACATGAATTATAAGGAAAACATGGGTGTACATTGTCTGTGTCACTGACCAGAAGAACATGAATTATAAGGAAAACATGGGTGTACATTGTCTGTGTCACTGACCAGAAGAACATGAATTATAAGGAAAACATGGGTGTACATTGTCTGTGTCACTGACCAGAAGAACATGAATTATAAGGAAAACATGGGTGTACATTGTCTGTGTCACTGACCAGAAGAACATGAATTATAAGGAAGACAGGTGTACATTGTCTGTGTCACTGACCAGAAGAACATGAATTATAAGGAAAACATGGGTGTACATTGTCTGTGTCACTGACCAGAAGAACATGAATTATAAGGAAGACAGGTGTACATTGTCTGTGTCACTGACCAGAAGAATATGAATTATAAGGAAAACATGGGTGTACATTGTCTGTGTCACTGACCAGAAGAACATGAATTATAAGGAAAACATGGGTGTACATTGTCTGTGTCACTGACCAGAAGAACATGAATTATAAGGAAGACAGGTGTACATTGTCTGAGTCACTGACCAGAAGAACATGAATTATAAGGAAGACAGGTGTACATTGTCTGAGTCACTGACCAGAAGAACATGAATTATAGGGAAGACATAGGTGTACATTGTCTGTGTCACTGACAAGAAGAACATGAATTATAGGGAAGACATAGGTGTACATTGTCTGTGTCACTGACCAGAAGAACATGAATTATAAGGAAAACATAGGTGTACATTGTCTGAGTCACTGACCAGAAGAATATGAGTTATAAGGAAGACATGGGTGTACATTGTCTGTGTCACTGACAAGAAGAACATAAAATATTAGGAAGACATAGGTGTACATTGTCTGTGTCACTGACCAGAAGAATATGAGTTATAAGGAACACGTGGGTGTACATTGTCTGAGTCACTGACCAGAAGAACATAAATTATACGGAAAACATGTCTGTACATTGTCTGAGTCACTGACCAGAAGAACATAAATTATACGGAAAACATGTCTGTACATTGTCTGAGTCACTGACCAGAAGAACATAAATTATAAGGAAAACATGGGTGTACATTGTCTGTGTCACTGACCAGAAGAACATGAATTATAAGGAAAACATAGGTGAACATTGTCTGTGTCACTGACCAGAAGAACATGAATTATAAGGAAAACATGGGTGTACATTGTCTGTGTCACTGACAAGAAGAACATAAATTATAAGGAAAACATGGGTGTACAGTGTCTGTGTCACTGACAAGAAGAACATAAAATATAAGGAAAACATGGGTGTACATTGTCTGTGTCACTGACCAGAAGAACATGAATTATAAGGAAAACATGGGTGTACATTGTCTGTGTCACTGACAAGAAGAACATAAAATATAAGGAAAACATGGGTGTACATTGTCTGTGTCACTGACCAGAAGAACATAAATAATAAGGAAAACATGGGTGTACATTGTCTGAGTCACTGACCAGAAGAACATGAATTATAAGGAAAACATGGGTGTACATTGTCTGTGTCACTGACCAGAAGAATATGAGTTATAAGGAACACGTGGGTGTACATTGTCTGAGTCACTGACCAGAAGAACATAAATTATATGGAAAACATGTCTGTACATTGTCTGAGTCACTGACCAGAAGAACATAAATTATACGAAAAACATGTCTGTACATTGTCTGAGTCACTGACCAGAAGAACATGAATTATAAGGAAGACATGGATGTACATTGTCTGTGTCACTGACCAGAAGAACATGAATAATAAGGAAGACATGGGTGTACATTGTCTGAGTCACTGACCAGAAAAAACATGAGCTATAAGGAAGACATGGATGTACATTGTCTGTGTCACTGACCAGAAGAACATAAAATATAAGGAAGACATAGGTGTACTTTGTCTGTGTCACTGACCAGAAGAATATGAATTATAAGGAAGACATGGGTGTACATTGTCAGTGTCACTGACCAGAAGAACATGAATTATAAGGAAGACATGGATGTACATTGTCTGTGTCACTGACCAGAAGAACATGAATAATAAGGAAGACATGGGTGTACATTGTCTGAGTCACTGACCAGAAAAAACATGAGCTATAAGGAAGACATGGATGTACATTGTCTGTGTCACTGACCAGAAGAACATGAGTTATAAGGAAGATATGGATGTACATTGTCTGTGTCACTGACCAGAAGAACATGAATTATATGGATGACATGGGTGTACATTGTCTGAGTCACTGACCAGAAGAACATGAATTATAAGGAGAATATGTGTGTACATTGTCTGTGTCACTGACCAGAAGAATATGAGTTATAAGGAAGACATGGGTGTACATTGTCTGTGTCACTGACAAGAAGAACATAAAATATTAGGAAGACATAGGTGTACATTGTCTGTGTCACTGACCAGAAGAATATGAGTTATAAGGAACACGTGGGTGTACATTGTCTGAGTCACTGACCAGAAGAACATAAATTATACGAAAAACATGTCTGTACATTGTCTGAGTCACTGACCAGAAGAACATGAATTATAAGGAAGACATGGATGTACATTGTCTGTGTCACTGACCAGAAGAACATGAATAATAAGGAAGACATGGGTGTACATTGTCTGAGTCACTGACCAGAAAAAACATGAGCTATAAGGAAGACATGGATGTACATTGTCTGAGTCACTGACCAGAAGAACATGAATTATAAGGAAGACAGGTGTACATTGTCTGTGTCACTGACCAGAAGAACATGAATTATAAGGAAAACATGGGTGTATATTGTCTGTGTCACTGACCAGAAGAACATGAATTATAAGGAAAACATGGGTGTACATTGTCTGTGTCACTGACCAGAAGAACATGAATTATAAGGAAAACATGGGTGTACATTGTCTGTGTCACTGACCAGAAGAACATGAATTATAAGGAAAACATGGGTGTACATTGTCTGTGTCACTGACCAGAAGAACATGAATTATAAGGAAAACATGGGTGTACATTGTCTGTGTCACTGACCAGAAGAACATGAATTATAAGGAAAACATGGGTGTACATTGTCTGTGTCACTGACCAGAAGAACATGAATTATAAGGAAGACAGGTGTACATTGTCTGAGTCACTGACCAGAAGAACATGAATTATAAGGAAGACAGGTGTACATTGTCTGAGTCACTGACCAGAAGAACATGAATTATAGGGAAGACATAGGTGTACATTGTCTGTGTCACTGACAAGAAGAACATGAATTATAGGGAAGACATAGGTGTACATTGTCTGTGTCACTGACCAGAAGAACATGAATTATAAGGAAAACATAGGTGTACATTGTCTGAGTCACTGACCAGAAGAATATGAGTTATAAGGAAGACATGGGTGTACATTGTCTGTGTCACTGACAAGAAGAACATAAAATATTAGGAAGACATAGGTGTACATTGTCTGTGTCACTGACCAGAAGAATATGAGTTATAAGGAACACGTGGGTGTACATTGTCTGAGTCACTGACCAGAAGAACATAAATTATACGGAAAACATGTCTGTACATTGTCTGAGTCACTGACCAGAAGAACATAAATTATACGGAAAACATGTCTGTACATTGTCTGAGTCACTGACCAGAAGAACATAAATTATAAGGAAAACATGGGTGTACATTGTCTGTGTCACTGACCAGAAGAACATGAATTATAAGGAAAACATAGGTGAACATTGTCTGTGTCACTGACCAGAAGAACATGAATTATAAGGAAAACATGGGTGTACATTGTCTGTGTCACTGACCAGAAGAACATGAATTATAAGGAAAACATGGGTGTACATTGTCTGTGTCACTGACCAGAAGAACATGAATTATAAGGAAGACAGGTGTACATTGTCTGTGTCACTGACCAGAAGAACATGAATTATAAGGAAAACATGGGTGTACATTGTCTGTGTCACTGACCAGAAGAACATGAATTATAAGGAAGACAGGTGTACATTGTCTGTGTCACTGACCAGAAGAACATGAATTATAAGGAAAACATGGGTGTACATTGTCTGTGTCACTGACCAGAAGAACATGAATTATAAGGAAAACATGGGTGTACATTGTCTGTGTCACTGACCAGAAGAACATGAATTATAAGGAAGACAGGTGTACATTGTCTGAGTCACTGACCAGAAGAACATGAATTATAAGGAAGACAGGTGTACATTGTCTGAGTCACTGACCAGAAGAACATGAATTATAGGGAAGACATAGGTGTACATTGTCTGTGTCACTGACAAGAAGAACATGAATTATAGGGAAGACATAGGTGTACATTGTCTGTCACTGACCAGAAGAACATGAATTATAAGGAAAACATAGGTGTACATTGTCTGAGTCACTGACCAGAAGAATATGAGTTATAAGGAAGACATGGGTGTACATTGTCTGTGTCACTGACAAGAAGAACATAAAATATTAGGAAGACATAGGTGTACATTGTCTGTGTCACTGACCAGAAGAATATGAGTTATAAGGAACACGTGGGTGTACATTGTCTGAGTCACTGACCAGAAGAACATAAATTATACGGAAAACATGTCTGTACATTGTCTGAGTCATTGACCAGAAGAACATAAATTATACGGAAAACATGTCTGTACATTGTCTGAGTCACTGACCAGAAGAACATAAATTATAAGGAAAACATGGGTGTACATTGTCTGTGTCACTGACCAGAAGAACATGAATTATAAGGAAAACATAGGTGAACATTGTCTGTGTCACTGACCAGAAGAACATGAATTATAAGGAAAACATGGGTGTACATTGTCTGTGTCACTGACAAGAAGAACATAAATTATAAGGAAAACATGGGTGTACAGTGTCTGTGTCACTGACAAGAAGAACATAAAATATAAGGAAAACATGGGTGTACATTGTCTGTGTCACTGACCAGAAGAACATGAATTATAAGGAAAACATGGGTGTACATTGTCTGTGTCACTGACAAGAAGAACATAAAATATAAGGAAAACATGGGTGTACATTGTCTGTGTCACTGACCAGAAGAACATAAATAATAAGGAAAACATGGGTGTACATTGTCTGAGTCACTGACCAGAAGAACATGAATTATAAGGAAAACATGGGTGTACATTGTCTGTGTCACTGACCAGAAGAATATGAGTTATAAGGAACACGTGGGTGTACATTGTCTGAGTCACTGACCAGAAGAACATAAATTATATGGAAAACATGTCTGTACATTGTCTGAGTCACTGACCAGAAGAACATAAATTATACGAAAAACATGTCTGTACATTGTCTGAGTCACTGACCAGAAGAACATGAATTATAAGGAAGACATGGATGTACATTGTCTGTGTCACTGACCAGAAGAACATGAATAATAAGGAAGACATGGGTGTACATTGTCTGAGTCACTGACCAGAAAAAACATGAGCTATAAGGAAGACATGGATGTACATTGTCTGTGTCACTGACCAGAAGAACATAAAATATAAGGAAGACATAGGTGTACTTTGTCTGTGTCACTGACCAGAAGAATATGAATTATAAGGAAGACATGGGTGTACATTGTCAGTGTCACTGACCAGAAGAACATGAATTATAAGGAAGACATGGATGTACATTGTCTGTGTCACTGACCAGAAGAACATGAATAATAAGGAAGACATGGGTGTACATTGTCTGAGTCACTGACCAGAAAAAACATGAGCTATAAGGAAGACATGGATGTACATTGTCTGTGTCACTGACCAGAAGAACATGAGTTATAAGGAAGATATGGATGTACATTGTCTGTGTCAATGACCAGAAGAACATGAATTATATGGATGACATGGGTGTACATTGTCTGAGTCACTGACCAGAAGAACATGAATTATAAGGAGAATATGTGTGTACATTGTCTGTGTCACTGACCAGAAGAATATGAGTTATAAGGAAGACATGGGTGTACATTGTCTGTGTCACTGACAAGAAGAACATAAAATATTAGGAAGACATAGGTGTACATTGTCTGTGTCACTGACCAGAAGAATATGAGTTATAAGGAACACGTGGGTGTACATTGTCTAAGTCACTGACCAGAAGAACATAAATTATACGGAAAACATGTCTGTACATTGTCTGAGTCACTGACCAGAAGAGCATAAATTATACAGAAAACATGTCTGTACATTGTCTGAGTCACTGACCAGAAGAACATAAATTATAAGGAAAACATGGGTGAACATTGTCTGTGTCACTGACCAGAAGAACATGAATTACAAGGAAAACATGGGTGTACATTGTCTGTGTCACTGACAAGAAGAACATAAAATATAAGGAAAACATGGGTGTACATTGTCTGTGTCACTGACCAGAAGAACATGAATAATACGGAAAACATGGGTGTACATTGTCTGTGTCACTGACCAGAAGAACATGAATTATAAGGAAAACATGGGTGTACATTGTCTGTGTCACTGACAAGAAGAACATAAAATATAAGGAAAACATGGGTGTACATTGTCTGTGTCACTGACCAGAAGAACATAAATAATAAGGAAGACATGGGTGTACATTGTCTGAGTCACTGACCAGAAGAACATGAATTATAAGGAAAACATGGGTGTACATTGTCTGTGTCACTGACAAGAAGAACATAAAATATAAGGAAAACATGGGTGTACATTGTCTGTGTCACTGACCAGAAGAACATGAATTATAAGGAAAACATGGGTGTACATTGTCTGTGTCACTGACAAGAAGAACATAAAATATAAGGAAAACATGGGTGTCCATTGTCTGTGTCACTGACCAGAAGAATATGAGTTATAAGGAACACGTGGGTGTACATTGTCTGAGTCACTGACCAGAAGAACATAAATTATACGGAAAACATGTCTGTACATTGTCTGAGTCACTGACCAGAAGAACATAAATTATACGGAAAACATGTCTGTACATTGTCTGAGTCACTGACCAGAAGAATATAAATTATACGGAAAACATGTCTGTACATTGTCTGTGTCACTGACCAGAAGAACATAAAATATAAGGAAGACATAGGTGTACTTTGTCTGTGTCACTGACCAGAAGAATATGAATTATAAGGGAGACATGGGTGTACATTGTCAGTGTCACTGACCAGAAGAACATGAATTATAAGGAAGACATGGGTGTACATTGTCTGTGTCACTGACCAGAAGAACATGAATAATAAGGAAGACATGGGTGTACATTGTCTGAGTCACTGACCAGAAAAAACATGAGCTATAAGGAAGACATGGATGTACATTGTCTGTGTCACTGACCAGAAGAACATGAGTTATAAGGAAGATATGGATGTACATTGTCTGTGTCACTGACCAGAAGAACATGAATTATAAGGATGACATGGGTGTACATTGTCTGAGTCACTGACCAGAAGAACATGAATTATAAGGAAGATATGGGTGTACATTGGATGAGCCACTTACCAGAAGAACATGAGTTATAAGGAAGGCATGTGTGTACATTGTCTGTGTCGCTGACCAGAAGAACATGAATTATAAGGAAGATATGGGTGTACACTGTCTGTGCCACTTACCAGAAGAACATGAGTTATAAGGAATGCATGGATGTACATTTTCCGAGTTCGTCTCATCTGCTAACCATGTGACTCCTGGACATGGCTTACATTCATCTTTTCCTAAATGTTGTGTACACTTCTTAAGATATGTACCTGTAAATATCAAATTACAGACAGTGGCTAAGTACAAGTAAGACATATTTTAGTTATACAGTCAAACCTGTGTATAAAGGACATTCAAGGGAACTTGAAAATGTGGCCTTTATAAGCAGGTGCCCTTTATATACAGGTTAAAATTATAGACACTATTCATCAATGGGAAATATGAGGCTACCCTTTATAGACAGTGATTTGCTATATAGAGGTGCCCTTTAAGGCAGGTTTGACTGTATACTGGAGAGAAAAAACAAAATTTGACATTATGATGGCTGTTTTGTACTAGACCAACACACTGAGCTGAACTTTAAATGTTCCATTACATTGATGAAACAATCAGCAGGTAGACATGATTCTATTCTGACAAAATTATTCTGGTTCAAAGCTAATCAATCTTTTCTTCATACTCTTTAATGTTGTTGGCTGTAGTCAATAAATCTATACAATGTAGTTAACTCACAGGCATATCAGCTAATATGTTAAAATGAGTAAAATCGAAGTGTAATATCTCATATTTGGTATGGTCAAGACGTTTGGTCATTTCATAGTTAGAGTTATCTTTCTTTTGGCGTAATATGATAAATTGTGAACTCCGGTCGTTTGTAATCCGGAGTCTGATTTGTATGTTATGTAATTTTTGTTGGAGCGGTTAAGAAAATATATTATTTCTGGACAGACGTGTTTTTCATTGTGCCAATTATTATCTCAAGATATTTATGATGACTGCGGCTCGGCAGCATTACATGGTGGAGAACCCGAGCATTTTAAATGTTAAAATGAGTAAAATCTAAGATTTTTTGGTTTTATATGTTAAAATGTGCAAAATGAGAGATATTTTGGCTAAATATGATAATATGTTTAAAATGATTGAAACCAGAGATGAATTTGTTCATTTTTTTAATATTAGCAAGATCAGAGATGCATCAAATTTGTTTGTTTGTTAAAATTAGTAAAATCTTAGATGTATTATTTTACAGGTTAAAATGAGTAAAATCAAAGGTGTATTGGATTATATGTTAAAATGGGTAAAATCTTAGATCTAAGACGATGCTATTTTTAGAGTAGGTGTTGTCCCACGGCCTGACATTTTGCAGCAAGATTTTAACATGGCATGATATTTTGACAAAACATAGATGAATCATGTATGTTTCTGAAAATATGTGGTGTTGGAAAAAGAAGAGTTTGAAGATACTAAAGGGGTAATCAGAATCCGAATATCGAAGAAGAACAGACAACACAATGGCCAAGAGAAAAAGTACAAAAGGACAAACAACGATCAACAAAACATACATATAAAACTAAAGATCGAGTAACACGAACCCCACTAAAAACCGGGGGTGAACTCATGTGCTCCGGAAGGATAAGCAGTTCCTGCTCCACCAGTGACACCCGTTGTGTAAATCTAGTTACAAACCCGGTGATAAGTCAGTGAGGAAAGAACCGGGAATTGTTTACGACAAGTGGAACAAACTTAGGATAAAATGGCCAGGTAGGTTTGAAAAACACAATTAGTAGAACATATTAAAGAAATTAATGAGTGATTTTACATCTCAAGTTCAGTAATGACTTTTTAATAACATTGCTGATATATGATTTGTATGTGTTTCAACTAGACCATCCATAAAAAATGTTTACAGTAACTATACCCATCTGCCACTAAAACAGCCCCTTTCCAAAAAACTATACCGATCTGCCACTAAAACAGCCCCTTTCCAAAAAACTATACCCATCTGCCATTAAAACAGTCCCTTTCCAAAAACTATACTCATCTGCCACTAAAACAGCCCTTTCCAAAAACTATACCCATCTGTCATTAAAACAGACCCTTTCCAAAAACTATACCCATCTGCCACTAAAACAGTCCCTTTCAAAAAACTATACCCATCTGCCACTAAAACAGACCCTTTCCAAAAACTATACCCATCTGCCATTAAAACAGTCCCTTTCCAAAAACTATACTCATCTGCCACTAAAACAGCCCTTTCCAAAAACTATACCCATCTGCCATTAAAACAGACCCTTTCCAAAAACTATAACCATCTGCCACTAAAACAGACCCTTTCCAAAAACTATACCCATCTGCCATTAAAACAGACCCTTTCCAAAAACTATACCCATCTGCCACTAAAACAGCCCCTTTCCAAAAACTATACCCATCTGCCATTAAAACAGTCCCTTTCCAAAAACTATACCCATCTGCCACTAAAACAGTCCCTTTCAAAAAACTATACCCATCTGCCATTAAAACAGTCCCTTTCCAAAAACTATACCCATCTGCCATTAAAACAGACCCTTTCAAAAAACTATACCCATCTGCCATTAAAACAGTCCCTTTCCAAAAACTATACCCATCTGCCATTAAAACAGTCCCTTTCCAAAAACTATACCCATCTGCCATTAAAACAGACCCTTTCAAAAAACTATACCCATCTGCCATTAAAAGTCCCTTTCCAAAAACTATACCCATCTGCCATTAAAACAGTCCCTTTCCAAAAACTATACCCATCTGCCATTAAAACAGTCCCTTTCAAATAACTATACCCATCTGTCATTAAAACAGTCCCTTTCCAAAAACTATACCCATCTGTCACTAAAACAGTCCCTTTCCAAAAACTATGCCCGTCTGCCACTAAAACAGCCCTTTCAAAAAACTATACCCATCTGCTATTAAAACAGTCCCTTTCCAAAAACTATGCCCGTCTGCCACTAAAACAGCCCTTTCAAAAAACTATACCCATCTGCCATTAAAACAGTCCCTTTCCAAAAACTATGCCCGTCTGCCACTAAAACAGCCCTTTCAAAAAACTATACCCATCTGCCATTAAAACAGACCCTTTCCAAAAACTATACCCATCTGCCACTAAAACAGACCCTTTCCAAAAACTATACCCATCTGCCACTAAAACAGACCCTTTCCAAAAACTATACCCATCTGCCATTAAAACAGACCCTTTCCAAAAACTATACCCATCTGCCATTAAAACAGCCCCTTTCCAAAAACTATACCCATCTGCCACTAAAACAGCCCCTTTCCAAAAACTATACCCATCTGCCATTAAAACAGTCCCTTTCCAAAAACTATACCCATCTGCCATTAAAACAGACCCTTTCCAAAAACTATACCCATCTGCCATTAAAACAGCCCCTTTCCAAAAACTATACCCATCTGCCACTAAAACAGCCCCTTTCCAAAAACTATACCCATCTGCCACTAAAACAGTCCCTTTCCAAAAACTATACCCATCTGCCATTAAAACAGACCCTTTCCAAAAACTATACCCATCTGCCACTAAAACAGCCCCTTTCAAAAAACTATACCCATCTGCCATTAAAACAGTCCCTTTCCAAAAACTATACCCATCTGCCATTAAAACAGTCCCTTTCCAAAAACTATACCCATCTGCCACTAAAACAGCCCCTTTCAAAAAACTATACCCATCTGCCATTAAAACAGACCCTTTCAAAAAACTATACCCATCTGTCACTAAAACAGACCCTTTCCAAAAACTATACCCATCTGCCACTAAAACATCCCCTTTCAAATAACTATACCCATCTGCCATTAAAACAGACCCTTTCCAAAAACTATTCCCATTTGCCACTAAAACAGTCCCTTTCAAATAACTATACCCATCTGCCACTAAAACATCCCCTTTCCAAAAACTATACCCATCTGCCATTAAAACAGTCCCTTTCCAAAAACTATACCCATCTGCCATTAAAACAGTCCCTTTCAAAAAACTATACCCATCTGCCATTAAAACAGACCCTTTCCAAAAACTATACCCATCTGCCACTAAAACAGTCCCTTTCAAATAACTATACCCATCTGCCATTAAAACAGTCCCTTTCAAAAAACTATACCCATCTGCCATTAAAACAGACCCTTTCCAAAAACTATACCCATCTGCCATTAAAACAGTCCCTTTCCAAAAACTATACCCATCTGCCATTAAAACAGTCCCTTTCCAAAAACTATACCCATCTGCCACTAAAACAGTCCCTTTCAAAAAACTATACCCATCTGTCATTAAAACAGACCCTTTCCAAAAACTATTCCCATTTGCCACTAAAACAGTCCCTTTCAAAAAACTATACCCATCTGCCATTAAAACAGACCCTTTCCAAAAACTATACCCATCTGCCACTAAAACAGACCCTTTCAAATAACTATACCCATCTGCCATTAAAACAGACCCTTTCCAAAAACTATACCCATCTGCCATTAAAACAGACCCTTTCCAAAAACTATACCCATCTGCCATTAAAACAGACCCTTTCAAAAAACTATACCTATCTGCCATTAAAACAGTCCCTTTCCAAAAACTATACCCATCTGTCATTAAAACAGCCCCTTTCCAAAAACTATACCCATCTGCCATTAAAACAGACCCTTTCAAATAACTATACCCATCTGCCATTAAAACAGTCCCTTTCCAAAAACTATACCCATCTGCCATTAAAACAGACCCTTTCCAAAAACTATACCCATCTGCCATTAAAACAGTCCCTTTCCAAAAACTATACCCATCTGCCACTAAAACAGTCCCTTTCAAAAAACTATACCCATCTGTCATTAAAACAGACCCTTTCCAAAAACTATACCCATCTGCCATTAAAACAGTCCCTTTCAAAAAACTATACCCATCTGCCATTAAAACAGTCCCTTTCCAAAAACTATACCCATCTGCCATTAAAACAGTCCCTTTCAAAAAACTATACCCATCTGCCACTAAAACAGCCCCTTTCAAAAAACTATACCCATCTGCCATTAAAACAGACCCTTTCCAAAAACTATACCCATCTGCCATTAAAACAGTCCCTTTCAAAAAACTATACCCATCTGCCATTAAAACAGACCCTTTCCAAAAACTATACCCATCTGCCATTAAAACAGACCCTTTCCAAAAACTATACCCATCTGCCACTAAAACAGACCCTTTCCAAAAACTATACCCATTTGCCATTAAAACAGACCCTTTCAAATAACTATACCCATCTGCCACTAAAACAGACCCTTTCCAAAAACTATACTTACCCATCTGCCACTAAAACAGTCCCTTTCCAAAAACTATACCCATCTGCCACTAAAACAGCTCCTTTCCAAAAATAGTTTTTCTGCAAAAATTATATATGGCCATTTACTATTAAGTACAAACCAGTATTTGTTTTAAAAGATATGGTCTCTGCTGTAAAATTCTAATTTTCCATTTATACTTGACTATATATATACCTGGTTTACAATTCTGAGCAACTTTCATACAACAGTATGTTTCTACACCATTTTCCTGCCATGCATGTCTTTCTATAAACTGATCTTCACATTCCCCTCTACCCATGCTCATTAAATTGAACATATATATACTGGTAAGTAATAAAGGTATGACTTTCATATTCTGAAAATAAAAAAGGTCTGAATTAAACATGATTAAACAGCAGTAATTCACACTTGCCAACATCCTTTGGATTGAAATCCTGAGAAAATTTGGAGAGGGGACCAGGACAAGGACCTGAAAAAAAAGTGGTAAGGGTCCAGGGTGGAGAAGACCCCCCACCCTCAGAGCGAAACGATTTTGAGGTTTTTAAGTTGGTTTTTGGATGCGTTTCCTGATTCAATATATTTAATGAAAGGTTCAGTTGTAAAAGCAAATAAAGGCTTCAGTATCAAACTTATTACCAAAGAATAGAAATCCATAACTTTTACTAAGTTTCGAAAAAGTTCCACACTATCAATAAACAATAAAAACTTGGATTTCATAATCAGAAGTACAATATACATGTACAACCAGAGTAGATTAACCTTTTGTTTTGTTTGTTTGAGAGAACATTATCAAACCCATGGTTATTTGATTCTGGGACAGTGGTATAAACACCATCAAAATAGTCAAATGAACCAGATAAAGTAGTTTTCAGACTAGATTTATTAGTTATAGTTGACTTGTAAATTGGTGTAATTTTAAGTTTCATGCACACAGTCTAATTTCTGGAACTCAAGTTTTGCATGTTACACTGTGTGTTTTCTACAAAAGAAAATAAATATTCAACTTCAAAGTTTTCCTTTGGAAATTTGGAAATTCCGCAGAAAAGGGGTCAAAATTTCGGAGACTCTGGGAGAAATCCGGAGCATTGGCATGTATTTGTGAAGCAGTAGCACTGTATGAGCATAATCTTTATTTATCAGTGGTTGTCTCCCTTTATTCCTATATCTTCTTTTATCTTTTATCAGTGGTTGTCTCCCTTTATTCCAATATCTTCTTTTATCAGTGTTTGTCTCCCTTTATTCCTATGTCTTCTAATATCTTTTATCAGTGGTTGTCTCCCTTTATTCCAATATCTTCTTTTATCAGTGATTGTCTCCCTTTATTTCAATATCTTCTTTTATCAGTGGTTGTCTCCCTTTATTTCAATATCTTCTTTTATTAGTGGTTGTCTCCCTTTATTTCAATATAATTACATTACTTCCGTTTTTCATTGAAATGTAACAATATGATTGGTTATGAAGTGGTCACATGAATATAAAAGAGATGTTTTACATCCCAATAAAACTCAAACCCGAACTTCCACGTGCCTCCATGACGACGTCAGATGTAAACAATCAATGGCGTAGTAATTTCCAACAGCAAATAATCTAACACAAATAAAATTAACAACGAAAAATTCAACTATATTAAATTTTGGTGTGATTTAAATGTAATTATAAGAATTGAATGCATTTTTTTGCAGTTTTATAGGCGTGTAAAAACGTGGACCGAGGCACATTTTTTGTATGAAGCGCTAAAAAATGCTTAAAGTTAGAATTAAAATAAAAGATAGAAATAAGACAGAAATGTCCGAGAGAATTAAAAAAAATGCATGCATGTACATGTAATTACACATATGATCTTAGCTCATAACCCTTTACTGCCCCCCCTTTCGTTTTCGCGAATTATGAAAGAGCTCAGAGTCTTGGGAATGCATACATGTACTATATAAACGGATGCCAAATCCATTTTAAGCATGATTAGGTGTAAGCTCGCGTTCGAAATGGCTTACATTTTAGCAGGCAATAAGGGAGGAAACGTTTTGATATACTACAATTTTCGCTACCTGTTTATCTACATATCGATATGGACTCAAAGGGGACATGTTACACTAAACTCTACGACAAACTTGATGACTTCAACGCTCTGCAATCATCTTTGCCTATCTTAGCAACAACCAACGTATGAAGCGTTTCACAACATACCGTTACTCGAGAGCCTGTGGAAAATGCTATGATTTTCTTGAAGGCTCGACGGCTGGTGGGTTATAACTCTGAAATTGCTTAATCAGTAACATAGGTTATTAGATTCAAAAGTTCTACGGGAGACTAGTGGAAACGTCTGAGATATGTATATTTTCCAGATGGGAATTGATTTGAGGTTGTTGTAAGAGTTGTTCCCTGTGTCGTCGGATATGACTACTATCGGAATTAATCTCGAGCAACATGACAGATGTCTGATAGGCAGAAACTGCCTACAAATTCCACAGCCCCTGTTTCACTCCCTTTCCATCGGGAGTTCATGTTGTTCGCATGTGTTTATGTATTGATTGTATTTTTTTAATGTTGATGTTCGCTTCTTGTTTCTAGGGGTTTATATATATGTCATTAGATGTTGGTTTTTGGTTGCTCATTCGGTTTTTCTTATTTTCTATCATGCCTTTAAGATTCAATCGGAGATGACCAAGCGATGTAAGGAAGCTGAATGTTGAACATTTTCGGGAAATTCCACACATAGCTCTTGAAAGATAAGACTTTTACTCATAATATTAGGAACATATATAAAGCTAAATCGAGCTTACATGTGCCCTTTTATCTGAGTTTTAAAATATTTTTGAGCCACGGACACTTCGGACCAATGACCCTTCGGACTAATGAACCTTCGGACCAATGCCCTGGAATCGTTGGCCAGTGGGGGGGGGGGGGCCATCTTCCTGCCAAACAAACTTTTTTACGATGGATTTTTGCTTATGTGGTGCACTTTTAAATTATAAATTTCCTGAGCATGTATGCCTGACTGCCTGTGTAGGCCTACCGGGTCTACCTCCTTCAGGGCCAAGAGTAAGGGGCCTCGTAACTTAACTAGTACAGGGCCTCATTTGTCCTAAATCCGACACTGCTGGTATTGTATTAGTCCGAGATTCCTCTGTCGTTTAACGGCTTTTATAAAGTTGCTGTAGCCGTTCAACGTCAGAGCGTGATATATACGGATTACAGCGGGTTTGCCTCTCCAGCTCTGGATCGGCACATTTCCACGTTTCGTGGCTATCGGATTTTATTTTCTATCAGAAACCCTTATATAAATCGCTTCACCAATCATTTTTCTATTCATTCATAACCATCTTACCCTCAGAAAGTGGTGTTACACTCCATTACAGCTCGATTTTGCCTTAGATCCTATTATTCCGCCATTTGACTTCCATTTTCGAATCTACACACGTGATCTCGCGATACTAACTGAATGATGACAGCAACGCATTGCATGATGGGAGCTAATTAATGCAGCGTGCCAAATTATTTGGAGCATTATTTGCATACGTAAACAACATTCAAATCACATGGAAGACGATACATTTAAGCGTATTCTGCAGGACAAACAGTCCATCTACAGATCAACGCAGAGCAGAAGGAAATAATACAGAATTCAATGGCAGAGTGTTACCAACGGGCTTCGGAAAGAGCATGTGTTACGTTCCCCCTTTTTGGACAAGGTACTACAACATTTTTTTTTTCTTATGGTTATCTGTAATTCACTAAATTTGCTGTTAAAATCATTACCAATCAATATAATCAACTGTATTAAATTTTATGTTAATTGTTCTGCCTTAACAGACACCTATGATTGGCAATAAAAATATTTGTTTGTTTGTTTATATGCAAATCATCTCCCATGATACATTGCGGTAATCGTAGTTTTCTCGTAGTCACGTGACAAATGTTTGAAAAATGGAAGACAAATGTCGAAATCATAGGTTCTAAGGCAAAATCGTGCTGTAATGGAGTGTAACACTACTTTCTGAGGGTAAGATGTTTATGAATGAATAGAAAAATGATTGGTGAAGCGATTTATATAAGGGTTTCTGATAGAAAATAAAATCCGATAGCCACGAAACGTGGAAATGTGCTGACCCAGAGTTGGAGAAGCAAATCCGCTGTTTTCCGTATGTATCACGCTCTGACGTTGAACGGCTACAGCAACTTTATAAAAGCCGTTAAACGACAGAGGAATCTCGGACTAGTATTGTATGAATTGCTGTAGAATAAAACACAAGATCCGCGTGAAAATCCATCCTTAAATTAAAACAGTCCTCTGGCTCTAAGGAGAAACAATAAAAGGTTTTGACTACCCACTTCACTATTTGTTTTAAAGAATTTACATTTTTCCTTAGCCTTATAAACGGTCTTTTACTTGCCACATCATAAAATACAATACAAATTCTTTATTTCCAATCAAGCCCCCACTAGGGGGGGGGGGGGGGGGGGGGGGGTGAGCAATAAGCAATATATTACAAGTACACCTGTGAAGAGGAAAAGAGCTGCTGATTGGCAGAGATTTATGGAAATCGATATACCTACACATAGTCATACGATTACGCTGACAGGTAAGTTAAACAATAAGGGGACATCTCAAAACATACACTTTGTGAATAAATATTTTATTGATTAAACAAGTGTGAACACAGAAAAGAAATGTGCTGTCCGAAAGGCAAGTGTGGATGTCAATATTATAGTATTATTACGTGATGTTTTTCATATTGGCCTAGTTATAGGTACGTCCGAGGCCTGCTGTATTGGCCTGAGGCGCAGCCGAACGCCAATATAGCAAACCGAGGACCTATAACTAGGCCAATATGAAAAACATCACGTAATGATACCTTTATTAATTAACCAGTCCAATATCTCTCGGGATTTTTCCTTGCAATTGTCGAAATGTCAAGCAGATTCCGATCTAGTTGTTATTGGACTGACTGGAATTGGGCCAATACGGAAAATATCCGTATTGGACTGGTTTTTGCCGTATTGGCCCAATGAATGTTTTTATATTGTATTGGCAGATTTGATCATATAAAGGCTAATAAATCAAAGTTAATTAATAATTCATATTATTAACTTTAAAAAAAAAATCAATCGTGGACACAGGGGTCCTGGATTTTTTTTAATAAAAAACTAATCCTGGATTATTATTTTTGCTTAAAGTCCGGTCATGTGTTTTTATTTCAAATTTTCATCATAGCCCCCCTCCCCCTCCCAAGGGATATAAAATTGTATCATTAATAATAAATTAATAAATAATAAATTCAGATTTTCTATTTAAAATAAATTTCATTTACAAAACCAGATATTTGTTCAATTTTTAACGCTGATTTAAGCTTTAGTCGCAACAAATTTTTATTTTTCTCTTTAACTGACGAAACATAACATTTATTTAACTAAAATTCACAAATAAAATTCACCCCCCCCCCCCCCCCCCCTCTTTTCCCTTTTTTCTTGTAGGGATTTCAATATTCAAGATTCTCTATTCTCATAAACCAATGCATTATAATGGTACAGAGATAAATACAAACATTCAATATCAATATTTGCACGCACATGACAAGATGATGGATGTAACACAATAAAAACACAACAAAGAAGGAGAGAGAGGTGACTAACCAGGAGGACGTGTTTTTGAACAAATAATTTTGATAAATTTACAAAGGTGTCTTAGCTTAATTTTATTTCTAGGTTGGAATAAATTAGCAAATTTTCAAACATTAACTCTAGTCAAATAGGTAGAATCCAATAGACATCGTCGTGAAGAGATGGGCACTGTAGTACATAATGGAATTCATCACCAATCTCATTTTTATCACATATGTTACATGTTCTATTTTGTCTCTCAATGCCTTGCCACAGACCAATTTCAATAGGTAATCTATGATTGCATGTCCTAAATTTACAAAGTAACTGTCTGTCTTTGTCATCAAGTAAATTTAGATAATTTTCGAATTCAAAACAATCCTTAATTTTTTTTAGCATAACCCTTAGGATAATCATTTGATGGCCCTTGAGGGCACTTTGGTGCAAATCGAAAATCTAACAAATCGCTAGAACATTTTATTTTCTATTTTTGGTGTTTTAACGCCACTTTCAACAATATTTCAGCTATATCATGGCAACCAGTTTTAATGATGGAGGAAGCCGGAATACCCGGAGAGAACCATGGGCAAGCAACTGTTAAACTCTATCACTTGCGGCTGCGAGTCGAGTGGACCCTTTTTGTAATTTACAAATCCGGGCGCGAACCCACGCCGTATTGGTGATAGGCTTGTATGAGTTGTTAGATCCAACGACCTAACTCATTGAGCCACCCGGGTCCCGCTAGAACAGAAGATAGTGTAACATCAAAAACGATAGTGTAACATCAAAAACATATAAGGTACAAACCATTTTCTAATCGGTTGAGATTTTTATAAGAAAATATTGTGTTTCATTCAATGTCAAGACTAAATTGGTGCTGCTTGGGCCCATGTTTTTCGTATAAGCCCTATTGTAAAATTTTGACAAAAATATTACGCCACGACTCTTGTTTTGAACAAAATGTAATCAGAGTCCCACTCCCACCTACAATAATGTTTGGTCCTTTAGCATCTGTTTTTATAAGAAAGGTTACGTCAGATAACTAACTTTATTATACATTTAAAATAAAGGCTAACAGGCTAAATGTACACAAGCCAACATAATACGTAAATACATGAAACAAATAAGTAATGAACAGCTACATTGATTGATGATCTTTATCTTTCAAGTTAGAATGAGGTCTTCAATCATGAGTATCATTTCACACTGGTCCGACAAGCTCAACTGGAATAAAACGTGGACATCAGCGATACTCAGTCGTGCTAAGTAGGGGCATGAGAAATGAAAACAAATGTAACGGAGAAAGGATCGAGCGGGATCAAGAAAAATAGGGTAGAGAGAATGACCGGCGGAAGCAGAACGGAGGTTCTGTCCCCCATATCTTTAGTTGCATTACAGTATTCTGTTCATAGGTACCTGATGAGCTTACCTACCCCTTTTTTAAATTTGCACAAGATGCTTGCTCATTTTTTTAGCCGCACTTACAATTTTAGGAAATTCGTTATCAATTATACATACAGTTATGTCAATTATTTCACTGATCACAAATAACACATTCCAGATAATTTCAAGCAATGCGGAAGAAACTGGAGACGTTGAGTTAAACTGAGACATGCCTCAACCCCATTTTTTTAACTCAATATTACTGTGGTTTGTTCAGTTATTGACCTCTAAATAGACTATAATTGGAGATTTGTTTCTCTCTTCATAACATCATCTCATATTCTATATCTATATTTGTTCATTGTTTTACAACAACAACAAATATTAGGCCGATCACACTTAAGACCTAACATAGGCTTCCGATTGTTTATTTTATTTTTTGTAATAACTTACTTGTATTGCTATCATCTTGCATGCTGTGCTGTTTAATGGTCAAATAATCACAATGACACAATAGATCCTTCTTTAACAATACGTTCAATTAGATTCTCTTTTCACTTTTGGTTTGCGTTCCAAGCAATGCGCGTGACTAACAAACTAGGGAAATTCCCATTTGAAATCCAGGTCAAGGAAATAAATTAAATGACGCAACAGATAATGATAACGTTTGTTTTGGAGAGAATTTGTTTTTAATATTCTATTCACAATTATAGATGATTGTCAATATAAAATATCCAAGATTTTTAATCTTTGATAATTTAATCTGGAATGAGACAAATACTGAACAATAGTTATGCAGATTGCACGCAATCAATAAAACTCGATAATAAGACTACAATGTACATGTAGTTGTATTGCATATAAAAAGTGTATGACTCTGTTTTACTTCGAATATTGACCATTTAGCTAAATTATTACGAAAGAATTGGATACAATTTATGAGGGACCGGCAATTTAACTTTGGGTTTGGGAGGGGGGGTAAGTCCGGACAGCGTCTTTATTACCCTAACAACAAACCCAAATAACCCCAAATTGTCCCTCTTCTCACCAATGGACCAAACAAAATTATTAATCACTATACAATGTACACAAAAATAAGATTTTGTTGGAGGGGACATTTTTTTACCAGTAAAAAATATAGATTTTTTTTCAAATTGTATCATAAGTTCTAGTCGAAAACTGCAGGGTCAGATTATTATTTAATGTTTGCATTCTTACAACCATATTTCCAGTCCGAATCTTTATCTAACTCTGTAATCCAGTCATTGTTCAATTATATTGTATTTGTGTGTGAGTGTGTCACTGTGCATGGTTTTTTTTCTTCATTTTTTTTAATTTCCTTTATCTCATTTACTCGTTCGATTTATCTCCCCTTGTACGTGGCACTAGCACACCCACTTTGTGAGCACCCCATCTCGTTGTACCACTAGAGCATTCTCTATACAGAGTTGTTGTTCCTGCTACGCTAGACTCTATCTCTGTCAACGCCCAATTTACAAGATTCTTGTAAAAGTTAGAAACAGTAAAAAAAAATGTACTTAAAATTGTTTTAATTATTGTAAATATCAATAAAGATGAAAATAAATCACTCATTTCAAATCAATTCTCTCTTAAAAATGATTTTCCTCCCACTTCTTGGAGAACTATTTTGCGGAGGTAAAAATTAAAAATATAAAAACGATCACAAATCATTTTTAAGAGAGAACAGTGGCATATGTAGACAAGGTAAAAAGTGTAAAAAACACTGGGGTTTCCCAACCAAGGTGAGCGATATGGCGCGAAATATGAAAATGGAGTTGCATACCTTCTCTCTTATACTGTATCAGTCGAAAAAATGTGGACACAGAATACATGTATTATTCATGATGTATGACGTCTACTGATATTGTCAAATGAAGAAAAAACGAATGATTATGAAAATTTTGAAAAAAGAATGATTTATATGAAAATTTTGAAAAAAAAGGGGGGGGTAGTAGAGAAAAGGGGGGAGGAGGAAACGAAATCCATGCCCCATGCGCCTGTGTCTACAGCAACAACCAAAAGATCTTTCAGTGTTTTGAAACGTGCAAAGACATATTTACGTGCCACAATGGCACAGAACATAATATCTGCCTTGACATTGCTACATATTCAGAGACATTCAATCTAATTTTGATTCGATTGCAGAGACATTCAGCTCCCATTGGATGCAGTCGTAGACAAGTTTAATAATACCAGAAAATGAAAACTGCTTAAAATGGCTTGGTTGTGTGTAAACATGCATGACATTATCAACATGATTAAAGGATATTAAAAGTAGTTTTAATTATAATTCTCTGCCATCTACTGGTATATATCAAACTTTTCAGAATTCCGGTACTCCTATACCTTGGAGGGAAAAACACCAGTGCATGCACTTTTAATAACTCCTTCCTACGCCACTAAATTGTAGCGGTATATCTGTTTAAAAAGAATTGAGACCTGTCTAGTTTTATAAGACCTGGTTTATAGTTCTTATAATGGTTCTGCCTTTCTAACGGAGTAATATCTATCTCAATTAGAGTCACAAATATTTCAAGCACGGGAAACACAGTTTTTAAGCACGGGAAACATGTTTTTTTTAAGCACGGGAAGCACAATTTTTAAGCACGGGAAACACAGTTTTTATGCACGAGAAACACAGTTTTAAAGCACGTGAAACACAGTTTTTAAGCAAGGGAAACACAGGTTTTTTCCGTTTTAAAACGAGTATTATGACCTATTTGAATCAAATTACATACAAATATGATTCTTCCATTACGCCTAATTTTTGTTGTTGATTTTTTTACAGAGGCAAATAAGCCTCGGTTGCCTCAATGGATGCTACGCCACTGAATAAAAGTTTTATTTGAATTAGATTTTTTTACATTCATCAAAAATGAAATACTTTGTTTGGTAATTCAGCATACCATATATATATATTGTCGATTTCAGCGTTTCTCAGTACTCTGATTCTGAAAAGCACGGGACCCTACCTAGGATACGGTACTTGTCCAGGAACTAATGACTACATGGACCTGCTATTCCATGCCAGGTTCTTGCACTGGACTTGACCTTTCAGGCTCTATACATGCCTTAGTTTATTGTGGTTCGTTTTTTGTTCACTTCAGAGACGACCTGAATCGCATGTTCTTGTCTTTCTTCGACTCAATCCTATCCTTACATGCCGCCACCTTGTGGCATGTCGTGTTATTGGCCTCTTCTAAGGAATTATAGAGGTTTTGGTGGGGTTCATATTAAGCTTCTGCTGTTTCAACGACAACCCCAGGTCATAGCACTAATACTAGTATTAGTCAGTTGTTGCACTTGGAAGGTTTCAGAGAACTGATTTTTGAACTTCAGAAATATGTCAAGGAAGATTGCAGTAAGTCCTGAAAGACGTCTGATAGTTCTTGAATCCTCCACTATTCATGTATATCCTCACAAAACTCTACATGTCTCTCAGACCGGAGAAACGGGGAGAAGCTGATGAGCTGTCTATAGCCCCAGTGAGCAAAAAATAGATTTGTTCCTACCGATGAGAAATCAGAAGTTTCCACTTGGTATAAGACACAAAATCGTGGGTGTAGTGCTTCTCAATTAATCCACACAGTTGAACAGTTTTAGCTGCTGTCGGCTCCTCTAATAGTAAGGACTGTGAGGTCCCATCTGTAGTAGAATCGTTTCTACCCCAGTTGAATAGGGAATTAAATACACATCAGATGTTGCACAGGAAGTATCTGTTTAAGTTCGCCTTTTCAAAAAAGAGAACAATCTGAAGGAATCCAATGTAGGTGAGAATGTAAAAGATTCCTGAGTCAAATACAACTAGAGCCTCAGTGGGCTGAGCCTGTGTCACTCACCTGTCATTCTGTTTTGAGGAAGCTTTATACAGAACATTCCATAGGTGTTTCCTACCAAATTTCAATT
The DNA here is from genome assembly GCA_963383655.1 of Bathymodiolus septemdierum. Taxonomy (NCBI): domain Eukaryota; kingdom Metazoa; phylum Mollusca; class Bivalvia; order Mytilida; family Modiolidae; genus Bathymodiolus; species Bathymodiolus septemdierum. The sequence goes on along the minus strand of OY726530.1, from coordinate 36,303,790 downwards.
AATATGGCCAAATGGTTTTAGAAAAAAAAAAAATGGCCAATTACAAACAAGAACTGCCTATGGCGGCCATGGAATTTTTGTACAGGCTAATCGGTTTCAGACAAAAAGATTTGTTAGAAATTGATAAACCAGAAACAAGAATTGCCTATGGCAGCCATGTTGGGCCAAAATGAGCAATCTTAAAAGAGAACCTACCATAGATGTTTCATATCAAGTTTTGGTTCATTTGGCCAAGTAGTTTCAAAGGAGAAGATTTTTCAGAAATTGACCAATCAGAAACAAGAATTGCCTATGATGATCATGTTTGTTAACGGATCAGGACAAAATGAGCAGTCTTTATAGAGGAACTCCCATAGATTCTTCCTACCAAGTTTCAGTTCATTTGGCTAAGCAGTATCAGGGGAGAATATTTTGTACAAATCGACCAACCAGAAACAAGAATTGCCTATGGTGGCCATGTTTGTTAACGGATCGGAACGAAATGAGCAATCTTAATAGAGGGCCTTCAATAGATGCTTCCTACCAAGTTTCGATTCATTTGGCTGAGCGGTTTCAGAGGAGAAGATTTTGTTTAGAAATTGTCCAACTAGAAAGAAGAATTGCCTATGGCGGCAATGTTTGTAAACGGTCAGGACGAAATGAGCAATCTTTATAGAGGACCTTTCAAGTTTCAGTTCATTTGGCTAAGCGGTTTCATAGAAGAGAAGTTAACAGATGACAGACGACAGGACCACCAAGTGATGGCAAAAGCTCACATTGCCTTCAGCAAGGCAAGCTACAAAAAGTATCCTCTAACAAGCCCATAGTGTACCTTTGCAAGAACTGTAGGATGGGGTAATGACATAACCTTGGATGGGATCAGCAAGAATCCACAACCAGTCAGAGTTAATGTTAACGTTGGTCTCTACTTTTTCTGCTGCAAAGAAATACTTACCAGTCCCCCTCTTACAAAGTAACTCCTACCAAAGGCTACCCTTCTTATTATGAAAGGTTTCAGATGCACCAAGGTAGTAAATGCCTCAACAGAGGCCACCCCACTTATAAGGCCATATTTTCATTACAGAAGGGGTGGCTTTATAAGAAGGGACTACATACTCACATAATGCAAACTTTCAGCTAGTTGAGTGTGAAAATAACGGAAAGACATAATAATCAATACTAGGATGATGGATGTGATACTTTTGATTTGATTTTTGGTGCTTAATGCCACTTTCAGCTATATCATGGCGACCAGTTTTAGTGGTGGAAGAAGCCGGAGTAACCGGAGAGAACCACCGACCATGGGCAAACAACTGGAAAAATTTATCACTAGCGGCTGCGAGTCGAGTGCATCCTTTTTTGTAATTTACAAAGCCGGGCGCGAACCCACGTCGTATTTGTGATAGGCTTGTATGAGTTGTTAGGTAATCCAACTACCTACAACAAAATTAATGAAGTGTTGCATTGATGATAGGCATTTATTGAGGATCTTGATTTCTGTTACAACTGCTTTGATCAAGTCATTATTGAATAGGATATAAATTGATACATTTTTCAGTATTGAAACGTATTTTATCAGCAGTAATCCTTGAAATAGTACTGCAAGTTACCGCAGCAGACAAATATTGTACATTTCATACTACAGCAATAACAATCAGATTGTTTAATAATCTGTGGGCAATTGAAATTGATATTTTATTTTCTGTTTAAAATAATGATTTTTAGTCTTGTCAATTTTTAATATTACGGAATATCTGTGTATACCACTTTTTTTAAGAATGTTTGCGGAAATACAGGTACACGTGTTATTTTTGTGGCCTTATTAAACTGCTTTATCCTTCTGATTTACTGTGAAAAATTGGGCAAAAAAGTAACCGGATAGAAATCCAGTATATATAAAGAACAATTCTGTCATTTGATCAATCGGATGTCCTTATTATCTTTAAAGATCACAATAGCAGGCCAACCAAGATCCACTGTTACTAGTGCAATATTTTGCATCTCTTTGTATCAGTAGACAATTTTTAAATGCCAAATTTTATTATAGACATTATTTGATGTCATCGAGTGAGTAAGTGATGTTATTTAACGTCAAATGAGGATTTTTTTCAGCTATATCATGTCGAGAACAAGTTACATTTTGATGAGATGATAATGTCCACTTAGTACTAGACCAACACGCTTAGTTGGATTTCTATAGTACTAGCTCACTAAAACGTCTGTGGGTAGACATGTCGCCCCACTCGGACACATTATCCCGATTCCGAGCCAACCTTAATACAGCATGCTTATCAGATTTCATATGGCGTTGTAATTTATTTTGAGTGTGGTAAAGGAAGCCTTCTTAATGTAGCCAACCATGAAACCATTTATCTACACCTGCAATTATATTATTGACATTTGTTATTGTAACTGGTATATGAAGCATGTGTTGCAACTTTTTACACTGGGTAGTAAAACCTCGGAGAAGTGTAAATGTCAAATTATTTTACTCTTAATATAAGTGTGGACACAGAAAAGTGCTGTCCAAAAGGCAAGTGTGGATGTCAATATTTCATATTATTACATAAGGCTCTATTTTACTGTTTTTCTATTGGCCAGAAGCAATACACGTGACATTCCATTTTCTAACATATTGATTAGCAAAAAGCAATTTCTGTGCAATAAAAAAGCATATTGCACTCTCGTGCAAAATCAATGAATGAAATTGTGTGGCACGAGAGTGCAATATGGTTTTTTATTGCACAGAAATTGCTTTTTGCTAAATCAATATGCTAGAAAAAAAATAAAAATTTCAAAATGATAAAATTTAATAAAAAACTTTTTTAAAGTTCAAAATTTACAAAAAATTTCAAAATGATAAAAAAAAAATAAAAATTTCAAAAATTAAAGTCAAAATTTTCATAAAATTTCAAAACTCGAAAATTTCACATTTCAAAATTTTCAAAAAATTTAAAATGAAAATTTTTTCAAAAATTTCAAAATTATAGTAAAATAGATCCTTATGTAATAAAACAATTACTACACTTGAACTTGATCAATATGAGGTTTTATGGAGCAGAGTACAACTATATTGAACTCGGCTTCGCCTCGTTCAATATTGTTGTACTCTGCTCCATAAAACCTCATATTGATCTCGTGCAAGTGCAGTAATTGTATATTATTAACTTAAAAAAAAAAAAAAAAAAAAAATCATGGACACAGGGGTCCTGGATTATTTTTGATAAAAAACTAATCCTGGATTATTATTTTTATGTCCTGCGTTTTTATTTCAAATTTTCATCATAGCCCCCCTCCCCCTCCCAAGGGATATAAAATTTATAAACTGTTGACCTGAGTAACCTTGCTAAACCATGCGGAGTCCGTGTGTTTTAAATCGGTCATCCAATCAGGACGTTCATTATTCTTGTCCAAGATAAAAATACATCGCTAAAATTACCTGTGGGTGTTTCCCCACTTCAACTCGTAAATTTACATAGAAATCGGAGATATTTCGTCATAAAACTTCACACATGGTTTTGTCTACCATATTTCTTGAAGACAAACATAAAATCTTATTGCATTTATCAATATTTTACGAGTATCAACAGTTTTTTCAACACCTTATGTTTCTCGATACAGATATATTTATAAACTATTGACCTGAGTAACCTTAGGTGCTACACCATGCGGAGTCCGTGTGTTTTAAATCGGTCATTCAATCAGGATGCTCATTATTCTTGTCCAAGATAAAAATACATCCCAAAATTATCCGTGGGTGTTTCCCCACTTCAATTCATAAATTTACATAGAAATTGGAGATATTTCGTCATAAAACTTCACACATGGTTTTGTCTACCATATTTCTTGAAGACAAACATAAAATTTTATTGCATTTATCAATATTTTATGAGTATCAACAGTTTTTTCAACACCTTATCTGTTTCCCGATTACCAATGAGACAAGTCACGTGACTACACATGCTACTCACAGTGACCCGTGACCCACTTTAGCACGTTCTACCTATTTATTCTTAGTATGTTGTTATAATCAGAGAATACAACCTATTCAAGGATATAATAAATCCTATTTTTATTTCAGTTTATCCAAGAAGTAATGACTTCTACTAGTTCTTGATAATGAGGTATCAAGTAAGGCTTCAGTTCAACAACAAACTTATTCTGCAACGATTCTCAATTGGAATGACAATAAGATCAACAAAAGAGTAGTTTTAGTGGTGGAAGAACCCGGAGTACCCGGAGAGAACCACCGACCATGGGCAAGCAACTGGTAAACTTTATCACTTGTGGCTGCGAGTCAAGTGCACCCTTTTTTTGTAATTTACAAAGCCGGGTGTGAACCCACGCCCTATTGGTGATAGGCTTGTACGAGTTGCTAGGTAATCCAACTACCTAATTCATTGAGAAACCCGTGCCCTGTGATACTTTGGAGTCAGCCATGGTACAAAGGCAACACACAGACACACATATAAACAAACAATACATAAATTGTATAAAAGATACTTTATTTGTATAATGCTCTTCATAGCACAAAGTAAGTAACAAACTGATATGGAACATGGATTTCTCTACATGTAACTTTATGATTACTTGCACGCACCCTTTATATATATATATATATATTGAAAATACAACAATGAACCACACTGACCATTCACATACTTTTACAATTAGATTTTATAATGAAGTATCCACGAAGAACACTTTATGTGGATTACATACCCCACAGATTTTGGAGTGAAAAAGGGCTATGGATAATGCAAAAAATGCGTCTAATACATGGCTGTTTATGGTAATACAAATATTAATATTTAAAATAAAAATTTGATTTACGTCATGAATTGCGAGTAATTTTGCATAGTTTATTTGCTTAAAGAAATATGCTCAAGACAATTCTACTGTGTAATTTTGTAGAGTATTAAAAAAGTCTGGTAACCAGAACAGCTTGTAACTGTGTGAACCAATGTGGGATGCACCTACGGTTCCCAAAGGATGCAAGGGGGCTCACATTGAATAATGAAACTACTGTTGTTTATTTTTTACATTACAGTACTTATGACCATATAGCACCAAAGATCAGTGAACCAGAGAATTCACAAACAAATCAACAAAATTTTAATATATTTACATGAATGGCCAGTGAGTTGTGGTCCCATGAATTTTGTTTAAAGTGCAAATACACTTCAATAACAGATAATTGACAATTATGAAGCAACAGTAAAAAATAATGATAACATTCCTCCCCTTTTTCCTCTTTGAGTAGTTTACTACTATTTGAACAAAAGTTTCTCAACTTCAATATGTTTTTCAAAGTCCATTAGAGACCAAAAATCGAAAAACATCATGACCGCTGCTATCTTGGTCCAATTTAAATAATAACTTTATATAATCCATTCATGAAAATGAGGGAAAAAAATTACAAAGAATTACTAATAATTAAAAAATAATAATATGTAAAGATAATTTAAAATCAACCTTGCTAAAGATGTCAAAACCCTTTTATTTTATTATTAAATGAAAGTCAATTGTTACCAGCAAAAGTCAAAATTTTCAAATAAACCTGTTTTGAGAGCTCATCCTATTCTGTCCAGCCTTTCATCAAATGTTGTACAGTCAAACCTGCCCAAGTGGTCACCTGTGTTAAGCAGTCACTTGTATTAAAAGGTCACCTTTTTCTTGACCCGTCATAGAAAATTTCATCTCAACTGAACCTCTTTTAAGAGGTCACCTGTCTTAAAAGGCCACTTTTTCTTCGTCCCAAAGGTGACCTCTTAATACAGGTTTGACTGTATTTCATATTCAAAATAAAGAGTTGTGAAATCTTGAAGTGGTCTTACAAAAAGAGATTGTTCTGTTATAAGAGAGTTCTTTCAAGATGGGTTTCATTGTATAAAAATTTTAATAGTACTGGTAAACATTGCATATTATCAATCCTCAGTTATTTTTTCTGCCTATTCTCACTTATGAACATACATATACATACATCGAAGTATACACTTTTGTGAAATACTGAAAATACCTTTTCACAGAATCGCAGAAAATAAATCTGATAATATCATCGTGTTATATCACACAATAAATTTACATAGTTAACTTTGTTCAAAACATATAAGTATAAAATATACATACACTGCAACACAATATCAAATTCTTTACAAACTAGTAGAAATACAAAGTTCACTGAATACAAAATAAACTTGATATCTCTGGCAATGTGTGAATATTTTATTTATCCTGCAATCTTAACATTAACAAAATATATCGGAATATGCTGTTTAAAAGATGTACCAGCGTTCTCAAATAAAAAAATCAGCATATTTTGACACACAAACAAATACAATTATTTGACACCATCAGTAAAATACCAAGACATAGCATTGTGATACCACAATGAAAGCTTTATACATTCAATGGGTATATAGCAAAACTAATATTAGTCAATGCAAGTCGAGGATTGCAGGATAAGAACTGTAAAACTTCTTTTTAATAAAAATGCATCTTACAAACAAAAACAAATAAAATATAAACATCAACATAATCATTAAAACAAACAAAACTCTATAAATACAATACTATTATTAACAAACACTTCTTAAATTTTATCTCCTGGCTTTATATTGTTTTTTTCTAAGCCCATTTTCTTGTTTTGCACATAATATTAAATATTCGTGGTTTTTTTATTTTTAATATCTATTGCACAGTAAAACTTTTTTCGATAGCCTGGTTCAGAAAATAATTACATGTTAGAAATTCCTATCAAAATCTTACTACTGATGAAAATGAGGGCAAAGTTAATTACAAGCATGGGCTTCAAATCTAACCGTGTCAGCAAAAGTAGATATTTGTCATGAGCTTAGAGCAGTACTCTTTAAAGTTGCTGTCTGAAATTGGTTAAGGAATATTATATGTCAAACAACGATCTATTGACTACCACCGTAAACAAAGTATGAACACTGTTACATCAAATGATAATTGGACGGAAACTGAATGAAGAATATGAATGGAATGATAATGAAGATTTATTCCTTTTAGGACAACACGTTTTGTTTTTGTTTTTAGGTCAGGGAGTGGGAGGTTTATTTTTAGAATGTAAAAAAAAAAAAAAAAAAAAAAAAAAAAAAAAAAAAAAAAAAAAAAGACAGTAAGTACCTTTGTAAATACTATGTAAAAATAAAAAGAAGTAAATAGAATAAACTAAAACAAAATAACTTGCAGTTTTTATTTACTATTTGAATTTATTTAGGATGTCATATTACAATCTCCTTCTGATTTGAAAAGAATGACAGCTGGGTGACTTTAGAACCATATGTGACAAGTAACTACAATATTCATTATCCCCTTGTTACATATGTATGTCATTGATAGCACTGCTATTTCATCAGCAGTATAAAAAAAAAAAAAAAAAAAAAAAAAAAAAAAAAAAATAAAAAAAAAAATATATGAATATAATGATTTTAATGTTGAACACTTTTTAAAGTTCGATGTTGGAATGATTTTCTTGAACACATATTTTCATTATAAAATTTGAACACTATAATATACATATAACCTGCGAAGACAGAGAGTAGCCTATCCCACTAACAATTCATACATTATATTTACTATTAGCTGCAGATGATCACAAAACAAGATTCATTTGTACGATACATGTATTATGAAGACATACATCGGCCATGTCTTGACATGTAAAATATATTTTATGTGAAAAGCAGAAACAAAGATATTTTTCTCGTTTCTTTAACAATTTTAATTTTATAAATATTTGTTCGTCCTAAAATAATATGTAAGAAGTCATTTATATTCTTCGACACGTATCATTTGCATACTCTAGTAGCTATAAATCGTGTATAAATTGATAGTGGCATTGTCATACTCAATCTTCATTGATTATACAAGAAGAACAGCAAATGAAATGCACATCATATAGGCAATTCAATAACATATAAATAAACACAGTCTGCATTTCATTTGTCTTCTATCATCAAGAAACAATATCAGAATGGACAAAAGTCAAATGGCTATTTTTATCTTTGTGTCACCATTAATCTTTAACCTAATACCTTCTTTTGAAATTATTAGCTTCAGATATAGAGACATTTTAATAATTATATAAGGATATACAAATGATTATTAATAGAAGTCAAGATGAGAATTTCAATGTTTGAATTGAACTACAGTGAAACTGGTCTAAAACTGAACCATAAATAAACCAGAATCTTGTATAAATCAACAAAATCCTAAAGTAGGAAAACTGTTAATTTAACCTGTGCAAATTGATCAAGTTCCAAACACAACAGCTGGTCCCAATGAGATTCGGTTTAGACTGATTCACTGTACTTTCATGTATACCCTGTCCAAGTTGAGCATTTAAATTCACCTTTAAAATAGGCTACTACTATATCATCTACACACAGTAGTCATATGATGTTATATCAAGGACACCTTGGCATTTAGGGGATTTCAAGCTCCCAAACTAATAATTATGATAGGCATTAATTGCTTAGGTAGAAGTAAATCCAGCTACCATATCATCGTTGCCATGGCTACCGCAACATGAATTTACAATATCCACATCACAAAAGATGCCTTAAACGGTACCGTATTTAGGGTTGTATAATGTGCAGGATTTTGCCCAGATTCTTTAATTTGTAGGAGGGGTGCACATTATAAACAGGAACAATGTGTTTCACTCTTTCCCAGACCGGGAAATCACATGTCCGCCAATAAAACCCAAGACATTTAATATTTTGCAACTTTATTGAAGATGAAAAGAGATAAATGGTTCTTAAATTCTCCCAGCAAATGAAACATGCTCAAAGGACTGAAAAATATATACAATTGATATTTAATTCTTACATTTCCGACAGCGATTTTTTTTTAAAGTCCATGCGCATTATAGACACAAACTAGTTTTTTTCTGGAGATTTTCAAGGCCAAGAGGGGGTGCGCATTATATAACCCTAAATACGGTATGTCAAATTTTTATTCTCATAAAAATAAACGACTTTGTCTCTTTTATTTATACAACCATATAATTATAGTGACATTCAAGACTTGACCACAAATGTCAGCAAAATGTGTAAGAAAGGTACAATAAGTCAGCAAAATGTGTAAGAAAGGTATAATAAGTCAGCAAAATGTGTAAGAAAGGTACAATAAGTCAGCAAAATGTGTAAGAAAGGTACAATAAGAACACATAAGTTCAGCACACAGAACATTTACAGTATAAATAAATAAATATATAACATACACATTTATATATTTTCTTCTAAAAAAAACCATTATAGCCATTTTATGATTCTGTCCAAACTGTTTGCACTTTACATACAAAATTAACATTTTGTGTAAATTTATAGTAAAACAAGTTATCTATCAAAGTAGAAAATAACATTTGCACCATATTGCATTTGATCAGTACAAAATTCTTTTGCCCATTGACTTCACCACAAAAATCAAATTCTTGTTGTTGGGATCAGTATAGACCAATCTAGCATCTTGTGTAAGGACTTTGTCTATTGAATACCACATCATACTGGTATCAAAAACAGCTTTGTCACGTTTCATTCTAACTTAGTCCTCTTAGATAATCGTTCTGTTTTTGTGTACGAGATGGTATGTTTGAAAGTGTATCTTGTTACCTCATAATACCCAGGACAATATGTAGAATTCTGTGAATTTTGTGAGATGCTGGCTTGTGAAGTCATGCTGATCGTTGATGCTGTACTTGCATCATGTGGTAAACTCTGTGAATCATTGATGGATATAGTAGATTCGCTGTGATATTCTACCAAAGCTTTCCATATTTTATTTCTATGACTTGTTCCGATTCTCATTTTCTGGAGATCCTATTCCAAGTATAAAAAAAAAAATGATTTGCATATTCCAGGATGCATCAAGATGCATTTAATGTTTATTGACTATAATGACATTATCTTGTCATATTAGTTGGATAATTTAAATGATCTGTATCAGTTGTATAATGGTTGCATGCTGGCCTCGAGAGCTGTAGATCATGGATTCTGGCTCCCAATCAGATCAAATAAAAAACTATAATATTGATAATTGCTGCTTCTCTAAGCATGCAGTATTAAGGTGTAAGAGCTTAGACTGGTTGGCTCTACATGTAGATAGATCTGTGGACTGTTGTTTCAATGAGCTAGCACTATAAAGAGTGTCTATACATTAAAATTACATGAACCCCTTCAAAACATATGGGAGTAAAGACAAACTGAACATCTTTTTAAATGTAGACCTCAGAAAATATCTAATTCAACTATCTTCAATTTTGATGCATGCTTTAACAATTGCAGTTTGAAATTTGTATGGAGGTCACATGTCTAATTATAGTGTAATTTGTCTTAAAAATAGACCGTAAGTGGTGGTCTGCATTTATTGCAATGGTAGATATATATGTTAATGTATTTACCATACAAACACAATTCTTAAAATTATTCTTTGGTGTCACAGATTGGTGTAACTTAGATGCTTGTCGACATAATAATTTGTTGTTTTGATTCTTGAAAATGTCTTCTCTTGTTATTTATGCCTTTTGTTGTGCACTAAGTTTTGTATTTTGATTGAACCATCGAAAACCACAAAAATTAGTATTCAACAAATAACAATGAAATCACAGTATGTATATATATATATGTAATAAAGCATGCATTTACCTCAACTGTAAAGTCATCCAATTGTTCCATTGTGAACAAATTCTGTTGGTGGAAGTTGTCAATATATGCAGACAAGCCCAGGCTATTCAACCAACTGTAAAAGAGAATACATATGTACATATTCAACCAACCATAAAAGAGAATACATATTATGTACATATTCAACCAACTGTAACAGAGAATACATATGTACATATTCAACCAACCGTAAAAGAGAATACATATGTACATATTCAACCAACTGTAAAAGAGAATACATATGTACATATTCAACCAACCATAAAAGAGAATACATATGTACATATTCAACCAAATGTAAAAGAGAAAACATATGTACACATTCAACCAACTGTAAAAGAGAATACATATTCAACCAACCATAAAAGAAAACATATGTACATATTCAACCAATTGTAAAAGAGAATACATATGTACATATTCAACCAACTGTAAAAGAGAATACATATGTACAAATTCAAATAACTGTAAAAGAGAATACATATGTACATATTCAACCAACTGTAAAAGAGAATCATATGTACATATTCAACCAACCGTAAAAGAGATTACATATGTACATATTCAACCAACTGTAAAAGAGAATACATATGTACATATTCAACCAACCGTAAAAGAGAATACATATGTACATATTCAACCAAATGTAAAAGAGAATACATATGTACATATTCAACCAATTGTAAAAGAGAATACATATGTACATATTCAACCAAATGTAAAAGAGAATACATATGTACATATTCAACCAATTGTAAAAGAGAATACATATGTACATATTCAACCAAATGTAAAAGAGAATACATATGTACATATTCAACCAACTGTAAAAAAGAATACATATGTACATATTCAAGCACTTTGTCTTACAAGTGAAAATACTGCACAAGAAGTCCATAATAAATCAAGTATTAAACTTTATTCCTACATTCCCCTATATTATATACAAATTATAACACTAAAATTAAAATTTACTTATATCTGCCAACCCATGTTAAAACTCAAAACACATTCTGGCTTCCATGAATTATTTCGATCCTGATATGTCTAAAGAGTACAAATACGGTAGTATACTTTGATTGGAAGACGGTAATTTATATTTACGTTTGCGGACAATGTCCCACACAATATATGCTGCCAAATTCGAGCAGACGATAATTCATCAACATGTACATTTATGACGGGAAAGCCAGTCACATGCACAGATGCATATGCTAATGAGATTATACCCAATCGATAAATAGCTCGTTTGTTTACAAAGCAAAAGAAGGACGTCATGTTAGAATTGGTATTTAATGCCACTTTCAACAATATTTCATTTATATAATAGCAGTCAGTTTTATTGGTGGATGCTCTTGGAGTAAAATTTCCCGAAGTAACTGACAAACTTTTAGTACATTATGTTGTATCAAGTACACCTTTCCATGAGCAGGAATCAAACTCACAACTTTAGTTGCGATTGGCACCGATTGCATATGTTGATGTAAATACAACTACCATACGACCAGGCAACTGCCAAAATGGCCCCCTATAACAATACGAAAGTTTCTAAATAATATTTTACTTATCAATAATTAATTGTCTTTTAAAACTTTTTATTGCCATGGACTGGTAAAAATTGAAAACATATTTTTGAAAGCTATGGAATCTGTTATTTTATCACAATTTCACATGTCAAAATTTATATTTTCATCAATAACCATTTTTTTTATGTAATGGGTGGTCTTTTTGCTGCTTCTAATACATCAAATTGAAAGGTCCAGCTTGGTGTACTGGATACATTTTGTATGAACTCTGGTAATGATTACCTTGATATGCTATGGTCTCCGTTCATCTGTTCCTCTTTTATATTAGAATGGTTTTCAGCTACACCATTTTGAGAGCTGGTAACCTGACCATTGACATCGGGACTGAACGGGAGCGTTGTTTGGCGATTGTCACTTTGTATTGCTAATGGGACATTCTCATGGTTTGGTATTGAAATCACCCTTGGTGTTGATGATCTGCAAATTAATAAACATAAAATTAAATATTTCTTATTTGCAATATAATTAAATTCTTCATTTAACATCAAGTCGTCCATCATTTTGTTATATCAGCAAAGAAATGATTTTTTTGATAAATAATTAAATATATTATTATCTTGGTCTGAAGTAATAACCCAAATTTTGGTTTTTTAGGATCGCTATGTCAAATGTTTCATTGACAGAAAATAAAATATCCATTTGAAATGTTAACTATGTGACAACATCTATGATCATTTTCTCAATCAAATATTTACTAGGGTGATAAAAATACATTATCATATTCAGAATATAAATATAAATCTACACTCTCTGACCAGATTAGACATCTACACCCTCTGACCAGATTAGACCTCTACACCCTCTAACCAGGGTTTTCAAAGTGGGCCGGTACCCGGTACTTTTACCCGCCTGAGATCGTGTATAGTACCGGAAGAAATTACTGAACCCCCCAAAATTAGCGGTGGTCAAAACCACAAGTACGATGGTCGATAGGCTAGTGGAATATTTTTCATAAAAAATTAATGATCACGTCAATTGCGGAATTCTCGCATTCAAATCGAACAACTGCGTCACGACCAAGTTGATGGGATATTCCCTGTTTTAAAAATAACTTTACCTTAGAATCGTAAATAGCAGTTTGCGCATGCAGTAAATAGATATGTTTTTGCCCCAATATCTTTTCATCCTTGTGTAAAATTCGGACCGGAACAAAGCTGACATCATTTCAAAATAAAAAAAATGACCAATTACAAATTATGTTCAAACACAATTTAGTGTAATCTCCAGTAATATAAGTATGATCATTATGTATTATGAATATATGACTACACAATATTTTGTGCGATATTTTTCATCCATTTAAAACCCAGGGTCGAATCATTCTGGGACGTACTGTCTTGTTGCTTAACTCCGTCCATATTGTTTAACTTCCGGTATATAAAAATAAAAACCTACATGTATGGCTAATTTATTTACATATTTTGACGGGGCCCTACCGCGGTTGTTCACGGAAATGAAAGTGTGCTGAAAAACATTTTTAAAAGGGGGTACGAGGAGATAAGGGATAGAAAATTACTAGAAATCTTGAAAAAGGACCGGACATGGCTCAAATGTCAAAACGCCGGTCCCCCTTTTTTTCCAAAATAATTTAACTTTTGTGATTCAAATGTTAATAAATGTCTTCCCGCGAATCGTTTTTGTTCGAACATTGTTTTTGCACATAAGTCGTGAAAGTAACAATATATAATGTTTTTGTTTAATTATATTTGTATTGATCTATTAAAATTATAAATTTTATTAAAGATTGATGATTGCAAATTAAATTTATATGTTTCATCAAGGACGTATTCTATATACGTCCTTGGTTTCATTAATTATGACACTTATATGTCTTGATCCGTGCCAATGGTCTTTGATGAGTTTAGTTACTGGTAATAAAGTAAAAAAAACCCACATAAGCCAAGGTATTGTGAAAAAGAAAAGGACAAAGCCAACAAAAGAATTTTGAAAAGTTTAAGCTTTGATAACAATGGCTTGGTCAAGCCTAGCTGGGAAACCGTAGCTCTTTATGGTCCTTTTGGTTTTTTTTTAAGATATGGCAGACTATCTATGAATAATCTTGGCTGAAGTCTGTAAACTGAAATATTCAATAAAGAAATTGGGGGGGGGGGGGGGGGGGGGGGGGGGGAAGGGGAAATCCAGGCATCATGCATGGTCTTCACTCTTGGTGAAATCTGAACTCTAAAGTTAATGGGATTTTTCTTTCCAAAACACTTAATGTTTTGCAGTCTCTGAAGTACATTTTTTTATCCACAAAATGCTAGATTTTAAGGAGCTTCCGCCCCCTGGACCCCTTACGGCCCCCAGCCTAATTTTTTAGGTACCTCCTAAAATTTAAGAAGTACCTCCTATTATAAAAAACTTTGAAACCCCTGCTCTAACCAGATTAGACATCTACACCCTCTGACCAGATTAGACATTTACACCCTCTGACCAGATTAGACATCTACACCCTCTAACCAGATTAGACATCTACACCCTCTGACCAGATTAGACATCTAAACCCTCTGACCAGATTAGACATCTACACTCTCTGACTAGATTAAACATCTACACCCTCTGACCAGATTAGACATCTACACCCTCTGACCAGATTAGACATCTACATCTTCTGACCAGATTAGACATCTACACCCTCTGACCAGATTAGACATCTACACCCTCTGACCAGATTAGACATCTACACCCTCTGACCAGATTAGACATCTACACCCTCTGACCAGATTAGACATCTACACCCTCTGACCAGATTAGACATCTACACCCTCTGACCAGATTAAACATCTACACCCTCTGACCAGATTAGACATCTACACCCTCTGACCAGATTAGACATCTACACCCTCTGACCAGATTAGACATCTACACCCTCTGACCAGATTAAACATCTACACCCTCTGACCAGATTAGACATCTACACCCTCTGACCAGATTAGACATCTACAACCTCTGACCAGATTATACATCTACACCCTCTGACCAGATTAAACATCTACACCCTCTGACCAGATGAGACATCTACACCCTCTGACCAGATTAGACATCTACACCCTCTGACCAGATTAGACATCTACACCCTCTGACCAGATTAAACATCTACACCCTCTGAACAGATTACACATCTACATCCTCTGACCAGATTAGACATCTACACCCTCTGACCAGATTAGACATCTACATCCTCTGACCAGATTAGACATCTACACCCTCTTGACCAGCTTAGACATCTATACCCTCTGACCAGATTAGACATTCACACCCTCTGACCAGATTAGACATCTACACCCTCTGACCAGATTAGACATCTACACCCTCTGACCAGATTAGACATCTACACCCTCTGACCAGATTAGACATCTACACCCTCTGACCAGATTAGACATCTACACTCTCTGACTAGATTAAACATCTACACCCTCTGACCAGATTAGACCTCTACACCCTCTGACCGATGTGACATCTACACCCTCTGACCAGATTAGACATCTACACTCTCTGACTAGATTAAACATCTACATCCTCTGACCAGATTAGACATTTACACCCTCTGACCAGATTAGACATCTACACCCTCTGACCAGATTAAACATCTACACCCTCTGACCAGATTAGACATCTACACCCTCTGACCAGATTAGACATCTACACCCTCTGACCAGATTAGACATCTACACCCTCTGATCAGATTAGACATCTACACTCTCTGACTAGATTAAACATCTACACCCTCTGACCAGATTAAACATCTACACTCTCTGACCAGATTAGACATCTACACCCTCTGACCAGATTAAACATCTACAACCTCTAACCAGATTAGACATCTACACCCTCTGACCAGATTAGACATCTACACCCTCTGACCAGATTAGACATCTACACTCTCTGACCAGATTAGACATCCACACCCTCTAACCAGATTAGATATCTACATCCTCTGACCAGATTAGACATCTACATCCTCTGACCAGATTAGACATCTACACCCTCTGACCAGATTAGACATCTACACCCTCTGACCAGATTAGACATCTACACCCTCTGACCAGATTAGACATCTACACTCTCTGACCAGATTAGACATCCACACCCTCTAACCAGATTAGATATCTACATCCTCTGACCAGATTAGACATCTACATCCTCTGACCAGATTAGACATCTACACCCTCTGACCAGATTAGACATCTACACCCTCTGACCAGATTAGACATCTACATCCTCTGACCAGATTAGACATCTACACCCTCTGACCAGATTAATCATCTACACCCTCTGACCAGATGAGACATCTACACCCTCTGACCAAATTAGACATCTACACCTTCTGACCAGATTATACATCTACACCCTCTGACCAGATTAGACATCTACACCCTCTGACCAGATTAGACATCTACATCCTCAGACCAGAAGAGATATCTACACCCTCTGACCAGATTAGACATCTACACCCTCGGACCAGATTAGACCTCTACACCCTCTGACCAGATTAGACATCTACATCCTCAGACCAGAATAGACATCTACACCCTCTGACGAGATTAAACATCTACACCCTCTGACCAGATTAGACATCTACACCCTCTGACCAGATTAGACATCTACACCCTCTGACCAGATTAGACATCTACATCCTCTGACCAGATTAGACATCTACACCCTCTGACCAGATTAGACATCTACACCCTCTGACCAGATTAGACATCTACACCCTCTGACCAGATGACATCTACACCCTCTGACCAGATTAGACATCTACACCCTCTGACCAGATTAGAAATCTACACCCTCTGACCAGATTAGACATCTACACCCTCTGACCAGATTAGACATCTACACCCTCTGACCAGATTAATCATCTACACCCTCTGACCAGATTAGACATCTATACTCTGATCAGATTAGACATCTACACCCTCTGACCAGATTAAACATCTACATCCTCTGACCAGATTAGACATCTATATCCTCTGATGAGATTAGACATCTACACCCTCTGACCAGATGAGACATCTACACCCTCTGACCAGATTAGACATCTACACCCTCTGACCAGATTAGACATCTACATCTTCTGACCAGCTTATACATCTACACCCTCTGACCACATTAGACATCTACACCCTCTGACCAGATTAGACATCGACACCCTCTGACCAGATTAATCATCTACACCCTCTGACCAGATTAGACATCTACATCTTCTGACCAGATTAGACATCTACATCCCTGACCAGATTAGACATCTACACCCTCTGACCAGATTAGACATCTACACCCTCTGACCAGATTAGACATCTACACCCTCTGACCAGATTAGACATCTACACCCTCTGACCAGATTAGACATCTACACCCTCTGACCAGATTAATCATCTACACCCTCTGACCAGATGAGACATCTACACCCTCTGACCAGATTAGACATCAACACCCTCTGACCAGATTATACATCTACACCCTGACTAGATTAGACATCTACACCCTCTGACCAGATTAGACATCTACACCCTCTGACCAGATTAATCATCTACACCCTCTGACCAGATGAGACATCTACACCCTCTGACCAGATTAGACATCTACACCCTCTGACCAGATTAGACATCTACATCTTCTGACCAGATTATACATCTACACCCTCTGACCAGATGAGACATCTACACCCTCTGACCAGATTAGACATCTACACCCTCTGACCAGATTAGACATCTACATCCTCAGACCAGATGAGACATCTACACCCTCTGACCAGAATAGACATCTACAGCCTCTGACGAGATTAAACATCTACACCCTCTGACCAGATTAGACATCTACACCCTCTGACCAGATTAGACATCTACACCCTCTGACCAGATTAGACATCTACACCCTCTGACCAGATTACACATCTACACCCTCGGACCAGATTAGACATCTACACCCTATGACCAGATGACATCTACACCCTCTGACCAGATTAGAAATCTACACCCTCTGACCAGATTAGACATCTACACCCTCTGACCAGATGACATCTACACCCTCTGACTAGATTAGACATCTACACCCTCTGACCAGATTAGACATCTACACCCTCTGACCAGATTAGACATCTACACCCTCTGACCAGATTAGACATCTACACCCTCTGACCAGATTAATCATCTACACCCTCTGACCAGATGAGACATCTACACCCTCTGACCAGATTAGACATCAACACCCTCTGACCAGATTATACATCTACACCCTGACTAGATTAGACATCTACACCCTCTGACCAGATTAGACATCTACACCCTCTGACCAGATTAATCATCTACACCCTCTGACCAGATGAGACATCTACACCCTCTGACCAGATTAGACATCTACACCCTCTGACCAGATTAGACATCTACATCTTCTGACCAGATTATACATCTACACCCTCTGACCAGATGAGACATCTACACCCTCTGACCAGATTAGACATCTACACCCTCTGACCAGATTAGACATCTACATCCTCAGACCAGATGAGACATCTACACCCTCTGACCAGAATAGA
The DNA here is from genome assembly GCA_963383655.1 of Bathymodiolus septemdierum. Classification (NCBI taxonomy): domain Eukaryota; kingdom Metazoa; phylum Mollusca; class Bivalvia; order Mytilida; family Modiolidae; genus Bathymodiolus; species Bathymodiolus septemdierum. The sequence goes on along the minus strand of OY726530.1, from coordinate 36,284,999 downwards.
CATCTACAGCCTCTGACGAGATTAAACATCTACACCCTCTGACCAGATTAGACATCTACACCCTCTGACCAGATTAGACATCTACACCCTCTGACCAGATTAGACATCTACACCCTCTGACCAGATTACACATCTACACCCTCTGACCAGATTAGACATCTACACCCTCTGACCAGATTAGACATCTACACCCTCTGACCAGATTAGACATCTACACCCTCTGTCCAGATTAATCATCTACACCCTCTTGACCAGATGAGACATCTACACCCTCTGACCAGATTATACATCTATACCCTCTGATCAGATTAGACATCTATATCCTCTGATGAGATTAGACATCTACACCCTCTGACCAGATGAGACATCTACACACTCTGACCAGATTAGACATCTACACCCTCTGACCAGATTATACATCTAAACCCTCTTGACCAGATTAAACATCTACACCCTCTGACCAGATGAGACATCTACACCCTGACTAGATTAGACATCTACACCCTCTGACCAGATTAGACATCTACACCCTCTGACCAGATGAGACATCTACACCCTCTGACCAGATTATACATCTATACCCTCTGACCAGATTAGACATCTACATCTTCTGACCAGATTATACATCTACACCCTCTGACCAGATTAGACATATACACCCTCTGACTAGATTTAACTTCCAAATGATTGAATACTGTGGTACTCTTAACCAGACTTTTTGCTTATTGCTGCAACTCCTGGTACTAAATCAAGAATTACCTTTTATTTTTTCGTTTATTTCTACATTTTTGTGAATGAAACATATTAATTTGCATCCTATTCATGAATACATATTTTATGCATTTGTAACAGAAATGAAAACTCTGAAATGTGCCCCAAATTTAACACATTCCACAAAACGTCACGGGGAAATGCTTTGCACTGAAGTTAAAAATGTCTTTTCGACAGGTATTATAGTAACTAGATGTTTATTTTGAAAGACAATCCCTTATTTCCACCCAAATATGGCCTTTAAATTTTTCTTGTGAGGTTTATTTTACAAAATTAATGATTTGATTCAATTTATTGTGTTTAATGCCACTTTCAGCAATATCATGGCGACCAGTTTTAGTGGTGGAAGAAGCCGGAGTACCCGGAGAGAACCACCGACCATGGGCAAGCAACTGGGAAACTTTATCACTAGCGGCTGCGAGTCGAGTGCACCCTTTTTTGTAATTTACAAAGCCGGGCACGAACCCACATCGTATTGGTGATAGGTTTGTATGAGTTATCCAACTACCTACAACAAAATTAATGAAGTGTTGCATTGATGATAGGCATTTATTGAGGATCTTGATTTCTGTTACAACTGCTCTGATCAAGTCATTATTGAATAGGATATAAATTGATACATTTTTCAGTATTGAAACGTATTTTATCAGCAGTAATCCTTGAAATAGTACTGCAAGTTACTGCAGCAGACAAATATTGTACATTTCATACTACAGCAATAACAATCAGATTGTTTAATAATCTGTGGGCAATTGAAATTGATAACTGATATTTTATTTTCTGTTTAAAATAATGATTTTTAGTCTTGTCAATTTTTAATATTACGGAATATCTGTGTATACCACTTTTTTTTAAGAATGTTTGCTGAAATACAGATACATGCTATTTTTTGGGCCTTATTAAACTGCTTTATCTTTCTGATTTACTGTGAAAAATTGGGCTAGAAATCCAGTATAAATAAAGAACAATTCTGTCATTTGATTAAAATTGATCAATCGGATTTCCTTGTTATCTTTGAAGATCATAATAGCAGGCCAACCAAGATCCACTGTTACTAGTGCAATATTTTGCATCTCTTTGTATCAGTACGGATAATTTTTAAATGCCAAATTTTATAATAGACATTATTTGATGTCATCCGAGTGAGTAAGTGATTGTTATTTAACGTCAAATGAGGATTTTCTTCAGCTATATCATGTCAAGAACAAATTACATTTTGATGAGATGATAATGTCCACTTTGTACTAGACCAACACGCTTAGTTGGATTTCTAGAGTACTAGCTCACTAAAACGTCTGTGGGTAGACATGTCGCCCCACTCGGACACATTATCCTGATTCCGAGCCAACCTTAATACAGCATGCTTATCAGATTTCATATGGCGTTGTAATTTATTTTGAATGTGGTAAAGGAAGCCTTCTTAATGCAGCCAACCATGAAACCATTTATCTACACCTGCAATTCTATTATTGACATTTGTTATTGTAACTGGTATATGAAACATGTGTTGCAACTTTTTACACTGGGTAGTAAAACCTCAGTGAAGTGTAAATGTCAAATTATTTGACTCTTAATATCAGAGAATACAACCTATTCAAGGATATAATAAACCCTATTTTTATTTCAGTTTATCCAAGAAGTAATGACTTCTACTAGTTCTTGATAATGAGGTATCAAGTAAGTCTTCATTTCAAAAACAAACTTATTCTGCAACGATTCTCCATTGGAATCACAATAATTTGTTATGTGTTTTTGGAGTTAGAATCAAAGATAAGATCAACAAACTAGAGGCTCAGGTGAGCCTGTATCGCTCACCTGACATAAATAAGTCCTCTTAAGAATGTCTGCATGCTGAATACATCTAAGTTACTATTCATATCCCATACTGCCATAGGGTTCTATGTTAAAACTATGTCTGCTCATGGCAGCCATCTTGGATGGAGGTCGTGGTCACCGGACACAATTTTGAAAGTATACTACCCAAGGACCATCCATGCCATGTTTGCTTTAAATTGGCCGACTGGTTTCAGAAGAGAAGACTTTTAAACAATTTTCCCATAGGGTCCTATGTTAAAACTATGTCTGCTGACGGTGGCCATTTTGAACCGAGATCGGGATCACTGAACACAATTTTGGAAGTTGACCACCTAAGGACCATCGATGACATGTTTGCTATATTGGCTTACTAGTTTCAGAGGAGAAGATTTTAAAACATTTTTTCCCATAGGGTCCTATGTTAAAACTACAGTATGTCTGCTGAAGGTGGCCATCTTGGATGGAGGTCATGGTCACTGGACACAATTTTGAAAATTGACCACTTAAGGACCATCCATGCCATGTTTGCTTTAAATTGGCTTACTGGTTTCAGAGAAGAAGATTTTTAAATATATTTCCCATAGGGTCCTATGTTAAAACTATGTTCGCTGATGGTTGCCATCTTGGATGGAGGTCGGGGTCACAGGACATAATTTTGAAAGTTGACCACCTAAGGATCATTCATCCCATGTTTGCTTTAAACTGACTTACTGGTTTCAGAGGAGAAGACTTTTAAACATTTTTTCCATAGGGTCCCATGTTAAAATTAAGTCGAGTCATGGTGGCCATCTTGAATTTCCGATCAGCAAACGATTCATAAGTTTAGTACAGGACCACCCAATGATCATTCCTGCAAAGTCACAATTCAATTGGCTTAGTGGTTTCTAACAAGAAGATTTTTAAAATTTCGACCAATCAGAACACATTATGGGCCCTGGCAGCCATGTTGGATTTCCGATCAGCGCCAAAAACATAAATCTTGTATATGACCATCCAATGAACATTTCTGCCAAGTTTGGTTCAAATCTGTTTTGTGGTTTCAGATAAAAAGATGAAAATGTGAAATTCCCATAGGGTCCAATGTTAAACTAAGTCGAGTCATGGTGGCCATCTTGAATTTCCGATCGGCAAACGATTCACAATTTAGTACAGGATCACCCAATGATCATTCCTGCAAAGTCACAATTCAATTGACTTAGTGGTTTCTGACAAGAAGATTTTGAAAATTTCAGCCAATGAGAACACATTATGGACCCTGGCAGCCATGTTGGATTTCAAATCAGCACCAAAAACACAAATCTGGTAGAGGGCCATACAGTGAACATTTCTAGCAAGTTTGGCTGATATCTGTTCAGCGGTTTCAGAGAAGAAGATTTAAATGTGAAAAGCTAACGGACAGATGGACGCTTACCCATGACAAAAGCTCACATGGCCTATGGCCAGGTGAGCTAAAAAGTATAAAGTCTGATATCGAACTTGGCCTTTCACATAAATAAAATATCACTTTTTTCATAATTATTTATTTTCTACAACACTTATATTGTAAGTGTCATATTACCAATATATAATAAAAAAAAATTAACAGAAGCATGCTTCTATTTGTAATTATATTATTTACACAAATAAATATTAAATACAATCGTTTCAAATACCAGTAGCACATGTCAAAAATATCACAAAAGAAATAAATGATCCTTCAAGAATTCCTTTAAAAATATGAAATATTTACAAATAATAGCACTAATAAACAACAACAAAATATATCTATAAATAAGAATGTAAATCATTATCAAATATTTAATTTATCTGTAATTTCCTAAATTCTTCAACAAATAAATGGTAATACAAAACAGAATTAAAATTTTATAAATAATATTTCTTTTTTTTCAAATTAAATAAAATATAAATCAGTAAATATTCACAAGAATTTTTGTATAAAATAAAGAGATTCCAACAAATATCAAAGGATTTTTTTTTTAAAAAGCTTAACAGTTTTATTGTACACCTGGACGGAAATTTGTTCTCTATCCATAAACAAATTTCTTATAACCGTAAACCTCAATTACAGTACAGCCCAGAGGGAAAACGCAAAGTCCACGTCTTTTCAAGGATTATTGCACCGCGGAATTAACGAGAACTCCGTGTGTATACGTGGACTGTCCGCGAAACAACATGATGATGACGGACAGAACACGGCGTCTTCACGAGGCCATCACGGATTGTAATTATTGAAATGTTCATTCATAATGAATACATACAATCGTTTATTCTTCGTCATCACAATGCTTCGTAATCTTAATTTTATGTACATTGAAATTTATTTGTGCAGTTGATCATTTGATACCGTTTTTTTTCTTCAGGGATGGCATACATTTTATTTATAGGATATATATATGAGCACGCATCTTGTTTTGCATATTATCTAATCCTAACATTTCGATTGGTCTACATAGGTGTTATTTTTTTCTCTCACGAGTTGATAATCACCTGTATTTTTATCTATGTACGGGTGTGTCTATTTTTATATAGTGCACACATTGAAATCGGTCACTAAAAGGTCAAATACACAGTTACATGAGGTTGAGGGATTGATTTAAAAACAAAACCGAGAAGGATTGTGAATCAATCAACGACCGTATTTACGTCCTTGGTAGAATATTGCCATAAATACATATGTACATGTGTTTAAATTAAAAAAAGTTTGAAGATACCAAAAGGGTAATCAGAAGTCGTATAAAATTGAAGGACAGAGCATTAAATAACAACAAATCTCGGCGTATAAGGATTTTCTGTCTTTTGTTGGCGTTTTGATAACTGAGTCATGCTAAATAATCTATGAAAAAAAATCCACGTAAATTTTCTGAAGGGTCTTTGCTTTTAAAAATGACCCGGCAAAAAGTACAATTTCAATTTTTATTGCAGAAATTGAATAAGATGGCCTATGTATATCCAGGGCAGGCTGATTGAATTTTTTTAGCTTAAAAACGAAGTAAATTTTTATCTAAATGTGCGTTTTCGTATTTGTATGTCGTTAATCCCCTTGCAAGCCAGTGTCATGTTTACCTTTAATTAAAGTGGATACACATTTCCCCTTGTACACACATTTTTCACGTGAATGAGAATCTAGAAAGGTTTCCACATGTTGGTAATATATTATCGATCAAAGCGTGCTTTTGGGGATCTAGAAACTTTTGTAACAGGTGAACTTTAGTCACGTGCCGAGTCGACAGTAATTGAACATCCAAAGGCTTGGGTGATATAAAGGTTAATGAAATTTCAAAGAAAGATCAATTGAAGTGTACAAAATAAGGAACCAACTATTTAAATTTTGTATGTTTTATCCTCCCAAGCCATATATTTTTTACATGAAAAACAAATTAGATTTCTTTTCTGAACATGAAAGTGGATATTTTTATAATATTTTTTCTTCAAATTTTACCAAAATCAATCCCATTGAAAATTGCAATGTCAAGGTTAGATTATCAGTTATTTGCATCATTTAGGTAAAGTCTCTCTAAAATTTGATGATAAAAACATGTCCCACCCTTTCGTAACATTTGAAGCGATAACAAAATGACTTTCTTATATGCATGCACTTGGAGTAATATATCAGCATTTTCACGAAATTGACCAATTTTTATCTTCATAAATTTATTTGGAAATAGATTCTCCCAAATGTTGAATATTATTTGAGATATATTTGATAGAGCTTCAATTTGACTAAATTGCTTTTCTACATTTCAGACAGGCGTGTGTTACTGCTTAGTGTTGATTGACAGGCGAGGATAATCTCCATGTGGTGCTTACTCGAGCGTTAAGATACTGTGTAATATCAAATAAGACAACACAGCACTTGAAATTAATGACAGGATATGATCTTTCTTTACGACCTTATCACTTCAAAGAAAAGCATAATTTCTTATCAGGTCCACCCACATGCAATAAAAATAACCACATTTGCATTGATTTTTTAAGGTAAACTTGATACGATCGAGATGCTTTGTACACGTAGGTTTATAAAGTACACTGTACAAAAATGTAGCTTGTTCATTGTGTGCGACAGATCCGCGTTTTTTCGTGATGGTAATGAAAATGATAGAATTTGTCCACGATCATGGTCCGCGTTGAATCACCGCGACCTGTTGATTTTGTCCTTGATGGTATCGCGGATTTTGCGTTTTCCCTGTGCTGCACTGTATGTATGATAAATGCCTTATGAACATCCTCTCCACATATAAACTAACGAACGATAATGTAACGACAACAAACAAAATGAATATGAATTTGACAATTGTTGTCAAAGCTGACCATACAACGACGTACAATGATGCGATATGAAATTGAACACATTATTTGCTGCCTCGGTGAGAAATGAAATATCTATTTGTTTTAAATCACACCATGGCAAATATGATGTGATATTTAAGCCGTCTCTGTAATGCTGATATATGGCACCATTCCTGTCAGATGTTTTCAATATAAATTTATATATTTTCTCCACTTCAGAATGAGATAAAATTAAACAATAATCTTATAATGTTAGTGTTCTTGTCTTCTAGCAGTTTTGGATCTGTCAAGTCCTTGGTTTCATTCCATGTCGTTGATGAGGGCGTTTCACTTTCTTCATCATTTTGTTTTTGCTCTCCCGGGCCAGTATCATCGACAGCCACCTGCAATATTCAGGTAGAATGGCTTAGCGATGTGACAACTTCAGTTTGGCAAAGAAGAATCACTATAGAATTCAAACTTCGGCCAAGTAGAAATTGTTTCCAGTCGAGTATTGAAACTCGGCTTTGAAATTCAGGTGGCTGTCGGTGAAAAGTGAGGGAAAGTGCTTACTTAGGTCCATGCTCGGATAATAATCTATCATGTCATACTCAATTTTCTGTTCTTCGATAATTTTTGCCTTCTTGGGTGTTGATGATAAAGTAATCCTGAAAAAGTTCAATTGTACCTTACAAGACATTCTTTTAAAATTCCTGCAAGCTATTGTCAGATTCAAAATAAGCAAAAAAAAGTTTGTCAGTGGTATATCGCAGATATTTCATAAGTGTTTACACTCAAATGTGCTTAAAATGCATGGTTTGAAAGGGAGACAATCTCTTCAATAATCATCCAAGTTGTCTCCCTTTGCCCATGTATTCCCTCAATTCACCCCTGCCACACATACATCATAAAAAGTTTAGGAAAGCAACAGCAAACAGTTAGAAATATGATATGATGTCTTCCATTTAACCAGTTATAATCTACTGTATCAATCAAACCAGTTGTAGTGTATTGTATCATTTAACAAATTTCTTGAATCAATTCAAGGTTATAACAAAATGAATAAAATTTTTGCACTACCGGTAGTATGTTTTTCTTGATTAATCGGAATTACAAAATAGATTTTTCTTTTTAAAATATGAAACAATATCTGGAAAATGGAAGAGTTTGAACAGATGGAATGGCTGTTAACTAAGCTATATATGTAATACAGAAAGATGTAATTGGTAAGAGTATATGGATACTAAGCTACAATGACAAGCTATTGAGGAAGGTAATTACTATGTCTTTAATTCTAAACAATAATATAAAATATTGCCCCATCCAATCCAAATTTTCATGTTTATATCTTTTAATTTTTTTCTTACCTCCTTCAATAGCAAGTTAACATATATGTGTGAAACTTACTGTCTGTTTATATCCACTTGTTTCTGTTTGTACAGGTCAATTTGATTTTGAGGCACCATTGACGACAATTCCAGGGAATCTCGCAGTCTGCATAGAATTTCATAATTTTCTCTGCCTTTCACTGTTAGTGTGAAGGAATCTTCGTCTAACTTTCTCTTCTTGCCACCAGGAGTTATAGATGTGATTTCATTTATGATGTTGACTTTGCCAGCTGTCGAGGAGAAATAACATGTAACATAATGATAATACTTGTTATTTGTTCAATGTACATAGATTTGTGACAATCTTATTTCCTATCAACATTCTCATTGTTTTTTCTTTTTCTTTTCTCAAAATCTTACAAATAATCAATAAATTTATCTCTTTTGGCATTCAAAATTGTTTCAAGAGAATAATTCAATATTTTTTTGTTTGCTCAACACTTTAAAATTAAAAAAACTAGCAACAGTAAACTGATTGTTTAATATTTACCTTTTTTTGGAGACTGTTTTGATGGTGGTAGGGAAGCTTTTTCATCAGCTTTACGATCTCTTCCAGGACAAGCACATATCCTTACTTCTACAGCTCTTCTTCCCAGAACTTGATTGCTAAAATAAGAAATACCTTTTAACAAAATTTGCCTTCAATTAATATTTTAATCTCATTTTTTAAATAAAAATTATCGTTTATAATGTCTGTTTCTTTCTCAAACAGATTTTCTTATTTTTTTTTTTTAATTTAATCATATAATCTTGAACTTATTCTATTTTCAACAAGAAGACAATCTTTGAAGAAAATTAATTGTATATCTTGAACTTACTCTTTTTCTAAAGATAAGACAATCTGAATGGGTCTCCTGTTTGGTCCTCCAACACATGATCCCAAACACATGAACTGGAACAGGTTTGTAACCCATTCTGAACCAGCCTGGGTAGTCTCATGGGGAATAATAACACTTTGACGACTCGTATATCCATCTTCTACATACTTGGCGAGTTTGTGTTCACATCTGCATAAATGTGTGGGAGCTGGATGATCTATAATAAAAACAAATTAGTTATTTTTATACATAAACAAAGTTTTTTTTTAACAATGCTAGATAAATAAATGTGCTTCTCATCGCTAACACTCTTGAAAGAAAAATAGGGTATGAACAGACAAATAACTTTTTTTCAATTTTTACCTAGGTTATACAGGACAAAAATGTGACTTTAACCGTGCATCCCCAAAAATTACATTAACACCGTTAAGAGTAGTCACTAAAAATTAGGGTCAGTAGTTAGCAGATGCACATGTTTTAAGGCCTTAATAAAAAAAAATTATGTAATTATCCATTCCTGTCAACAAGACATCTAGACACAAACTGCTGCGAGTCTTGGTTATTAATAAGAGATCATAAAATAATTAATAGATTACAGGATTAAATTACTTAATGTTGGATTTATTTAATGATGAACTGATATAAACATTCTATTTTTATCTAATGTCAACACATACTCCAAAATTCACAGATAAATAGATAACAATCATGTTTTAATCTACTTACAATTATAATATTTAAATTCAGAATGATAGACTGTTATTTCTAAAATGCATGATTTAAAAAAAATGAAGGAGCATATTTGTCTCCAAAAACCAATTAACCCCTCTCCAGGTAACAGATTTAATCTGGTGTCCTGGTGAAGAGTGAGAGGATTAAATTAAGATAATCCTCCCCAAATTTGATATGTCACCGTGATTGTCATCTATCTGTTACCTGTATAATCCAGAGAAATATTACCTAATTACCTGGGGCTATCTAATTAACGGATTAATCAATGCCTTTACAATTTCAAAAATATTGTCTCTGAAGATTTACAATTAGACTTTTGTCCTTGGAAATTGACAATGAGGTACATGTATTACAATTTCATTTCAAACTGACAGAAACAGTTTGATTTGTTATCTCCTCTATGTTACCTACTATTGATATGTAAATAAGATAAAAAAAAAATACATGACCAGATTTATCTGTTTAGACTTTAATCAAATAATTGTTAAATATTTGTTTACTGTTTTCCAACTCAAATCTTATCAGTGGGTAAGGGGGTGGGACTGCAAGCATGGCCACCCTTGACAAAATGTTATGATACTTACTGCTATGGAACTTGCAAATATCCAGAAATTAAAAAAAAAATGAATAGGCACCATTGTTCTTCTGGTAGGTTGTGTTGGGTCAAACAAATAATTACTTGTGAACCAAATACAGTCAAACCTCCCTATGTTCTTCTGGTAGGTTGTGTTAGGCCAAACAAATGATTACTGGGGGAACTTCTGGTAGGTTGTGTTAGGCCAAACAAATGATTACTGGGGGAACTTCTGGTAGGTTGTGTTAGGGCAAACAAATGATTACTGGGGGAACTTCTGGTAGGTTGTGTTGGGGCAAACAAATGATCACTGGGGGAACTTCTGGTAGGTTGGGTTGGGGCAAACAAATGATTACTGGGGGAACTTCTGGTAGGTTGTGCTGGGGCAAACAAATGATCACTGGGGGAACTTCTGGTAGGTTGGGTTGGGGCAAACAAATTATTACTGGGGGAACTTCTGGTAGGTTGTGTTGGGTCAAACAAATGATTACTTGTCAACCAAATACAGTCAAACCTCCCCATGTGGTCACCTGTATTAAAAGGTTACCTTTTTCTTGCCCTGTCATAGAAAGTTCCATATGAATTGAACCTCTTTTAAGAGGTCACCTGTCTTATAAGGCCATATCTTCTTTGTCCCAAAGGTGGTCTCTTAATACAGGTTAGACTGTACAATGTTCTTTTTTGTGCTAATCAATACTTACTTTCATTATGTTCTTTAGAGGTGGCATGGTTAGGGCATCTTTTTACTGGCTCTTGTACATGTTCTGGCTTCATAAAGATAGGCATAGCTCTAATTATTGCCCCTTGTGGTGGTGCCCTCAAACATTTAAATCTTATTGGACATGTGGTAGCCATTCTTACATACAGCTTTTTAAGTGAATCCGAGTACTGAAAAAATATATCAAATTATTGAAATCTTTCAATATAAATGTTTGGTTTTTTTTTTTTTTTTTTTTTTTTTATAAAATATACTTCTGAGGGGTTTCAACATTTGTTCACATGTACCAGTACACTATTTACAGGCAGAACTTTCAGGCCTATACATTAACATATTTTTTAACTTGTCCCTTCGGACAACTAACTAAAATAAGTACTTGTCCGACTCAATCTTTGACAATTTGTGTAAAATGTTTTGGTTATTGTCTCACAAACATTTTCGCATCCTGTCATATTAATACTAACAGAAATTATGATTATGACATCTTTAATCAACAAATTAACATACACTTAAACATAAGTCATAAAGTCATTGATATCAAACGATGCCATCATGGTACGAGTGTCTAATCGTAAATTTTTAAGTTTGGTTCTCGAATAGCAGGCCCATCTAAGCGGTAATTGTATAATGTGGATTGAATCCAGGATGCTTTGAAAGTCGTTGTTCACCATCTATTGAATGCAAATTGTGTATCAAAATCAGCTACTGAATGTCCCTCAATGGAAAATTAAAATCAGATTTTATGGTTGAATTGATCTCTGCCGCTTGTTGTAAATCCGTACTTTCTAAGATCGGGGGATATAGATCCATGTTGATGGACATTTTATTTACGCTTCCAGGGAATTATTGTGTAGGGGAAGGAAACACTATAAACAAATCAATTTCTATTTCATTAAAATTACTTAATGCCAGTTGTCGCTTAATCAAATCGCTGAAAAGATACGGATTAAGTATATGTTCGGAATATCTCTTGGTTCACCGTTATAATTAGCGATAGTGTACTTTAACGGAAACCGATAGTTTTAAACACATTGAAATAATTATTTACGAAGTTTTTGTCTGTCAAAATGACAAAGCAATACATTTTTATCATAAAAAATAACCTCCAAAAGATAGAATAGTCATTTTTTCACTTGTCCCGTCGGACAACCATGATACAAGATCTACTTGTCCGACGTCAGTTTTTACTGGTCCCGGACAATCGGACAAACGTTAATGTCGAGGCCTGAACTTTATATTATAATTTAAAAAAAATTCAGGAATATCTTATCAACACTTTTTAAAATCAGAAAATACCAAAAACCATTTTAAATGGGTAATAAATAGTGCCTGGTACCACCCCTTTCTGAAAGGAATGAATGATGCATCATTTCTCTCATTAAAAAAAATAAAAATAAAAATAATAATAAATGTAAATTGGTATCACATTCTTTCATTAACCATAGTAAACATAGCAGGAAAGAGGGCATATAATAATTGAATCTTAATTAAAACTTTATTATATATACAAGCAAGCACACATTCACAACCACAAACCTTAATATGAAGTGAAGTGACAAACTACTCTACAATTATAGTAATTATGAACTTCATGAATTCAAGACCGTTTAAATCAAGACAAGTTGAAAACTAGAAATCAAACAATTACATGCAGATTATGACCAAAAAAAATAATCAAAACATTTTGCATTGGTGAGCGAAAATTTGTCTAGAAATGACTTCTGTTTAAGATTTTTGAAAACAAAAACATGGTTTCACATGAAATGTATAGGGAAAAATCTGGAAATACATACAATGATGTCCACTTATTGTATATATTTATATGAAAAACAATTCTACTTACAGTCCATGTGGTAGATTTTGTTTCTTTTGATGGTTGTGAAAATGATATTGTGAATCCATAATCTCCTGGATAGTCAGTACTGCAAAAAATAAAGGTCAACATTTGTTGGAGAAATGATATCTTTCACATATCTTAATAAATTTTATATAATTCAGATTGATTTCATAAGGCATTTTTTCACAAAGAACTCTTCAGTGTTAATTGGTATATATATTTACACTATATCAAGATCACATCTAAGTTGATAAGCCAGTGATGCTATTATTTTTATCATGCTATAATTAGAAAATAACTGTATTGTATTTGAAAATTTCCTGGCATCAATTGGAAATTTGATGGTGGCAAATGGAGTTGACTGGCGACGCGTTAGTGGAGCCAGTAAACGGATATTTGCAACCATCAAATCGACAATTGATGCCATGAAATTTTCAACTGCAATACAGTTACCCCCATTCTAATGTAATCATGTGTATAGATGTGCATTGCCACATTATTGACAAGATGATGTAAGTGGTAATCAGCTAAAATTCTAAAAATATCTCATGATATTTCAACCGTGGAATTGATACCGTGAAAATTACAGCATTAAATCCACAATTGATGCCGTGAAATTTTCAAATACAATATTTATTAATACAGTTATCTCCACTCTAATATAATCATGTGCATTGCCACATTATTGACAAGATGACGTAAGTGGTAATCTGCTAAAATTAAAAAAATATCTATATTTCAACCGTGGAATTGATACCGTGAAAGTTACAGCATTGTCCAATCACAAACCACGAATTAGAATTAGAATTAAGGATCCGATTCTTTTTATGTAATCAAGATATAAATTTGGATCAAAGTTACATAAGAAAGAAGATTATCCCCTTCCAAGTTTTTTTAAAATTTTTTTATTTTAAAAGCTTGATGACCTATAAAAATTGAAAAAGAATACTTGTAACATTGTTTATTTTCACTTGATCTTTAAGAAAAGTTCTTTGTCATATTCTGTTAAAGCCTTCAATTGTAAATTATTTGTTATGTTTAAATATAATCGTCAATAGAAGAGCTTGGCAAATAACCATGAAAATTCAATACTTTAATATTTCAAAAAAGGCACAACAAGGGGGTGTATATTTAATTTTAATTTCGTCACAAAAGCTCCTACAGAAACTTTAAATCTTGTAACACTGAATATATTTACTGATGTAATGTGCAAACGGACATTCAAATTTGCATAAAAAATATATGCCGCATATTATATCTTCAAATAAAACTCTCTTATTCACTTACTGACCTCTGTGTCACATACCACAGATTACCTGTTATTTACCTACATAGATTTAAAATGTTTTCAGGTTTAAGCCCGTTTCTATGGCTCTTTATTCTACCTTAATAAACATTAATGCAAACTTTAAATGTCTGTAGATATATTTTGAGGGTCTCGCTTCACTGCGACATTATGAATAATGGTTTTATGTTCTGGTATTTCTATTAAACATGCTAAATGACTGACCTCGTTTAAGAATACAACAAAATTTAACTATTGAATTCGAAGAAAAATATTACATATGTACTTACTTTGATGGCACAGATGGGATCGGTGATTGCATACTAGTGTGTGGTGAATATGGTGGTGGTGATGTGATTGTCTGTAAAACAAAAACAAATATTTCATTAAAATATAAATCAGTATATCACTTCTTCTTCCCACAAATCCATTTATCATTGTTAAGTATATGTCCAGGAAGAATCATAATTATTGTGGTTCATAACTTCCTGTTTCTAGTTTTTTTTTGCATCAATTTTTTAAGTTATTTGAAAGAAAAAGGATTGCCTTTCTCCCTACTCAAAAATTGAATTTCAGGTTAAAACAAACTTGTATTTTTTTCACAGGATGGTGCCATTAAACTTGAATACTTACATCATTGTATGGACTTGATGCTGAACTACCAATAATATTTGTTTGACTATCTGGGCTCATAGACGATGCTGACGTTGTTTGAGCAATAATTGGATTCAACTGAAATAAAAAGGACGAATCTTTATTAATTATCATTTGACTAAATTTAGTCTATGTACATTTTCCTTTTCTCTATTGAAAACTAAACGAATCTTTATTAATTAATATTTGACTAAATTTAGTCTATGTACATTTTCCTTTTCTCTAACGAAAACTATTTTTTACATATTACCTCAAAAGTATAAATGGCATCATACATCATGACTGTTTATTGAAGGGTGGGATTCTTCTGAAAGTTTTCGTGATTCATATTCATTAATAAGACAAATTAATTGAGATTGCTCATGAGAAATGACAGGAACAATTGATCCAACGGCTTAATCAGCAAAATGATCATACTTTCAATGATTAGTCTCAATGTTAATTGATGAAAAACTTCAGCAGCCGATGAAAACGAAGTTTTCCATTCTATAAATAATTCACTGAATCCTTGTTTCCATTTACGCTATCTCTTTTAATATGTAAATGGGAACTCATTAATTGTATTGATCAATCTATTATTAGACGTGTTGCTGATACTGATGTTGAATTAGTTTTCCTGAATTATTTATGTTGACCAATCGCTTAATAGCTCACCTGTTGGTGATGCATAAAATTTCAATATTTTATCATGAAATGATTATGTGATAATGAAGTTGTCGATATCTTTGTCTACTTTGTACCTATCTTTCTACCTGGTATAATGGGGTGGATAATAAGACCCAAAAGTCAAGAAATATTACATCCTATATTGTTCTATTGATAGGCCTGATGTAATTCAAAAGGAATTTTTAGGTGATTTTGTTTCTTTTCATTTATTATCTTTCTATTTAAGGTCTTATTATTCCCTCTTTAAAAAAAATGGGTTTTCATAAAAGATATGTGCTGTCCATCAGAATGGAGTGTGTACACTTAAAAATCAATTTCCTAATGAATTTAAATTTGAGAGGTGCACATCAGTATATGAGAAAGTTGAGGATTAGCTACACTGTGATTATGACACAGACAAGTAGAATTCCCAAGATGTCTCATTAGTAAAAAATACAAAATTATTCACTTTTAATAATTTTCTTTTCTTTAAAAAAAGAAGAAAAAAAAAAGAGTCAAGTATGGATGACCCATAATTTTTTTTAAAAAGTTAATAGAATTGGTTTTTTGAACGAATAAATTTAACAAGGAAAAATACCAACAAGAACTTACCCTATAGGTCGTGAATCCTGTTCTCTCAAATTTTATCATATTTGGACGGAATTTGACAATAAATATATCACAGACAAAAATAAATACAACACAATATAAATTTTAAGTCACAACTGAATCATTTCTACGTTATACACTGACTTATACCAAATCATGTAAATATAGACAAGTCAAATCTTGTTTTTCACAATTGTCATTAACAACATGTATAGACCTGTCATAACACAAAATAATCAGCCTTACATGTGAATATATTAAAAGTTTACCTGAGATCACCTGGTTATTTAGTCAGGTGAATAACCATTATTATAATTCGCAAATTAATATTAATGGGAGTAAATGGGAAAAAAGAAAAAGAAAACCAATAATCTATAATTGTTTCCAAGGCATTTTCAATACACAGTAGAACCAATGGGTAGACATTGTCATGACAACCAGGTAAAAATGCCTATAGCTAAAAATAGAAAAGCAGCATGGCAATGTTTACACTAGTCTCCATTGATCTATAATGTGTCGGATGAATTCTTTTCATTTCGGATCTAATTTTATGATAAAGGGGCTTATTTTTCATGACAATACAATTTATATCAGTCCTCTACGAGTACCAAGTATTAAAATTAATAATATGAGAACTTTCATCTAAAGCAAACAAATTTATCAAGCGAGAAACACAAATATTAAACTGTAAACAAACTTTCACACAGTTTTCTTGATCTGATCATCAATATAAACTGAGAATGTCAAAATTAAATTCAAACAATGGTCAACTTGGGATGTTTGCACAATTTTAATCCATTTGTTATTGTAAGTAATGTCATCTTTTATTGTGAGCAACATGGCATGTAAAAAATATATAATACAGGAACTTGTTTTAAATTAATTACATTTTAAAGATTGAAGAAGTGACATCTTGGATAATCATACTAAATCTATTTTAATGCAGTATTTATTATTTAGTATTTTACTTCTTTTTTTTTTTTTTTTTTTTATAAATCACAATAGAATTTAATCTTATAATGTGGATTTTCTGTAATGGTTTAAATCTTTGACAATGGACAATAATTGATAAAGAGAAATAATAGGATATACATTTGAAAAAAAAATGCATATATTATTATACAATTATATCCCATAAGGAGATTACCATTATGTTTTTTTTCTTCAACTTATTAAAATTAAAATTTAACTCCACATCCAAAAAGTGCTTAAAATGTATTGATTAAGAAAATAACTTGAAAAGACTAAATTTCAGTTTTGATTCATTTTGAACAAGCAAAGAAAAATAATGAAAAAAAATTAGAAAATTGGGGATAGTGTCCTGAATTTTTTTAAACAGGCTTCTTCCCTCCCCCTAATATATCATGTTTTAAATTTTAATATTAAATCAAATTTTTTAACACAAAAAAAATCATGAATTACAGGAGAGAGGTGTGAGTAGTCATATCAGTGATTCCTTACCAGTTCTGATATAGAATCATTGCCATGTATTCTGTATCTTTCTACTTGTAAGGTCGTTTCATCATCTCCCTCACTGAAGGAATAGTCTACAGATTCTCGTGATGCTAACTGGGTGTAATCTCTAAAAATAAAATATTCCAACTCAATATTTAATGAGGTTTTTTTCCCAAAATATTTAATAAAATTCAAGTCCGGAATTTTAACTTTCATTTTAATGGGTTATGGTTTTTAATGCCATTTTCAACAATATTTCAGCTATACTGTGGTGGTTAGTTTTATTGGGGAGGAAAATGGAGTACACAGAGAAAACCACTGACCTATCACAAGTCACTGACAAACTTTATCACATAATGCTGTATTGAGTACACCTCGCCGGAACGCGATTCGAACTCACATTTGTGATGATAGGCACTGATTGCATAGGTTATTATAAATCCAGCTACCATACGATCACGGCCATGACAGCCCCAACTTTCATTTAAATATTGATATTAATATGTATACGAAACAACTTACCCTCCTTCTGTGCAATCTCCTAGTGTATTCCATAAATAATCAAATGTTTCCTGGCTCAAAGGTGGTCCTGATGGTGTGCATGTAGTTACAGATGCTTGTGACATTATGGTATGGGGACGATGAGAGATGAATTTTCCAAATCTGCGAGAGAAAAAAAGTAATATTAAAATGATTGATTAAAAAGAAGAAAATCCCATTTGCAAAACTAACATAAATCGAATTCGTCACAATGTGTAAATGATATTCTGTACCCAAATTTTCTGAAAATAGATCTACATAAATATAGGCACTTCTTTCCATTGCTTTTCAATTTTCGTCATTCAAACTTTTCTATTCTTCATTTACTCTGTAAAAGTGTGTTATCATCAGACATACCTCAGGTAAATACACCAAAGAATTTGACTGGATTTATTAACTTTGGAGAACTGCCGGTTTATAATTACTCATGCATTATAACAAAGGAATCCTGTTAAAAAACTAAATTTTCCAAAAAAAATATATCATAAAAATGTTAGGCCGATATACTTAAAAGTATTTATTTTTGTAGGACTATCCATGACAGCATCAAATTTTAGTAGAAAACATTTCTTCTTTTCTAATGTGTTTTTTTTTATTCAATATAATTGAATAAGTTAAGATATTTTTTTACACAAACACTACGTCCGACAACTTAAAAAAGAAAACACGAGAAGAAGATATATTCAAATGCCATTCTAAAATTTAGCTTTTTCGTAACCTACTTTTTTGTTCTTACGACCGACAGATTCGAGATTAATAAAAGTACCGTTACTTTTTCTACCACTCCATAATTACATAAAATTAAATGTTTCAAGACAGAAGAGCGTTACTTACGATTATGAATATGAAAAGTTATGATAAAACACTCACAACTAACTATCGACCATACTATAAACAAACAGCCTGTGAATGAAGGAAGCCTCCATGAAACCACGTGGTATGTAAATAAAATATGGCTGTCTGCAACCGCGGGAAAACACGTCACAACATATTGAACACTTCAATACACAAAATAAAATCCTTTGATTAAGAGATGATCCGGGGTCACATCGTTCTTACCTGTTTAGTTATTTTTTACGATGAAAATGACAAATGATACCTTTACCTGGTGAATGCTATTTTTTATAGGACGAAATGGATTAAGGGTTTATTGGTTGACCAATCAAATTTCAGCCGGTCCGATGAAAAGGAAAGATTACCGTTTTGTGAGTACAAGTTCCTTGTAAAAACAAATTGACGACCTATTGTGTTTGTGTTTCACGTGTGATATGAATTTGTGAAAACAAAAACAGCTGGAGATAACTGTCTTGACGAGATGTTGAACAGTGAACGTTAACTTTTTTGCGACCATTTTTTATGCCGTAAAGTCGGAAGAATATTTTTGGCGGTGTATTCAAAATGGCGGAATCCACACGTTGATACTTGCTAATACACATTTTATAATTCTTATATCTTTGCTATTTATTTTCATTTATGAAAAGACTTGATTGCAACGACCATGAATTTTTCTGAGCTGTTCCGTCAGTCTAACCAACTCTGCAAATTCTCACCAGATGGGAAATATTTGGTAAGAAAATCTTCACTTGTAACATGAAATGTGTGTTGTGTTATAAAATGTCAAATTCTGGGTCATCAAAACAATGTCACTAATACACGTGGTGTTTAATAAATACTGTAATAGTATTTTAATTATATATAATTTAAAACATTACAAATACAGGAGCAACGAATAATGCTGGTAGGAATGTTGAATTCTTTAAGAATAGAAATTCGGCCCAAAAATAAAAACACTGAAAGTTTTATTTGTAGTGTCCTATATATTTGATTATCACATGTAGAGAGGACATAGATAAACTCTTTTTTCAACAAACTTGAAAATCAGATTATTGATTCAAACCACATTTGAAGGAAACCCTTTAGTTTTTAATTGCTACATCCAAACAGGTACATATATATATATGAAACATGTCCATTATGATGTTTTAAGTCAAATTATATCAATCAACCAACACAATCACACAAAAAAGTAATTTATGTTTAACTTGTACATGAAATACCAAACTAAATATCAAATTAATACAGGATTAAAATTTTCATTTATAATGTCAATAACATAAATTTTTATTTAACATATTATAGGGCAAATGTTTCTTGCATATTCAGGATGATAATATATTATTGAAAAAGTAATAAAAATCATCTCCTTATATCTAATGCAACTCGCATAAGGTACCAAAACTTGCTTGAAATACAGGAAGTATTAATATAATTGGAGACAGTTGGTGATTTTTTTGGCCAGAAATTTTTAACAAGGAGTACATTTAAGACACAAATTAACACTAACTATCGAGTTTTAAAGTAAAAAGTCCATCCATTCTCTTATTTTCATGAAAACACATCTCGAACATAAATTCCAGTCTGTACGACAATATACGCCCCTATCTGACCTTAGGTGACCTTTTACTACGCATGCACAAAGTCTATTTTTGCGGAAAATATGTCTGCAAGAATTAACATAGGCCTGCACAACATAACCGTTGGATGGAGTTGAAGGAAGCGTTGAGAGTTCCAACTCATTCTGAAGTGCCATTGCACATGTACTTCAGAAAAATGAATGATGCTGGGAGACAAGCTGCACACAAAAAACAATGAAAATACATGTTTTTTGTTCAAATCTCGCCAAATGACATTATATATTAACTCTGCATGCAAAAAAAACTTGATAAAATCAATAAATAATGAAAAAAACACATGTTAAAGGTGTAATGTCATTGATTTTCAATGACATTAAACCTTTAACTTGTGTTTTTTTTCATTATTTTTTGTTCTTTGAATTATCTCCCCTCATCTGTGTATTCCTTTTTTACTTGGATCAAAGAAAATGTAGTAATTAATATCCTAGTGTGATTAGTAAATATAACTCACTTCATCAAGTCATCAAGCTAATTTAACAATTAACAATCAGTCTAATAAGATTGTATAGGTTTAATGACAATTAATTGATTACTGAATAGATCATTGATAGCAGAGCTTGTGTTTATATAGTAAACAGTTTGCAAGTTGAAAAAAAACCAACATTATTTATTTCAAAATTTGTAAATTTAGTGATTGGAGATATTTTTATATTAGTTGGACAATATGGGATTTGCATTGTAAACGAAAAATAAGTCATTAATATGTTTTTTGTTTTTCTTCTGACATATTGTTGTTTTTCTATTTGATATTAATAATAATAAGATAATAAACACACTAAAAACAAAGTTTTCTGACAAGTGTAAAGTTGTGATTTTAAAGAAATTAAACATAAAAAGCCAACTTGGTATTAAAATTTCTCAATGGATTATTATTTTTAGAAAAACACAATTTTTACATGATTATCTACTTCGTATATTATAAACAATAATTCTGTTTTATATTAATATTATTGACATATATCCCTTTGAAAGCTTTTGAATTGTTCACATTATTATTAGAAAACAAAAAATATAATTTGACACATTTTGTTAAAAAAAATAATGATAATATGACATAAGAGTCTTATTATTTAGGGTAAATACTGTTAATATGATAATGACAGATTTCAGATTTGTCATAAAAATAATTAGATCTGCATTTTTTTAAAATCTGAATCATGAAAAATCTAAAAAGTTTTGCATCAAATTTTGACAAGCAAAAAGTAATAAAAAAAATTGTGCATGCTTGGTACATTAATAAAGTTTTTATAATATCATTATTTTTTTTTTATTTTTTTTAGAATGATTAGAAAAATGCATGTTAACTTCAACCCAAAATTTTATGAACAGTGATGGTCAATAATTCCACCAGTATCAACAAAATGAACAATTATCACCTCTCGCCTCAACTCTTTGAATACAAAAAACAAAACAGTATGACGTTGGGAATCCAGGTCTTGATTTGGGATAGGCACAAAGATGTGTATATATAAATTTGCCTTTATTTTAAGAACCACCATAGTTGAAAGGGGATAAATTCTATATTTTACAAAATATGTTGAATTTTTTTTAATAATTTTGCTTTGCTCAATTAAATTATGCTCAGCTGTCCAGAGGAAAAAAATGTTTAAGGTTAGGGTTTTATATGGTTATCGCTTTCAAAAATATTTCAGATATATCATAGTGGCCAGATTTATTGGTCTAGAAACAGAAGTACCCAGAGAAGTCCACAGAAGTTCATCAAATCACTGACATATTTTATCACATAAATTTGTATCAAGTGCACCATATCAATTTATGGAGAAAAAAACACTTTTTGAATGTCCATCCTTTGTTCTCTGTTCCCAATATTTTGCATTGAATAGAAAGCTCTTTAAAAATATATATTTTAAAGATCGGTTATAGTAGCACCATGAGTATAAGATAAGATAAGATAATTTTATTGAAATAAAGACCAGACAATGATCTATCTTCAATGTCAATACAACAATGTACAAAGTAAAATAACAATACAAAAAGAACAATAATAAATTAAAGTTGTGTATCTCAGCTGAGGAAGGTTGAGAAGAGTTATCTGAGTATATGATAATGAAAAAAAAGATCTTGAACAATAGTACATCATGCAGAACATATACTTTGTAAGTGCTTCATATCTATCAGCAGTTTTAAGACCACTAAAACCTAGCCCAGGGATAAAACTTAGAGGCCTAGCAGTCTAAGACTACTAATACCTAGCCTGAGTCCTTCAAAATTGTCTGATAGTAGGCTACTGAAATTTAGAATATTTTGTATGCAAAGTCAGTTGTTGGGCCCCAAAATATTTTTTGCTGGGCTGCTAAAATTGTTATTTTACGCAGTCAAGCTGGTAAATTCCGAAAAAAATTCTAAGTGTTATCTATGTCTTTATATATATGGATCTGTCATACAAAGGACTACCTATTCATTTGTTATGATATCTAAATGTTACAACAGTGTTGTAAAGTACTGCTATGCACACTTGATAGTTTGATTTTTACAGGCATCAGTGGTTGAATTCAGATTAATTGTACGAGATGTAGACACATTCCAGATACAGAACTTGTACAGTTGCTTGGATACAATACAGTGTATTGAGGTTTGTTTTTTTTGTGTTTGGTAAGCAAACGATACAATATAAGCTAGTAGTTGGC
The DNA here is from genome assembly GCA_963383655.1 of Bathymodiolus septemdierum. Taxonomy (NCBI): domain Eukaryota; kingdom Metazoa; phylum Mollusca; class Bivalvia; order Mytilida; family Modiolidae; genus Bathymodiolus; species Bathymodiolus septemdierum. The sequence continues at coordinate 36,261,770 of OY726530.1, read as the reverse complement.
TACATGTACATGTAGCAGGACTTCCGATTTACTGGAGTGTACAAGATTTTTATAAAGAATGTATATGGTATATTGTATTTTATCCCGAACCAGAGGTGAGGGATAAAATTTACTAATATCCGTCAACCCATGTTAAAACTCAAAACACATTCTGGCTTCCATGATTTATTTATATTCCGATATGTCTAAGAGTACAAATACGGTAGTATACTTTGATTGGAAAACGGTTATTTATATTTACGTTTGTGGAATATGTTGCACACAATTTATGCTGTCAAATTCGAGCAGACGATAATTCATCAACATGTACATTTACGACGGGAAAGTCAGTCACATGCACCGGCGCATGTGCTAATGAGATTATGCCCAATCGATAAATCGCTCGTTTTTTACAAAGCAAAAGAAGGACGTCATTTTAGAATCTTAAATATGCTTGAAATAAACCAGATGTAGTGTGATAAATGTGATTGTCATCAACATATCCTATGTCCTACAAATGACCATTTTAAACAGGGTAGTCGCAATAGATGTACCAGTGTATTATTTTAAATGTTTTGGCCCTATTTATGACAAGATTGATGAAATTGCAATGTTGGTTAAACTAAACTATTGAAGCTGAAAACTGAGATAGCAGATTAAAAGCTAGTGAAAACTTTATCAACTAATGTTTGTGATATAATGGAGAAAAAAAAAACAAAATGAGAACATCTGATTACACAGCAGTTTAAAGTGACAGTGTCTACGATTTTGTCATCTTTTAAATCAGATTTTTTTCTCCCAAACTTGAACAGATGTGAGTAAAAATTCATCTAAAACAGCCAAAAACACTGAAAAGTGGTTTTCACGAAATAATTCGGGGGAAATGTGTTAGCAAGCAATTTGTGTCTGGGCTACTCTAATTCAAGTCAATCAAGATAACTCCTCCTCTGTATGATGAACTGTGCACGTGCGGAATCGGTTTGAAACAGCGTATGTTGTTTACAAACTAAAATTGTTACAAAAATGGCTAAATTTTAGTTTTGATTGATAAATTGTGTTCTTATAGGTAAGTATGACTAATTTATCATTAAACATGTATGAATTATACATTTTAGTCTAAAGATAGGTTAAATAAACTGCTTACGACATCATGCATGTCTTTGTTTTGATAAATCTGGGTCAATGAATAATTCTTGAGCTTGGCCAACAGACGATGTTTAATTACATTTAATTAAACAAATTTCTGTTTATCGGGGATGGTTATTTTGTCATTTTATTGATTTATCTATCTTATTTTCAAGTTGTTGTCAAACTAAAAATTATGAAAAATTGTGGATACTGTCACTTTAAATCAAAATGTTCACCACATTACACAGATATTAATACATGTTTGTTTTTCACCAAGATTTAGTTAATAAGAGGGCCTGGGTGGCTCAATGAGTTGGATTACCTTACAACTCATACAAGCCTATCACCAATATGGTGTGGGTTCGTGCCAGGCTTTGTAAGTTACAAAAAAGAGTGCACTCGACTTGCAGCCGCAAGTGATAAAGTTTACCAGTTGCTTGCCTGTGGTCAGTGGTTCTCTCCTGGTATTCTGGCTTCTTCCACCACTAAAACTGGTCGCCATGATATAGCTGAATTATTGCTGAAAGTGGCATTAAGCACAATAAATAAAATCAAATCAAATTAGTTAATGAATATATGCAATATTCTGATACCCTTTAGTGGAAATAATGAAATTGGTGACCTATTGAATATCAGGTTTAGGGATAGAAGTTCTAATTCCTGAAATTTTATTTTACTTAAGATTTAAACTACATTGTATTAAATTGTTTTCAGTGGTCATCAGATTCACAGTTTCTGTTGTGTGGACTATACAAGCGAGGTGTTGTTCAGGTATGACCTAAACAAGTAGACAACAGTAGCTGATTTTGTAATGTTAATTTTGTTTACATAATATACAAGTCTCTATATTCATCAAAAATATTGTGTGTCTTTGTATTCATCAGAACAGTATTCATCTCTGTAATCATCAGAAACATTATGTGTTTGCAGTCATCAAAAACATTATGTTGTCTGCAGTCATCAAAAACATGTGTTTGCAGTCATCAAAAACATTATGTTGTCTGTAATCATCAAAAACATGTGTTTGCAGTCATCAAAAATATTATGTTGTCTGCAGTCATCAAAAAGATGTGTTTGCAGTCATCAAAAACATTATGTTGTCTGCAGTCATCAAAAACATGTGTTTGCAGTCATCAGAAACATGTTGTCTGCAGTCATCAAAAACATGTGTTTGCAGTCATCAAAAACATTATGTTGTCTGCAGTCATCAAAAACATGTGTTTGCAGTCATCAAAACATTATGTTGTCTGCATTCATTAAAAACATGTGTTTTCAGTCATCAAAACATTATGTTGTCTGCATTCATCAAACACATGTGTTTGCAGTCATCACAAACATGTGTTTGCAGTCATCAAAAACATTATGTTGTCTGCAGTCATCACAAACATGTGTTTGCAGTCATCAAAACATGTTGTCTGCATTCATTAAAAACATGTGTTTGCAGTCATCAAAAACATTATGTTGTCTGCAGTCATCAACAACATGTGTTTGCAGTCATCAAAAACATTATGTTTTCTGCAGTCATCACAAACATGTGCTTGCAGTCATCAAAAACATTATGTTGTCTTCAGTCATCAAAAACATTATGTTGTCTGCAGTCATCAAAACATGTGTCTGCAGTCATTAAAAACATGTGTTTGCAGTCATCAAAAACATTATGACATATATAATGTTGTCTGCAGTCATCAAAAACATGTGTTTGCAGTCATCAAAAACATTATGTTGTCTGCAGTCATCAGAAACATTATGTTGTCTGTAGTCTTCAGATACATTTACATTATGTTGTCTGCAGTCATCGTATATTTTTCAACTCTGTACTGGTAATTATGTTTTCATAGTCAGATTAGGCAGAATTAGTATTTATACTGGTATTTTATTTTCTTTTGTTAACTTTCCATATTCTTAAATAGGGTCTTTTTAAGCTTGCTAAAATAATAAATAATTTCAGGAATAGTTTTTGAACAGGGGTGATAGAATTGCATAATTTATCCAATCTGTTTAAAAGGTACAAGAAAAGGTTTATTACAGTATTTCATTCACAAGTGATTATTGTTTGCTAAACAGTAAAGTCCTTGGCTAAACTTTAAAGTCAAACAGATATAACGATTGACACATGTTATGATGTACTAAAACCATGACAAACTGAATGTATTATAAGGTCATTGTGTAGAAGTTTGACATTATTAAATTCTTTTCTGTTATGAATTCTTGAATTCTAACCTTTTATTGTTGTCTAAAGAAATCAATTTAAATAGACACTTTTATGAGTTTTTCAACTGTTCTTGATAATTTTTTTATTTTTTTTTAAATAGGTCTTTATTAAATACATTTTTGTAGTATAGAATAAAATTTTAATTCATGTTCCACTGATTTTTAAAAATATAGATAGCTTTAGAGTTGTCATGTCTCTGTTAGATAACATGGAGGAGACAAATAATATATTTTGAAATAAATCAAATAAAAACATTAACATTCCACTGTACTATATTTAAGGATGTAATAATGCCAGTAATTTGCTATTTAAAACATGCTATGCTTTTAAAAAAAAAGAAACATACAATTTAGCTATAAAAATACTAAATTTCATTGCTAAGCTACTGAGAAAAAATATTGATATAGATCCTCAAATATTTAATACAATGTTGGCATATCTAGCACTCTGATTGTCTGAGCATTAATTCAAAGGCAAAAATGACATTTGTAATAAGTACAAAGAATTACAAAATGTATTATATTCTGACAGTTTTTAAATATTGTTGACATTTCTATTCATAAAATAATAATTCCAATTAAAAATACAAATTAAATTATTTACAATGTAAACAAAGTTGTAATGTTTCTTTTTTTAAAAATTTATGTTTGAATTTGACACCTTTTATTATTATTTGAAAAACAATATCTTAAGAAGTTAATTTCAAAGGAGTAAACATTTCAAATCTGATTATTTTTATTGATTAATTACTTTGATTTAAACTTAAAGTCCCCCAAATTAAAAAAAAGTATTTAGAAAAATAATAATAAGCAATATGAACAATATGTTGTCCAGCTGAACTATGAAGGTGAAATTCCTTTCATGTTACAGGTAACATTTCTTTGATGTGTAGGAATTTTTAATTAGCATCTGTATGTTGTTAATCAGATTAGATCTAAATTCCCTAAACTCTCCATAGGGAAGGTGTTGGATTTTGATAAACACCATGACACATACTCACTTTGATGTGTACTTTGCACTAATTATACACATGGGGAATACCTGGTATAACTGGTCCCCTGTTGTGTGATCATAAAGGTGTGTGTATTATCACCATAAGTCTCACAGCAGATGCTTGTTTTATTACCAGCAAACAAATGAGAAAAGTATTCACTTAATTTTATACCTTAATTGTCAGATGAAAGAGATAAGATTTAAACATGGGATTTTACTTATGTTTAATATCTTCTCAGTAAGGTACTAATTTAAGCATGTATTTGAAAATCAGCAGGGTACGGAACAGTTAAAATTGTTGAAAATTGATGTTGAAAATAGTTAATAAGCTACAAAAAAGTTAAAAAGAGTTAATAAGCTACACAAAAGTTAAAAATAGTTAATAAGCTACAAAAAAGTTAAAAATAGTTAATAAGCTACAAAAAAGTTAAAAAGAGTTAATAAGCTACACAAAAGTTAAAAATAGTTAATAAGCTACAAAAAAGTTAAAAAGAGTTAATAAGCTACACAAAAGTTAAAAATAGTTAATAAGCTACAAAAAAGTTAAAAAGAGTTAATAAGCTACACAAAAGTTAAAAATAGTTAATAAGCTACAAAAAAGTTAAAAAGAGTTAATAAGCTACACAAAAGTTAAAAATAGTTAATAAGCTACACAAAAGTTAAAAATAGTTAATAAGCTACACAAAAGTTAAAAATAGTTAATAAGCTACACAAAAGTTAAAAAGAGTTAATAAGCTACACAAAAGTTAAAAAGAGTTAATAAGCTACACAAAAGTTAAAAATAGTTAATAAGCTACAAAAAAGTTAAAAATAGTTAATAAGCTACACAAAAGTTAAAAAGAGTTCATAAGCTACACAAAAGTTAAAAAGAGTTAATAAGCTACACAAAAGTTAAAAAGAGTTAATAAGCTACAAAAAAAAAGACATTTGTGTCACTTTATTACTTGTCATTGACATTATTATTATTACTGAAGATAAAAAACAAAATAAAAGATAATAAAATATATAGGTATATGAAAATAGACAGGCTGCAGGATTTGAAGTTAAACAAATGGCATGGGTAGATAAACAAAATATTATCAAAACAATTTATTTACTATTCTTTTTTTTTCAAATTATACGAAATTCATATTGCAGTAAGAATTTAAAATGAATTTGAATAAAAAAAGAATTGTGAAAATTGATAAATTCGATATGATGTATTTGTTTAAAAAGTATAAAAAGAACGTTTCACAAGCAAAGTAAACCATTAAAATTATGCTTATATAATTTGATGAAAATTTTGATATAGTAAATATCAGTAGAAGAAGAACAGCTAATTTCAATATATTTTAGGGCAGTTGGTAATGTAGATAAGAAGCATCCTTCATGTCATTAGGATATAAACATGAGCATGAATCACATCAGACCTGTCACCTGGTCCATAGACTTGCCCAAAACTATGCAGACCCACTCACAACAACTATTTAAGTAATCCATAAAGCATTTTATAGTATTAGAAATTAAATTAATATGAATTTCGTATAATTTGAAAAAAAGAATAGTAAATTGTTTTGATAATATTTTGTTTATCTACCCATGCCATTTGTTTAACTCCATGCTAGAATATGTCTGTTTAACACAATTTTGAATAATAAATAAATTGCATAAAAAAAATACCATAGTAACCGATTAGTTGCAAAGAAAGTCAAGGGCACAGGTGGCTCAATGAGTTAGGTAGTTGGATTACCTAGCAACTCATACAAGTCTATTACCAATACAGAGTGAGTTTGCGCCCGGCTTTGTAAATGACAGAAAAGGGTGAACTCGACTCGCAACCACAAGTGATAAAGTTTACCAGTTACTTTCCCATGGTCGGTGGTTCTCTCCGGGCACTCTGGCTTCTTCCACCACTAAAACTGGTCGCCATGATATAGCTGAAATATTGCTGAAAGTGGTGTTAAGCACCAACAATCAATCAAATCAGTAAAGAAAGTCTTTAATTATGTTTTAAAAAAATGAAAAGTGACTAACAGTTGCCTATATGTATTAGAAAGACGAACATTAATTGCACTTGGCCATGACTGGGAGTAATTTTGTTATGTTACTCCCAGGCCACAGTGATTCTAAGAAACTCCTGTTGTTTGTAAGCTGATCAAATCTGTCGACTTGTTAACAAAGATCTTTAGCATTTGTATTTTTTATTAGTAAATCATCAAAATACTGTATGTTTAGATTCATTGATTACCTTTGGATGCTAGACCATCAGAGCACAATTAACTGATTATTTATGAACTCTACATTATTTTATATAAGTTATCATTCTTGGATGTATTTCAAAATTACAATGAATCAGTATTATACGAAGCCAGAATCGGGAAAAGGAGATGATAAATAAAATAAATTACAAGACAAAACAAACCAAATTTGACCTATAAGGGGTTGAAGACCTATTGGTTTATACATAGCAACAATTGATATATTTGTTTTAAGGTCTGGTCCTTAGAACAGCCAGATTGGAACTGTAAGGTAGACGAGGGGTCAGCAGGACTGTGTGATGTCAGATGGAGCCCTGATGGTAGACACATACTTACAACAGCTGATTTCAATGTAAGTTATTCTCTTTTTAATATGAAGGAAGTTTTTTGAATATGCATCCAGAAAAATAAGATTTATTACATTATCAGAACTTGACCTCGACAGAGTTTAAAAAGGCCTCCTCAAACAATTCTGTAAGCAAAAAATTGGTATGTTAACTTGTAATTCATAGAGTGCCAAAATGCCATTTCAAAATAATCTCCCCTTTAATTGAAAATAGTACATACAACAAAAAAATAAAATGTCTTACCTTACATCCTGTTTAATAAAATTAAGCATTTTTTTTTAACAAAATGATCTACTTTATTTAACACATTAGTTGATTTCTGAGTTTGATTTCATGAGAATTTGGTTATACCTATAAATAATAATACATAATATAGTGTGTAATCTTACAGCATTTCATTAAAATACACCACATAATACCATTAGGCTTGAAGAGGGACGGTTAGAAATAAAATCTACAAAATTGTGTTTGTTTGTTGACAATCGAGGACAATTATTTCACTTTTATCAGTGGAACATCACATAATTTTATGAGGAGCAAACAATAATGATATTGATAGTTGATTTTAACACCAGTAGAAAATTACTGTCACACCTCGGAAAATTGGCAGTTAGTTTTTGTATGTGTAATTTTAACCTTTAAGTAGCACATATTGATGTCATTGTCATGTGAACTCTATTTAAAATGAAATATAAAGATTTTAAGTTCTGTTATACGCTAAAGGCCGATCATTAAAATTTCTTAGTTCAACTGTTACCTATGATTTTCTTCCCTTGTTTATGTAGTGTGTGTCTATGTTTTTCAGAGGTTATATTATAAATTAAATATCTTGTAAACTTCAATTTTTTGAAAGTGTTGGGACAATTTCATTTTCTGTCTTCATAAAATTTACGTAAATAAGATGTTTAAATTAACTTAAAAATCTATTATTTAAATACATTTTGCAGTAATGATTTGTTGATGAATAAATAATCTACAGTCAAATCTTGTACCAGTAAGAGCTAGTGGGAAGGCTAGTAAAATTTACCTCTATTTACCTCACAATTTGAGTTATTGGAAGTAAAAAATATTGATATATATTGTTGGTCGTTTTATGTCCAGAAGCAATTATTTCATCATATTCAGGAGTAGATTCAACAAAATAAAAATAATATATGCAGAAATGAGGGAAGAATGGAACTACTACTAGAAATGTATGGAGAGTTGGCTAGGGACACAAAAATTAGCCTTTTGTAGTGACATAAAAATTAGCCTTTTGTAACAACATAAAAATAAGCCTTTTGTAGGGACATAAAAATTAGCCTTTTGTAGGTGTCATAAAAATTTGCCTTTTGTAGCAACATGAAAATTAGCCTTTTGTAGCAACATAAAAATTAGCCTTTTGTAGTGACATAAAAATTAGCCTTTTGTAGCGACATAAGAATTAGCCTTTTGTAGTGACATAAAAATTAGCCTTTTGTAGCAACATAAAAATAAGCCTTTTGTAAGGACATAAAAATTAGCCTTTTGTAGCGACATAAAAATTAGCCTTTTGTAGCGACATAAAAATTAGCATTTGTAGCGACTACAATTTGCTTTCCCTTTTTTTCAAAATCTAGACAAAAGGGTCTAATGTGTAAGGAGCTGGGTACTCTCCAAACAAGGCACCTACTATGTTCTACAGACAGTTTTTATAACCTGACATTCCCTATCTGCTATACATGGACATGCATGACGGCATCATAGGTTGAACACAGTACCTAGTATTAATAATATGAATAGACCATTAAATCCTTTTAAAAGCATCTACTTGCTATACACTTGTACAAACATTTATGTTTAGAAATCATATGCAAACTTTTGAGAAAATCTTTCAGTTTTATAGCTGTTTTTCAGCTCTCAGGACCAATCTACATAAATATTTAAAGTCTGCGAATATTCTTTTATGAAATATTCATGTGTTTGTTTTTCAAGACCATCCCATCTCAAGTAAAACTATTACAGTACAAATCTAGTATCATTTCTGTATTAATATTAACCTAAGTACATTACATTACATAAATCTGTGTTTTTTTGAATTTAATAAATATAATAAAATATCATTACGATGTTACAACTTACGGTGTATTTCTTGAAGATAAATAAAATTGATTTATTCTTCATCTTTTAACAATGTGGCAGCTGTTTTTATTGGTGGAGGAAACCAGAGTTCCAGGAGAAAACCACCAATTATGCTGCAAGTTACTAACAAAGTTTATTTCACAAGGTTGTTTCCAATTTACCTCGCCACATGCAGAAATCAAACTCGTAGCTTTAACGATGATTAGCACTTATTGCATAGGTACCAGGTAGATGTAATTCAAACTACCATAACAGCCTTAATTAACTAGAAATTCTTAATTGTTGCTATTTTTAGTACTCCTATTCCTGAACTTATCAATTGTATTGCTTTGCTATTTGTCTTTTTTATAAAACTGCAAAAGCTTGTTAAACATTGCTTAAAGATGTAAAGGATGGTTGATGGTGTTTAGTGCCACTTCCAACAATATTTCAGTTATATATTTTGTTATTACTGTGTTTGATTCTTTATAATGCACCCATTTTTCTATTACTGATTGATATAAAAGTTTTCTTAATACTGTATAATACCCACACAGACAGCTCAAGAATTTTATGAGGAATTCTAACATGACCTCCTTCTTTCGCTTTGTAAACAAACGAGCGATTTATCGATTTATTAGCGCATGTGCCAGTTTATGTGACAGACTTTCCCGTCGTAAATGTACATGTTGATGAATTATCATCTGCTCGAATTTGGCAGTATAAATTGTGTGCGACATTGTCTGCAAGTGTAAATATGAATTACCCTCTTCCAATCAAAGTATACTACCATATTTGTACTCTGTACTCTTAGACATATCAGAATCAAAATAATTCATGGAAGCCAGAATGTGTTAATTTACTAATATCCGCCAACCCATGTTAAAACTCAAAACACATTCTGGCTTCCATGATTTATTTCTTAAACAAAATAAGTCTTGTACACAACTTAATATGGTACATTTCTAATCAGATGAGTATTATTTTTTTTCATTACAGTTGAGAGTGACAGTATGGTCATTAATTACAAAGTCTGTTTCATATATTAGATATCCAAAACAGTGTCAAAAAGGTAGGACATTTTCTTGTTTTGTTATACACTATATAATTTTGATGGTTTGTTATACACTCATCACTGTATAATTTTGAATTTTAAGCTCATTAAATGAATTCCCGCAATTTAATTATCATAATTTCTGAAGAATTCCTTTTTTTCTTTTGTGTTTTAATAATTGAAATTGAAATTTAAAATTAATTTCATAATTATTATGTACAGTTCACATGTAGCTCACATCAATGAGTGACTTGAGTAATTATTGTTTGACACCAAATGAGTAATTGTTCATCTATATCATGGCAAGAACAACATACATTTTAATAAGATGATGATGATGTCCACTTTGTACTAGATTAATAGTCCACGGTTAGACATGTCACTCCACTCAGATACATTATCCTGATAATGAGCCAGCCAGTCTTTGTTCCTACTCCTCAATGTTGCATACTGAGTGGAGAAGCAGCAAATATCAATTTTATGGTCTTTGGTTCGACCCGACTTACGCTTGAACATACAATTTACCACACTTGAGGAGGGAATATAACATTAATTACACCACAGTGCCATATTCTGTGTATTTTGAGTTTTGCAAGATAATTTAGCTAAAATCTGCTATGAACTAAATTTCTGCTTTAAGTGAATTATAAAATATGAAGAAAAGAAGGTTCAAGTGTATTTATTATATTCTAATTCTCAATAAACTGCAAAGCTTTCATAATCATTTTATTTTTATTTTGGCAGCCATTGATTTCAGTAGTGAAGGAAAGTATATGGCTTTAGCAGAGAGACGTGACTGTAAAGATTTTATTAGTATTTTTGCCTGCAGTAACTGGGAACTTGTAAAAGTAAGTTTACACTAAATATCTGTCACCATTCACAATATACACAAGTCCCCCTTTTCTAAGGCCGCTCTCATCAAAGACCACCCCTCTTATCAGGCCAGATTTCAGATGCAGTGAAATAATAAAATGCTACTAAATTGTCCCCTCAAGAGAGCCCACATCTTTTACAAGGCTACTTTTTACTTGAAGAAGGGATGGTCTTATCAGGGGGAGACTACTGTACCTACATATTTAATGGAAACTTTCAGTTTTGCTCCTTTTTACTGATCCATACATTTGTTTGGTGATTAGGAACTTGACAATAGCGACAGTAGGACTTGGATTGTGTGACTTTCAACAGTATTTCAGTCATATTGGCCATATTGGTGAGTGAATGAGTTATCCTTAAATGCCAAGTGAACAATTTTTCCAGCTGTATCATGGTGAGAACATGTTAATTTCTGATATATCACTCCACTTGAACTTATTCTTACTCAGAGCTCACCAGTCGTTGATTCTTGATGCTGCTTGCTTAACAGAGAAGCAACTTCAACCAATTTTATGGTCTTAGGTTGGACTTGACTAGGAATTGAACCAATGATCTACAACACTCGAGTGCTTACTGTTACACCACTATGGAGGTGGTTATTATTAGAAGAGAAAACAAATGTGCTTTGAGAAGACCACCGACCTAGCTAGTTATTCCGTTGACCATCACAAAAATTTGAATACCGTAGTGACACCAGGCTCAATTTACATTAACATGAAAACAGTGTGAACCTTTCCTGCACCACACATTAAATTTCTGATGTTCATAATGTTTGTTCTAATTTTGTAGCACTTTCAAACAGACACAGATGATTTGGCAGGGATAGAGTGGTCACCAGATGGTCGAGTGTTAGGAGTCTGGGAGTCCCCATTATGTGTAAGTTTCATGATTTAAAATTGTTTTTATGCCCACGTTGTTAGGCATGTCTATATGTCCCACGTTTGGTTTCCGCTTAATAACTTAAGTACCACATAAGCAAATTATTTGAATTTTCTACACAAGGTCAAGGACCATACAAGGAAGGTCTAGTTCTATTTCGAACTTTACCACTGTTTTCATTTTGGAGTCATTCACCTGTTTAACGGGGGCATCCATGTCCATTCTTCCATTTTTAATTTAAGGGCCTGGGTGGCTCAATGAGTTAGGTAGTTGGATTACCTAACAACTTATACAAGCCTATCACCAATACGGTGTGGGTTCGTGCCCGGCTTTGTAAATTACAAAAAAGGGTGCACTCGACTCACAACCGCAAGTGATAAAGTTTACCAGTTGCTTGCCCATGGTCGGTGGTTCTCTCCGGGTACTCTGGCTTCTTCCACCACTAAAACTGGTCGCCATGATATAGCTGAAATATTGCTGAAAGTGGCATTAAACACAATAAATCAAAATCAAATCAAATCCATTTATTTTAAACTGTTGAACAGATAACTGGTTAGAACTGTTTATATGTGAATCATGTTGATAACTACACCTTTTACAGTATACCACAGGAAGTATGTAATCACTACTGTCGGAACAAAATTTGGAGTCCGGGGTTAGAGTTGGGGTTATGATGTTTAACGCCATTTTCAACAAAAATTTTATCGTGGCAGTCCGCTTTATTGGTGGAGGAAACCAGAGTATCTGGAGAAAACCACCAACCCGCCACAAGTCACTGACAAACTTTATCACATAATGTTGTATACATAGCGGGATTCAAACTCACAACTTTAGTAGTGATAGGCACCGATTGCACAGGTAGTTGTAAATAGAACTACCATATGATAACGACCACGACTGCTTCAATTTAATACTTTAATATAATGGGAGCATGTAGACACATCAATTAAACTGAAAGCTTAAAAAATACCAGTTACGTGTATATCAGATTTTCTTAAATCTTTTTATACCCCTGCTCCCCGAAGGGGGAGGGGGGTATACTGTTTTACCTCTGTCCGTCTGTCCGTCCTTCCGTCTGTCCAAGATATTTTTCGTCGCATTTTTCTCAGTAACTGTTGATGGCAGAAATCTGATATTTGGTCACAAGCGTCATATAGGTATACCATATTGTGGGTAGGGTTTTTGGACCCGTCAGATTCCTACTTCTTGTTTGCCAACTTAGTTGGTTTTTATACACATTGAACATATATGCACATTTTTCGTCACATTTTTCTCAGCAACTATTGATGGCAGAAATCTGATATTTGGTCACAAGCTTCATATAGGTACCCCATATCGTGGGAAGCGTTTTTTGACCCGTCAGATTCCTACTTCCTGTTTGCCGAAGAACATGCTCACAGTTCATCTTGTTTTAAAATTTTTATGAATGGAAATTCAAACATTTTTCATATACCAGTATCAATTTACTACATCTTCAAAACTTTTTCCATACAGCTGCATAACAGGAAGTTAAATATGCATTATTTGCATTAGATCGTTTCATTGGTTTTTTTTTTTCTATGTTAGCTACACAAATTTTAAATATGTGGTCAAATGTATATATATAAGTGACATTTGATAGACACAAATTAACCTTAAATTCTATTTTTTATGTTTTTTATACACTGGCTATGGCTATTTAATCCTTTTTCTATGTTCTGTTGAATTTGTTTTCTCACTGACATAATGTTATGCAGCTTGAAAAAATAGACTGTTTTATAAAGGGCTATTCTTAAATATATACAGGAGGTGTTTACAACTTATTCTATGATGAAAAATAAAAGAAATTTTATCCCAGATAATCAAGCTTAATTGATAGAAACAGTTAAACACTGATGAGGCTATATTATGTAGGTATAGCAGAGCTCCAGATAAGCTGCGTATTTGCGTTTTTTACGCTATGGAAACGAGTAAAAATGCATGTATTATCAGATCAGAGTGTACATTTACGCATACATATTGCTGTGTAAGCAAACTTTCCAAATTCGGAGCGTACTTGTACGCTGTTGACGATAATACATCGTATACATAAACAATACATTTTTGACTTTGAGAAATTCCCCGTAATTACTTCTCTTTATACTTTTCGAAAGAGAAAGTGTATACATCCGAGGGGTACCGAATGTTTGCCTTTCTAAGCATCGATGTCAAAAGAGATCTGATTGGATGTTTAGGATAAATCATCCAATCGCGGTCAATATTACAAATAAATGCGGTTTAGTTAAGAACTAAAACGAAAGTGAATTTGGGAACACAATGTTCGTTGAAAATGAGCAAGAACATGAATAAGCGCGCTACGGAAAATTATATACTTTTTTAAAAGTTCCTGACAGTTTCATCTGTGTCTAGTGACAGTATAGTTAAAGGAATCATTGATGACATTATCAACACGGCTGTGAAAACTGCCGAAGTCGACGAGCAAAAAACAAAATATTTACAACATTTTATTAATAAACATGACACAATCGTGTCAAATTAAACAGAAATATACATTTCACTTGCATCCTGTGTTTATTGAATAACACTTGTGTCAAACATAATTTTAAAAGTGTACATGTAAGCAATCTTTTCTGAAGTAGAGAGTACAACAGTGCAAAGGAAATATGCAAATACGCATCATTTTCAAAAGTAGGGGGTAATTACCCTTTGGAATTGAAAATTATCTGGAGCTCTGTATAGTAATACCCCTCTTATAAACCCATCCCTTCTGCAATGAAAAAGTGGCCCTATAAGATGAGTGGCTTCTCTCGAGGGGGGCAATATAGACTATAGTACTATTTTACAGTCTCTTTACATAGGACATCTTGCATAATAAGAGGGGTGGCCCTATCAGAGGGGGGATTCTGTAACATAAAATATTAGCCTTTAGGTAAGACATGAAGCTGTTGTTTTTACTTCTGTAGCAGGGAATAACAGTAGATAACAATTGTATTGTCTTTGGATTGATATGACTAGGGATAGACTCCTCAATCTTTTGCACTAGAGCTGAGCATTCTGCAGATCACATGTACTTAACTGAGATGGTTAAAGATTTAGACATGACTTTGTATAATGCTTAAATGTATATTCTTTGGTATAGAAATCACATTCAGGATGTAAAGAGCTTTATTTATTAAGTAACATTATCAGATTTCAAAGATTTGTAATTGTTCACTTTCTTTGGATAAAATTTGATATTATTATTATATTAACATTAGATCCTGTTATTTTGTTTTATTTTATATTTGTTGTAACAAGACCAATCACTGGATATCTACTATATAGTAACCTGAATGAACCAAAATCCTTAATAAATCAATCTTTAAGCAAGTCCCAGTGTAGGAAATATTTGTTACTTAAACCTGAATAAACCCAACACCTATCTATTTCGAATGCAAAAGCTGATCCCAAGGAGGTTTGGTTTAGACCTGTTTCGCTGTATATCATGGTAGGTAATATAACGATGAATTCTAAACCTACGAGTGACCTAAATTCCCTGTATCGTGGGATGAATATCCAATGAAATAAAATTACCATCATTAGTTATTGTTTTTAGCTAAAAAATTTGAAACAGAAGTAACTCCATTAAACCTAATTTTAGGTAAAATTTTGCAGAAATAATATAATCTACTGATTTTTCAAGAAATCAAACTTCTGTCCTGATTTATTTTGTTGATCGTCGCCGTTAAAGAAAATAACCTGGAAACATTTGAGATGGGTATAACTTCAGTTTTATAAATATTTCATAGCTCATGTTTAGCATTGCTCATACATGTATAAAGAACCATGTCATATTGGTTAATGGAGAAATTATAAATTTGATATGTGGTTTTATATATCAGATCGTAAAATCAAACTTTTATACCGCAAGAAAATCCAGTCTTATTATGTATACTTTGAACATCAAAATTCCCCGTTTTTTTTTACTACGTATATTTATAACCTTCTTATTATATATATTTTGTTTATTTTTATCTCTTATAAATAATAAATAATGTTTTCTTGTCACCTTTTAATGTTGAAATATTATCTATTTTGTTTGTGCAAATTAAAGATGCTACTGTTTTTGGCAATAAAAATGTACCAGTATATATGTCATTGTAGCATGTCAGTATTGTGTTTCCTCCACCAATAAAACTCATCGCCATAATATAACTGATTGATTGATTTGAATTGATTTTTGGTGTTTAACACCACTTTCAGCAATATTTCAGCTATATCATGGCGACCACTTTTACTTGTGAGTGGTGATTGGCACTGAGAGTATAATTAGATGTTGATGTTTCTACCATATGATCATGGTCATGATGGTCCGTAAAAAAATTATGTGTACTTGGGTTAAAATCAAGTAAGTTAGATGTTGATCCAACTATCATGTGATCTCATGGTCATGATGGCCCCTAAAATAATTTAAGGTTAAAGTCAAAAGTGAAGGTACAACGGTTTAATTGCTGTTGTTAGTTTACCAGTAATCTAAGATACAATTTAGTCTGAATACATTCAAGTTTGATATTCTTAGAGTCTACCAGTAATCTAAGATACAATTTAGTCTGAATACATTCAAGTTTGATATTCTTAGAGTCTACCAGTAATCTAAGATACAATTTAGTCTGAATACATTCAAGTTTGATATTCTTAGAGTCTACCAGTAATCTAAGATACAATTTAGTCTGAATACATTCAAGTTTGATATTCTTAGAGTCTACCAGTAATCTAAGATACAATTTAGTCTGAATACATTCAAGTTTGATATTCTTAGAGTCTACCAGTAATCTAAGATACAATTTAGTCTGAATACATTCAAGTTTGATATTCTTAGAGTCTACCAGTAATCTAAGGTACAATTTAGTCTGAATACATTCAAGTTTGATATTCTTAGAGTCTACCAGTAATCTAAGATACAATTTAGTCTGAATACATTCAAGTTTGATATTCTTAGAGTCTACCAGTAATCTAAGGTACAATTTAGTCTGAATACATTCAAGTTTGATATTCTTAGAGTCTACCAGTAATCTAAGGTACAATTTAGTCTGAATACATTCAAGTTTGATATTCTTAGAGTCTACCAGTAATCTAAGGTACAATTTAGTCTGAATACATTCAAGTTTGATATTCTTAGAGTCTACCAGTAATCTAAGATACAATTTAGTCTGAATACATTCAAGTTTGATATTCTTAGAGTCTACCAGTAATCTAAGATACAATTTAGTCTGAATACATTCAAGTTTGATATTCTTAGAGTCTACCAGTAATCTAAGATACAATTTAGTCTGAATACATTCAAGTTTGATATTCTTAGAGTTTACCAGTAATCTAAGATACAATTTAGTCTGAATACATTCAAGTTTGATATTCTTAGAGTCTACCAGTAATCTAAGATACAATTTAGTCTGAATACATTCAAGTTTGATATTCTTAGAGTCTACCAGTAATCTAAGATACAATTTAGTCTGAATACATTCAAGTTTGATATTCTTAGAGTCTACCAGTAATCTAAGATACAATTTAGTCTGAATACATTCAAGTTTGATATTCTTAGAGTCTACCAGTAATCTAAGGTACAATTTAGTCTGAATACATTCAAGTTTGATATTCTTAGAGTCTACCAGTAATCTAAGATACAATTTAGTCTGAATACATTCAAGTTTGATATTCTTAGAGTCTACCAGTAATCTAAGGTACAATTTAGTCTGAATACATTCAAGTTTGATATTCTTAGAGTCTACCAGTAATCTAAGGTACAATTTAGTCTGAATACATTCAAGTTTGATATTCTTAGAGTCTACCAGTAATCTAAGGTACAATTTAGTCTGAATACATTCAAGTTTGATATTCTTAGAGTCTACCAGTAATCTAAGATACAATTTAGTCTGAATACATTCAAGTTTGATATTCTTAGAGTCTACCAGTAATCTAAGATACAATTTAGTCTGAATACATTCAAGTTTGATATTCTTAGAGTTTACCAGTAATCTAAGATACAATTTAGTCTGAATACATTCAAGTTTGATATTCTTAGAGTCTACCAGTAATCTAAGATACAATTTAGTCTGAATACATTCAAGTTTGATATTCTTAGAGTCTACCAGTAATCTAAGGTACAATTTAGTCTGAATACATTCAAGTTTGATATTCTTAGAGTCTACCAGTAATCTAAGATACAATTTAGTCTGAATACATTCAAGTTTGATATTCTTAGAGTCTACCAGTAATCTAAGATACAATTTAGTCTGAATACATTCAAGTTTGATATTCTTAGAGTCTACCAGTAATCTAAGATACAATTTAGTCTGAATACATTCAAGTTTGATATTCTTAGAGTCTACCAGTAATCTAAGATACAATTTAATCTGAATACATTCAAGTTTGATCATTTTCTTGATAAAATGTCTATTTGTATTTTATTTTCTACAATGAACCAAAGATTTTAAAAGATTAAAAAGAACTAAATACTTTTACTACATCTGTTTAGGAATATGTTGTCTGTATTTTTTTATGATGTGAAAAGCTGAGTCACTTAGTACAACTACAAAATCAGTTTGTTTACATACAAAATGTGTGGTAAATTAAGCATTATAAATCAGTGTGCTTCAGCAGACATTTTATTTTAGAGGCCCATAGTGTGGTTAATATTAAATCTGCAGGTGAAAAATGAAAGAACGATGTCTCTTAGATGTGTTTAGCATTTTAAAATTTAATACCTTTCCACATAATATTATATTTTTTTTTTCACTAAAAAAACTGCTGCACATACTTTGGCGTACTTTTACTGTTATTCATTGAAGTTTATGTCCATAATATTGTCCATTGTGTAAATTGATGAATGGGTTCGTTGAAACTGATACTGGAAAATGTTGATTGTTGTGATATTTTATTGTACTACACTTATTTGTATGGTGTCATTGTAACCTCAGTTCTAGCCCCTTCATTGATCATATCAACACAGTAGAAACTGTGTGTGTTTTGTGGTATTTAGTCAGATCACTAATGTTCCATTCAGATTTAAAGAATATTGGAGATCACAAGGGATAAACTAGTTGACCTCCTATGAAGTCATACTTTTTTACACTGAGTACATATAAGGATAATCAACCACTGTTGCTATAATCATTGAGGTACATGTTTTAATATACCTTCATAGAATAAAATAGAGGAACATGTGCACCCTATGAATATAATATGATTTGATTTTTGGTGTTTAACGCCACTTTCAGCAATATTTCAGCTATATCATGGCAACCAGTTTTAGTGGTGGAAGAAGCCGGAGTACTCGGAGAGAACCACCGACCATGGGCAATCAACTGGTAAACTTTATCACTTGCGGTTGTGAGTCGAGTGCACCCTTTTTTGTAATTTACAAAGCCGATCGCAAACCCACGCCATATTGGTGATAGGTATGTATGAGTTGTTAGGTAATCCAACTACCTAACTCATTGAGCCACCCGGGCCCTCTGATTTCTTTGTACTTCTTGAATAATTTAAGTACGGTAATTAATTGAAAACAAATTAGAACTAGATTATTTATGTCGAGACCATTTGGGAAAACTTCCTTGAAAGAAGTTTAAAAAAAAGAATTTAAGGCGATTTTACTTTGAGATGAAATATTTCTGGCCTGATCAGAAGGGTGGCCTTTGGTTGGAATGACCATGACATATAGGAGAGAGACTACTGTACTGTACTAAATTGTACCCTTCCCGGCCACCTCTCAACTGTTTCATTGCAGAAGTGGTGGCCTTAAGGCTTATAAGAGAGGGACTATTTTTGGCGTTTTTTTACTCAGCTTTTTTTGCCAGTCAGAAATATATACACATTAGGTAATATTAATAAAGAATGAATCAGAAATTCCCATCTTTGAACAATACAGTAAAAAAAAAACATTGTGGAGAATAGGGGTGTACACAGAAAACACAAATTTAGTTGTGTAAAAAATACACAAGAAAGACAACCCCACTTTATATGAATCTACACATTCCCTGTGATATGTCTATTGACATTAATGTGTTTATTGACCTGAATACATACTACTGTAAACAATAAAGCTAATAAAGATACACTTGCTATGACTTTGTAGAAAATTTTGTGTGGGCATTAGCCCAAAATTTGTAAAATCCAAGAATATTCTTATTTTATTCTAATATTGCTCTAATTATCTTTCATTTCAACTAAAATTCACTATTTTCCCATAATTTTACTATACCTGGCCAATATCCACAATTTGTAGTATTGTTTATATTTATTTTAGGCCTTGTGTCAATATGACCTGTTTAAACATTATCTAATACAGTTCTGATGTTTATTTATACTTTCTATTTTCACCTATAAATGCAATGTTGACCTAAGGGATAATGGCATTGAAATTTTAAAATGTTTCTCGTTTTTATATCCTATTTTTATTAAATGAGTATTTTCAGATAATGATTTAGGATAATTTGCTATACACTGATCAATTGGACGGTTCAAACACAGAGTCACAATTAAAAAAAAAACTTAGTTTACTTACGTGCTACTTGTACTTTTAAAAAATATATGAAATACAATGTATATGACAAACATTTTGCTACATGTACATGTATGACAAATATTTTACTACATGTACATGTATGACAAATATTTTGCTACATGTACATGTATGACCAATATTTTACTACATGTACATGTATGACAAATATTTTACTACATGTACATGTATGACCAATATTTTACTACATGTACATGTATGACCAATATTTTACTACATGTACATGTATGACAAATATTTTACTACATGTACATGTATGACAAATATTTTGCTACATGTACATGTATGACCAATATTTTACTACATGTACATGTATGACAAATATTTTACTACATGTACATGTATGACAAACATTTTGCTACATGTACATGTATGACAAATATTTTACTACATGTACATGTATGACAAATATTTTACTACATGTACATGTATGACAAATATTTTACTACATGTACATGTATGACCAATATTTTACTACATGTACATGTATGACAAACATTTTGCTACATGTACATGTATGACCAATATTTTACTACATGTACATGTATGACCAATATTTTACTACATGTACATGTATGACCAATATTTTACTACATGTACATGTATGACCAATATTTTACTACATGTACATGTATGACCAATATTTTACTACATGTACATGTATGACCAATATTTTACTACATGTACATGTATGACCAATATTTTACTACATGTACATGTATGACCAATATTTTACTACATGTACATGTATGACCAATATTTTACTACATGTACATGTATGACCAATATTTTACTACATGTACATGTATGACCAATATTTTACTACATGTACATGTATGACCAATATTTTACTACATGTACATGTATGACCAATATTTTACTACATGTACATGTATGACCAATATTTTACTACATGTACATGTATGACCAATATTTTACTACATGTACATGTATGACCAATATTTTACTACATGTACATGTATGACCAATATTTTACTACATGTACATGTATGACCAATATTTTACTACATGTACATGTATGACCAATATTTTACTACATGTACATGTATGACCAATATTTTACTACATGTACATGTATGACCAATATTTTACTACATGTACATGTATGACAAATATTTTACTACATGTACAAGAAGTAACTTCTTTCTACTATTGTGTAATTCCAGAACTGATGTACTAAGTTATTTTTTTATTGCATTTAATTAACCTGAGAGCTTTAACTTTGATAATATTTTCTGACAAAAAGACAACTCAAACTATATATTTGACCAATTCACTCAGATGAAATGTGCAGAAGTGGTGTGTTATTGTTATTACCCATTCTATTACCGATACATAAATTGATAGATTTAGTTTAAGGGTAAATTTAAATGTGTCACAGGAAGTTTTAACTAATTTATACATTTAAAATCAAGAAAACCGTACTTTAAACATTGCTATTTAAAATGTTATTGTAAAAATATTTGTAACCTACCTTGGAAAGCTGTGTCATGAAAAAGAAGTAGTCAAAAATGTGGTTGAAAAGTTGTCAAAGCTTTTTTTTCCAACGATTAAATAACCTGACCCTTTTGAGGTCTCTTATTTACTTGTACGGGTTATAATCTGACCATGTTCAAGATTCCCTATTACAGAGGTAAACGTACAGTGTATTGATACCCAATAATTCAATCTTGTATAACCTTTGACCTTAATCATTCACTAATATTATGAATGATTACACTTGTTTGATTTTTGTCAATGAAATAACTCCATAGTGTGTAGATATCATCAAATCTCTTTAAATTTAAAATTACAAGAAGTTAGTAATAATGTTTAATATGCTAAACAACCATGTATTCAGCTTTAAAATCATGGTGCTTTTAAAATATTGTGCTCTTTGGCTTTTAGTTATATTTTAGTCTTATGGAATGCAAATTTTTTATTCATATTCAATAGATAAATTTGATACACTGTGAAAAAAGTTTATTTTGTTAAAATATGCTGGTTTTTGTTTGTTTGTTGATATTACGAATGATTTTTTTATTTACTGGTATTTTGTGCAGTCATGTTAGTATTCTGATATAAGACAGCGCCCGTGGTGTAACTATAGCATTTAATTGTGCCCTCTAGTTCAAAGTGTCCACCGGACACTTTTACATATGTTATAAGTGTCCAGCAGACACTATTTCATATCGCAATCTCTATAAAATATTGTCCGGGGGGACACTTTAACATTGGACGCTATTATGTCTTACCCTAACCCTAACCCTAACCTAACCCTAACCCTAACCTAACCCTAACCTAACCCTAACCCTAACCTAACCCTAACCTAACTCTAACCCTAACTCTAACCCTAACCCCACTAACCCTATGCTAGGACACAATTTCATAGCACAGGACGCTCTTTCATATCACAATCTCTGTAAAATATTGTCCGGGAGGACACTTTAACATAGGACACTATTATGTCTTACATAATGGCTAACACACCCGACTTATAGTATAGAATATCATGGGTTCAATATCTGGTCGGTTCAAACATGTGTAAGGTGTATATAAATATACATGTGTAAGGTGTATATAAATGCCCCTTCTTTGATATCATCGTTAATTATATTTTTTTATCACTGTATTAAATAAGTTTTACAATTGTTAGTAGGAAAGAAAATAATTTTATGATTTGGATCTTAACAATTACAAATATGATCAAAGTAAGATTTTTTATGGAAAATAAACTTCAGAAATGTGTCTTTTTACAGAAATGTATTATTACTTGTCCAAGGTGTATTTAAACCTGTAATTAGTTCATCAAGGTAGACTTCTGTTTACATTTATTACCTACTTTTTTAACTGCTATTGTTTGATATTGATAATAATCTTACCTCAAAAAATTTCAATAAAAAGATTCAAAATTTAGAAACCGGTTTAGATTGTTGTTTTTTAATTTTCGTGATTTGCCTTTTTGAACACAACATTCTAGAAATGTTGAGCCCATATACGTGTAAAGTAATTCTTTTGTAACCTTTAAATTCTTTGTTTTTAAAATTTATGATAAGCTGTATTTTGTAGTGCTTTGTTTACGTCTTACGCAAAATTACTGTCATAGTGATCACCTATATGGTTTAAAATTCCTTGTTTGTGGTTTTGAGAACTTATTGATTTGTGATCTTTGCTGTAGCTCTTGTATTGGTAATTTCTTTATGCCAGTTCCGCTAGGCATCAGGGGCATTAAGTTTTACCCATGGCATGTCTGTACTTATGTCTGTCTGTCTGTCCTTCCAGCATTTTGTTTCTGCTCAATAGCTTAAGTTCCCCATCAGCAAATCATTTGAAATTTATATTCAAGGTCAGGGACCATAGAAGGAAGGTGAAGTTTGATTTTAGACTTTACCACTTTTCCCCTTATGACCCTGTTTACTTTAGCTGAAGCATTTTGTATTGGACACAATCTTTATTTTTCCAATTATATTTGTTTTGACAACAAATGGGTTCGTTGATATGATAGTAGGAGTCTCCATGATTACCTGTGTAGACCAGTGTTTTTACACATTTCAGTGACCATTTCTTGACCATATGTGCTAAATTTATGCCTTATAAACTTATGCCTTGTGACTCCAGGATAATAAAAGTTGCAGCTAAAGCTGATTGAGTAAAATTGAAAGAATAATCAAAAACATTACAATTTAACTCGAAACTCAGTTTATAAGTTTATGTGCCTGGTATTTAAGACACATACAGAGTAATGGTTATTTCTAGGTAATCTCCCCTTTGTAACTATTTGAGGAAAAACCCTATCAGTCAGTGTAATAGAACTGTATTTAATATCATATATAGAAATCACTGTCAAAGGAACTTCCCTGCATATGATATATATGTGTGTTCATGAGTAAATAAAAAATAAAACAAGTAAGATGATCATGACTATGTTTCAGTACAATGGACCATAAGATACAAAAAGTACCATAAGATACAAAATTATTTTAAAATAACTCTTTGTGTTTTATATAATTTACAGAAACGTGTAATTCTGGTGATTGTTTAAATTTGTTGACAATTATGTAAACTTTTAATAATAAATGTTGGTTGACTTCATGGTATCTAGTTTTAGTGAAGTTTTATACATGTAACGGTGAAAATATTAAGTCATTAATTAATTTTCTATGAAAATCAAATTTTATTGTAGTTACTTGATCCATGTTCCATGAATATAATTATATTTCACTCATAAATCAACATTCCAGGTGATTAAACTAGCATGAATTTGAGTACCAGGAAAAACCCACTCTTAAGATCTAATTTTGGTGTAAGTTTGTTTTAAGAAATAGAAACTAGATCTGTGTATGTTGGCTGTTATACTTTGTATCCTGGTCGTGTTCAAATACAAGTTAAAAGTACAATCTAACCATTTAAGGAGATCCAAGATCATGCTAGTTACGTGGGTTGTGTTTTTGTTGTTGTTTCCCCGCTAACACTTTATGACAATTTTTATTGCTTCTAGGATTGTTACGATAGTTATATCCTGGAATACTGTTGTTAATGATTATCAAGGTGTTAAAGAATTCGTTTTGCTTTCTTGCTAAATTTGGCTAACATTTGAAAATCGTAATTGCAAATCCGTAGATGTGATCTATGTATTTTTTTCTTCTTTATATTAACCATGCTTTGAAGGATTGTTTTGAGAAATAGATGTATGATTTATGAATTAAAAGATAAATGGTTTGATAAGTTTCTTTAATATTGCCAGTTCTTGCTACCTAATCGGTTTATCATCTCAATTAAATACATACAAAATTTTATAAAAATCTGTCGCAAAAAAGAAATTTATTTACTTTTAATGCCGTTTTGATCATTATTTTTTATACTGAATCATTGCTATAACCATATAAAAAATATAAAAAAAATGTTAGGAAAATGCCATTTTTATTTTCTAATATATATATGGTACAAATACTTGATGTTGACCTTTTGACCTTTTATGTTTGTTTGTATAAATAAAAGTACAAATGTATAGAGTTTATTTAATAGCAGTTCACATTCCTTTTTAGTTTACTGGTTCACTGCTGTACACTAAATATATATATATATATATAGCAGTCTCCTTCAACTTTTATGTCACTTGACAGTAGTGACCTGTTACATCTTTTGCATTTTATACCAGTGCTTAAATTCTTTCTTTCTTTCTTTCTTTCTTTCTTTCTTTCTTTCTTTCTTTCTTTCTTTCTTTCTTTCTTTATCTTGGTAACTAAAATACTCAGCTATTTTGTCCAGGTAACTCAAATACTCAGCTATTTTGTCCAGATAACTCAAATAGTCAGCTATTTTGTCCAGATTACTCCAATACTCAGCTATTTTGGAGTTCAGGACATGAAGACAAATTCTAAGAATGTCTTTATCACCAGTATTTGTTGAATGCAAAAATTGACAATGTAAGCCTTAGGTTGGCAATTGAATATCTATGGACAGAAAATTGGCAATATGTGTCAAACCCTTTTTGATAGGGATTGCCTAAAAAATAAGAATCTTATTTGTGGAAAAAAACTTCTTTTAAATCTCATCAAAGAAAATGTAAAGATTATGACAAGAAATTTAAATACATGTAAATTCTAAAGAACTCATAGACAATGTACCATATGTAAGTCAAAAGAGATCCATATTAAACTAAAGATGATTCAACCACTGAATGGCATAAAGATATTGTTACCACAAAGGAACTTATGTCTTATTTTGATCTTTAAATACAAGGAAATTGTCTTATAGTATCAATAATTGAGAAAATCTTGTATTATCCAATAGATTATTCATAATTTTGGTATTTTTATGCTTAAATTTTAAGCCTTTTTACTTGCTGACCATGGCTTGCTGGTTTTTTCAAGGGCTATTGCATTAACCAATGACATTTTGTAATTGATTTTTTAATTATTTTTTTTTTACCAATTTATGGAAAAGAAGATGGAATATTTTGATAGGAACAGTGTTTCATCTACTAGACTTTGAAATCTTTAGGACAATTGCCAGTTTTATCAAAATTTCTTCAGAAAATTAATAATTAAACTAATTTTTAAAAAGTTCTTCACAACTATTTGAGAAATAAGTGGGCAAATATCCCAAGACTGGTGCCTAACTAAATTACTGAGGAAGTGTTGGTTGCTATTCACAAATCAATTAAAATAAATGAGCTATTGATTCAAACAATAAACAACGTTTTACACAAATTGTTAGGATAAAATGTTTTGGTGTTTGGTTACAATCCTCCTCCCCCCCTCCACCCCACTCGCATCCCACAAATTTTGTATATATTTCGAGAGTAAAAATATATATAGAACAATGTTATTTTTACCGAAAAAAATATATGGAACAATGTGAAAGTGAAAGTAAATTGTAAACAAACCTGCATCCTGGATTGTATGGAATATGGTTGTATGGTGATGTCATGTGCTCACTTTGAGATCGTAGATAGTGCATTCTTTGGTATGAATCTGGATGAGAATTCCATATTGGTACCTGAGAGTTGTTATGTAAATCACCATTCATCTGAGACGGCATGGTTTGAAGAAAAAATATTGGACGGAGGTTACTTCCTGGACGGACAGAGGTGATTATTTCACCGTATGTTTGTGGTTTATCCTTGTCTCACTTCATTTAGTTAACTGTGAAAAAGAGAATAGGTATTCAGGTTAATAATGATCCTTAAGATACCGACACAGATGAGCGATCCCTTTCTTAAATCATATCATCTTTTTAAAAAAATTTGTCGGGTGTAGTTTTCCCCCTTAGCAAATGAAACGGGAGATTACAAGCATCGCTTCAACAACTTTTAAAACATTTCAAAGGATTTGTGTAATCATTGTTTGTGATGGATATTGTTATGCTTAACATATTATTCATTTAATTTTTTTAATTTTTAAAACGTAGAACAACAATAAATGGCATGTTTTGTTATTTAAAGTGATGTAGATACATATACTTTTAAAAAGTTTGCAGATTTTGTTACGTTTTATTTATGTTTCTATAGTAATGAGAGAAAATTATGGGGTAAAGGAAAATAAATGAAGAAAAATAGTTTTGAGCAATAATTTAGTCTTTTGTATTAATAATAATTTAATAATTTTATTTATGTTTTCTATTATTTTGTTATTAAAGATAGGGCTACAACCACATCTTAGCAGTTTATTTTGTAAACTAAAAAAACAATAATGTTACAAAATAATAATGACAAAAAATGTTTTACAGCGAGAAAAGTGAGAGAAAAAACATGAGAGTACATGTTACACCATCAAATGTTTTTACTGTTTAGTTTTTATATTCTTGATCATATCAACCTCTAATAAGACCACTCTTTCTGCCAAGAGAGGTAGCCTCTCTGGAGGAGGACAATTTAATAGTCGTTTGATATATCTGAAATCTGGCCTGATAAGAGAGTTGATGTTATGAGGGGGGGCGACTGTATCTGAACTGCGACTTAGTGTGTCCATTTTAATTAAAATGGAGAAAATATCTTTTAAACCAAAACAGAAACAAACAAATTCTTGACCTAGACCTATATTCTGAAAAATACAGTGCGGTAAATTATTTTCCCAGTATGAACTATATCATATAGAGTATCAGATTAACATTATTTCGTTCATAGTGAATATGACATTGAGAGTTTCAACATTTATCATATTATATAAAGATGTTAATGTATGACATCTCGTTATTGGCTAGACATAATATTATTTATGGGCTGACATTTCTGAAGGTTTTCTTAAAATAATGCATTAAATGATTTGAACATTGCAGGACCATGTTGAGTGAGTGGTTTTTGTTTAACTCAAAGTCATCAATTTTCCAGCTATATCAATGCCAGAACAAGTTACATTTTATGAGGTGATGATGATGTCTATTCTGTAATTGATTTGATTTGATTTTTATATGCCTGTCTGGAGAGGGGCTGTATTATGTGATTGGGTATGGCACAGGTTTCTGCACAATAACTTTAATTCTGTATATCGGATCTTTAACAAACTTGGCCACATGATTCCCCTGTAGAAGGGGAAGAACCCTGTTTATTTTGGGGTCATTAAGGTCAAAGGTCAAGGTCACTTACTATAAATAGAATTTTTAACAACAGGGTTGTTTCTGCACGATAACTTTAGTTCTGTATATTGGATCTTTAGCAAACTTGGCCACATGATTTCCCCGTGGAAGGGGAAGAACCCTATTTATTTTGGGTCATTAGATCAAAGGTCAATGACACTGTTACTATAAATATAATTTTTGACAACAGGGTCGTTTCCACATGATAACTTTAGTTCTGTATATTGGATCTTTACGAAACTTGACCACATGATTGCCCTGTGGAAGGGGAAGAATCATATTTATTTTGGGGTCATTAGGTCAAAGGTTTTTTTTCCTTGTATAGCTGAAATACTGGTCACCATGGGTTTTTCTTGTTATATAGCTGAAATACTGGTCACCATGGATTTTTCTTGTTATATAGCTGAAGTACTGGTCACGATGGTTTTTTCTTGTTATATAGCTGAAATACTGGTCACGATGGGCCAGTTGCTTGCCCATGGTCGGTGGTTCTCTCCGGGTACTCCGGCTTCTTCCACCACTAAAACTGGTCACCATGATATAGCTGAATTATTGCTGAAAGTGATGTTAAACACCAAAAATCAATCAATAGCAATCAATCACTTTGATATCAATAAATAGCATTGCAAGTTCTTTGAAAAATTGTATCAATAAATATCTGTGAAAAAAATATATGGTGCTTACCTTGAATATTCGTCTCGTCATATTACGTTAATTTTGATTCTGATAATATTTTACGTAGGTTTTAATATTGATTTCATAGAAAACGTACTTCTTAGAAATAATAACAACTTTGATATATCCTGTTTTCTAAGATACAATAAATATTTACTGGTATATCATGATAATGAAAATTAATTGTTTCATTAAATTTGTCAAATTAAAATTTGAATCAACATGAGCATGAACTTTTATATGGTTTTTAGATATTAGATTTTCATCTATTTTTAAATTACGTAGAATTAATATTTATGTGTTTCTCTGAACCTGTTGGGGTCTGTATCAGACTAGCAAAATATTACAAAATTTAAATCTCGTAAATTTTTTGAAAAGCATTTTTTTTTTATTGGTTTGTGTTTTAGTCCTTTTTTTTTTTTTTTTTTATGAAAGATCCAGTTAACAAGAAATAGACAAAATTCATGAATTTACAACAATCTCTTGAAATATCCACTGAGAAAGAATAAAAAATGTAACATTAATTTCTCAAATGGAAATACAAAAATTCATGATTTAAAAAAGATTAAAAAAAATACCAAAATATTTTTAAGCCATATTTTGTTGAAGATTGGTTGAAAAGAAAATATTAAAAATACATGAATTTGATAAAAAAAAAAAAGCAAAAAAAACCCACACACAATAAAAAACAATATATACCTTGAGAAAAATTTGTATGCAACAATTAATATCTCAATGGTAGAAATTTTTATCTACTCATTTTGTAAGGTTCAATGTTTGGAGAATTTTTAGATAATATATCTTAAGGTGTAATTGATTCTTGGTTTCTGTATATTATAAGTATGATAAACCTTTTATACTGGATTTGCACTCAAATGCTTGTTTTGATAATATAAAAAGTACACTTGATCAAAAAATTTAAACAAATATGTCAACTTTGTAATTACTGAAGTCATGCAATGTTTTAAGAAATTTTAAAGAATGTCACATTTAAGTGTTTTTCACCTAACACCATAGTGTATATAAAGGTACAATGTTATAACAAAGATAAAAAGTTGATAGAATAGCCAAGTTCAACTTCCTCACAACTCGGCTGAAAAGTGAATAGGGAACAGATTTGTTACTGATCTATATCCTTACTTTAAAGAAAAGAAGTCCTGGTCTTTTGGGCTATGTCTATCCTCAATCAATTATTTGTGTATTGTTGCCCTGACTTGTAACTGTAACTTTTGATTTGGAAAACTAAATGTAGGTTTGAGATTAATGAGTGTTTATCGTAACTTTCGGTATTTTATGCCTCGGATGCTAGGGGTTTCTGTTCAATAACTTAAGATCCCCTTAAGTTAGCAAATCCTTCAATAACTTAAGTTCCCCTAAAGTTAGCAAATCATTCAATAACTTAAGTTCCCCTAATGTTAGCAAATCATTCAATAACTTAAGTTCCCCTAAAGTTAGCAAATCATTTAATAACTTAAGTTCCCCTAATGTTAACAAATCATTCAATAACTTAAGTTCCCCTAAAGTTAGCAAATCATTCAATAACTTAAGTTCCCCTAAAGTTAGCAAATCATTCAATGACTTAAGTTCCCCTAAAGTTAGCAAATCATTTAATAACTTAAGTTCCCCTAAAGTTAGCAAATCATTCAATAACTTAAGTTCCCCTTAAGTTAGCAAATCATTTAATAACTTAAGTTCCCCTAAAGTTAGCAAATCATTCAATAACTTAAGTTCCCCTTAAGTTAGCAAATCATTCAATAACTTAAGTTCCCCTAATGTTAGCAAATCATTCAATAACTTAAGATCCCCTTAAGTTAGCAAATCATTCAATAACTTAAGTTCCCCTTAAGTTAGCAAATCATTCAATAACTTAAGTTCCCCTAAAGTTAGCAAATCATTCAATGACTTAAGTTCCCCTAAAGTTAGCAAATCATTCAATAACTTAAGTTCCCCTAAAGTTAGCAAATCATTTAATAACTTAAGTTCCCCTAAAGTTAGCAAATCATTCAATAACTTAAGTTCCCCTAAAGTTAGCAAATCATTTAATAACTTAAGTTCCCCTAATGTTAGCAAATCATTCAATAACTTAAGTTCCCCTAAAGTTAGCAAATCATTTAATAACTTAAGTTCCCCTAAAGTTAGCAAATCATTCAATAACTTAAGTTCCCCTAAAGTTAGCAAATCATTTAATAACTTAAGTTCCCCTAATGTTAGCAAATCATTCAATAACTTAAGTTCCCCTAAAGTTAGCAAATCATTTAATAACTTAAGTTCCCCTAAAGTTAGCAAATCATTCAATAACTTAAGTTCCCCTTAAGTTAGCAAATCATTCAATAACTTAAGTTCCCCTAATGTTAGCAAATCATTCAATAACTTAAGATCCCCTTAAGTTAGCAAATCATTCAATAACTTAAGTTCCCCTTAAGTTAGCAAATCATTCAATAACTTAAGTTCCCCTAAAGTTAGCAAATCATTCAATGACTTAAGTTCCCCTAAAGTTAGCAAATCATTCAATAACTTAAGTTCCCCTAAAGTTAGCAAATCATTTAATAACTTAAGTTCCCCTAAAGTTAGCAAATCATTCAATAACTTAAGTTCCCCTAAAGTTAGCAAATCATTTAATAACTTAAGTTCCCCTAATGTTAGCAAATCATTCAATAACTTAAGTTCCCCTAAAGTTAGCAAATCATTTAATAACTTAAGTTCCCCTAATGTTAGCAAATCATTCAATAACTTAAGTTCCCCTAAAGTTAGCAAATCATTCAATAACTTAAGTTCCCCTTAAGTTAGCAAATCATTCAATAACTTAAGTTCCCCTAAAGTTAGCAAATCATTCAATGACTTAAGTTCCCCTAATGTTAGCAAATCATTCAATGACTTAAGTTCCCCTAAAGTTAGCAAATCATTTAATAACTTAAGTTCCCCTAAAGTTAGCAAATCATTTAATAACTTAAGTTCCCCTAAAGTTAGCAAATCATTCAATGACTTAAGTTCCCCTAAAGTTAGCAAATCATTTAATAACTTAAGTTCCCCTAAAGTTAGCAAATCATTTAATAACTTAAGTTCCCCTAATGTTAGCAAATCATTCAATAACTTAAGTTCCCCTAAAGTTAGCAAATCATTCAATAACTTAAGTTCCCCTTAAGTTAGCAAATCATTCAATAACTTAAGTTCCCCTAATGTTAGCAAATCATTCAATAACTTAAGTTCCCCTTAAGTTAGCAAATCATTCAATAACTTAAGTTCCCCTAATGTTAGCAAATCATTCAATAACTTAAGTTCCCCTAAAGTTAGCAAATCATTCAATGACTTAAGTTCCCCTTAAGTTAGCAAATCATTCAATAACTTAAGTTTCCCTTAAGTTAGCAAATCATTTAATAACTTAAGTTCCCCTAAAGTTAGCAAATCATTCAATAACTTAAGTTCCCCTAAAGTTAGCAAATCATTTAATAACTTAAGTTCCCCTAATGTTAGCAAATCATTCAATAACTTAAGTTCCCCTAAAGTTAGCAAATCATTTAATAACTTAAGTTCCCCTAATGTTAGCAAATCATTCAATAACTTAAGTTCCCCTAAAGTTAGCAAATCATTTAATAACTTAAGTTCCCCTAATGTTAGCAAATCATTCAATAACTTAAGTTCCCCTAAAGTTAGCAAATCATTCAATAACTTAAGTTCCCCTAAAGTTAGCAAATCATTCAATGACTTAAGTTCCCCTAAAGTTAGCAAATCATTCAATGACTTAAGTTCCCCTAAAGTTAGCAAATCATTTAATAACTTAAGTTCCCCTAAAGTTAGCAAATCATTTAATAACTTAAGTTCCCCTAAAGTTAGCAAATCATTCAATGACTTAAGTTCCCCTAAAGTTAGCAAATCATTTAATAACTTAAGTTCCCCTAAAGTTAGCAAATCATTTAATAACTTAAGTTCCCCTAATGTTAGCAAATCATTCAATAACTTAAGTTCCCCTAAAGTTAGCAAATCATTCAATAACTTAAGTTCCCCTTAAGTTAGCAAATCATTCAATAACTTAAGTTCCCCTAATGTTAGCAAATCATTCAATAACTTAAGTTCCCCTTAAGTTAGCAAATCATTCAATAACTTAAGTTCCCCTAATGTTAGCAAATCATTCAATAACTTAAGTTCCCCTAAAGTTAGCAAATCATTCAATAACTTAAGTTCCCCTAAAGTTAGCAAATCATTTAATAACTTAAGTTCCCCTAAAGTTAGCAAATCATTCAATGACTTAAGTTCCCCTAAAGTTAGCAAATCATTCAATAACTTAAGTTCCCCTAAAGTTAGCAAATCATTTAATAACTTAAGTTCCCCTAAAGTTAGCAAATCATTCAATAACTTAAGTTCCCCTTAAGTTAGCAAATCATTTAATAACTTAAGTTCCCCTAATGTTAGCAAATCATTCAATAACTTAAGTTCCCCTTAAGTTAGCAAATCATTTAATAACTTAAGTTCCCCTAATGTTAGCAAATCATTCAATAACTTAAGTTCCCCTTAAGTTAGCAAATCATTTAATAACTTAAGTTCCCCTAATGTTAGCAAATCATTCAATAACTTAAGTTCCCCTAAAGTTAGCAAATCATTTAATAACTTAAGTTCCCCTAATGTTAGCAAATCATTCAATAACTTAAGTTCCCCTTAAGTTAGCAAATCATTTAATAACTTAAGTTCCCCTAAAGTTAGCAAATCATTCAATAACTTAAGTTCCCCTTAAGTTAACAAATCATTCAATAACTTAAGTTCCCCTAAAGTTAGCAAATCATTCAATGACTTAAGTTCCCCTTAAGTTAGCAAATCATTCAATGACGTAAGTTCCCCTTAAGTTAGCAAATCATTCAATAACTTAAGTTTCCCTTAATTTAGCAAATCATTCAATAACTTAAGTTCCCCTTAAGTTAGCAAATCATTCAATGACGTAAGTTCCCCTAAAGTTAGCAAATCATTCAATAACTTAAGTTTCCCTTAAGTTAGCAAATCATTCAATAACTTAAGATCCCCTTAAGTTAGCAAATCATTCAATAACTTAAGTTCCCCTTAAGTTAGCAAATCATTCAATAACTTAAGATCCCCTTAAGTTAGCAAATCATTCAATAACTTAAGTTCCCTTAAGTTAGCAAATCATTCAATAACTTAAGTTCCCCTTAAGTTCCCCTTAAGTTAGCAAATCATTCAATAACTTAAGTTCCCCTTAAGTTAGCAAATCATTCAATGACGTAAGTTCCCCTTAAGTTAGCAAATCATTCAATGACGTAAGTTCCCCTTAAGTTAGCAAATCATTCAATAACTTAAGTTTCCCTTAAGTTAGCAAATCATTCAATAACTTAAGTTCCCCTTAAGTTAGCAAATCATTCAATAACTTAAGATTCCCTTAAGTTAGCAAATCATTCAATAACTTAAGTTCCCTTAAGTTAGCAAATCATTCAATAACTTAAGTTCCCCTTAAGTTAGCAAATCATTCAATGACTTAAGTTCCCCTTAAGTTAGCAAATCATTCAATGACTTAAGTTCCCCTTAAGTTAGCAAATCATTCAATAACTTAAGTTTCCCTTAAGTTAGCAAATCATTCAATAACTTAAGATCCCCTTAAGTTAGCAAATCATTCAATAACTTAAGTTCCCTTAAGTTAGCAAATCATTCAAATTCACATGCAACATCAGGGACTATAAAAGAGAGGCCAGGTTGATTTCACACTTTTTTTTCCATTCTGTAGTAATGTCCTTGTTTCCTTTATTTGGAATCGGGGGCATCTGTGTCCCATCACCATGACAACATATAAATCCATGATAAAGAAACCAATCCTCCCTTCATGTAAGAGATTGTGGTCTACATCATGGTAAAATATTAAATACAATATATGGAGACTGGTTTAAATATTAAAGATGATAAGGACATCCACTGAATATTTTAGTTTTGCTGGTAAAACGACTGACCAATTAAAACACTTTCTTCTCATTGCTATTAAGCATTAGACCAATCAAAATTACTCATACCCAAATAGTTTTCTCAGGAATTGTGAAGATTTATATGATTAAATTATAATCATGTTTTTTTTACATAAAATATAGGTATACTTATTTTCAGATATTTGGAAATGATTTTTTTTTTTACCTATCTATCTACTGGCTTCAACATTTGTTAGTGGATAGCAGATGCAAAAACAAAGTAGCTACATTTTGTTACCAACCTAATAGGAAGTAATTATTCTGCAAAAAAGAACATTGAGTCTACCACGTTAAGTACAAATGTTTAGTTCACCTGGACTTTTACAAAAACAATTTATACAGATTTTAATTTTGTGTGAAGTTTTAGAAAAACAAACTAATTTAAAATGTCAAGCTTGACCAGAAAAAAGAATTGATTCTTATTTTGAATTAGATTTTGTATTATGCAATAAGATCTGGAGGCTACAAATAAATATTATGATAGTGTACATCTATGAAGTATGAAAAGGGGGAAAAGTGTCATGGTTAACAGTTTGATTAAAAGCAAATAATTCACAAAAACAATTTTAATTTGATTGTCTTTTGATCTTTTCGATATGGGTTTTATGGAGAAAATTGGACTTGCTAAAACTATGAAAGTAGACCAGGTTCTTAAGAAATCATAACTATAAAAAAATAAAATAAAAAGATAGATATTTAATTTGATGCACAGGACACATTTCTGGAATAACATGCATTGAGTACACTCATAGTCAAAAGACTGGAGAGCTAAATATTTTTAAAATCTTTGGGAGCAAATAACCCAAAGGGCCTAGACATGATAGCCAGAACCTGCAAGGGCCTAGACATGATAGCCAGAACCTGCAAGGGCCTAGACATGATAGCCAGAATCTGCAAGGGCCTAGACATGATAGCCAGAAATGGAAAGGGCCTAGACATGATAGCCAGAACTGGCAAGGGCCTAGACATGATAGCCAGAACTGGCAAGGGCCTAGACATGATAGCCAGAATCTGCAAGGGCCTAGACATGATAGCCAGAATCTGCAAGGGCCTAGACATGATAGCCAGAATCTGCAAGGGCCTAGACATGATAGCCAGAAATGGAAAGGGCCTAGACATGATAGCCAGAACTGGCAAGGGCCTAGACATGATAGCCAGAACTGGCAAGGGCCTAGACATGATAGCCAGAATCTGCAAGGGCCTAGACATGATAGCCAGAATCTGCAAGGGCCTAGACATGATAGCCAGAATCTGCAAGGGCCTAGACATGATAGCCAGAACCTGCAAGGGCCTAGACATGATAACCAGAACCTGCAAGGGCCTAGACATGATAGCCAGAACCGGCAAGGGCCTAGACATGATAGCCAGAATCTGCAAGGGCCTAGACATGATAGCCAGAACTGGCAAGGGCCTAGACATGATAGCCAGAGCTGGCAAGAACCTAGACATGATAGCCAGAACCTGCAAGGGCCTAGACATGATAGCCAGAACTGGCAAGGGCCTAGACATGATAGCCAGAATCTGCAAGGGCCTAGACATGATAGCCAGAACCGGCAAGGGCCTAGACATGATAGCCAGAATCTGCAAGGGCCTAGACATGATAGCCAGAACCTGCAAGGGCCTAGACATGATAGTCAGAATCTGCAAGGGCCTAGACATGATAGCCAGAATCGGCAAAGGCCTAGACATGATAGCCAGAATCTGCAAGGGCCTAGACATGATAGCCAGAACCGGCAAAGGCCTAGACATGATAGCCAGAATCGGCAAAGGCCTAGACATGATAGCCAGAATCTGCAAGGGCCTAGACATGATAGCCAGAATTGGCAAGGGCCTAGACATGATAGCCAGAACCGGCAAGGGCCTAGACATAGACATGATAGCCAGAATCGGCAAGGGCCTAGACATGATAGCCAGAACCTGCAAGGGCCTAGACATGATAGCCAGAACCGGCAAGGGCCTAGACATAGACATGATTGCCAGAATCGGCAAGGGCCTAGACATGATAGCCAGAATCGGCAAAGGCCTAGACATGATAGCCAGAATCGGCAAAGGCCTAGACATGATAGCCAGAATCTGCAAAGACATAGACATGATAGCCAGAATCGGCAAAGGCCTAGACATAGACATGATAGCCAGAACCTGCAAGGGCCTAGACATGATAGCCAG
This sequence comes from Bathymodiolus septemdierum, assembly GCA_963383655.1. Taxonomy (NCBI): domain Eukaryota; kingdom Metazoa; phylum Mollusca; class Bivalvia; order Mytilida; family Modiolidae; genus Bathymodiolus; species Bathymodiolus septemdierum. The sequence continues at coordinate 36,224,582 of OY726530.1, read as the reverse complement.
AATCGGCAAAGGCCTAGACATGATAGCCAGAATCGGCAAGGGCCTAGACATGATAGCCAGAACCGGCAAGGGCCTAGACATAGACATGATAGCCAGAATCGGCAAAGGCCTAGACATAGACATGATAGCCAGAATCGGCAAAGGCCTAGACATGATAGCCAGAATCGGCAAGGGCCTAGACATAGACATGATAGCCAGAATTGGCAAGGGCCTAGACATAGACATGATAGCCAGAATCGACAAGGGCCTAGACATAGACATGATAGCCAGAATCAACAAGGGCCTAGACATAGACATGATAGCCAGAATCGGCAAGGGCCTAGACATAGACATGATAGCCAGAATCGGCAAGGGCCTAGACATGATAGCCAGAATCTGCAAGGGCCTAGACATGATAGCCAGAATCTGCAAAGGCCTAGACATACACATGATAGCCAGAATCGGCAAGGGCCTAGACATGATAGCCAGAATCTGCAAAGGCCTAGACATAGACATGATATCCAGAATCGGCAAGGGCCTAGACATGATAGCCAGAATCGGCAAGGGCCTAGACATGATAGCCAGAATCTGCAAAGGCCTAGACATAGACATGATATCCAGAATCGGCAAGGGCCTAGACATGATAGCCAGAATCGGCAAGGGCCTAGACATGATAGCCAGAATCTGCAAAGGACTAGACATAGACATGATATCCAGAATCGGCAAGGGCCTAGACATGATAGCCAGAATCGGCAAGGGCCTAGACATGATAGCCAGAATCTGCTAATGTTACCAATGCCTGGGGCAGATTGAGCTTCATTTTGATAAATTACATTATTTAGGAATGTAAATTACAAACATAAAGGTATTGAACTCCTTGATCTACAAAATGGGAGATTTCTCATAGTTTAAGAGCATTTTGCATGATGACATTTTTTATCCTCAAATTTCCATTAAAACCAGGAGAACTGGATCAAATGGTAATAAGAATTTAGAAAAGTTTAAGCTGAATGGGAATTACATATATTTTTCTAAAATCTATTTATATCTTGCTCTTGCCTTGTTCCTTATGAATATGAACATTGCTCACTTAACGATTTTCAACTAAACATGTCAAGAGAGCCATAAAATTTCAAGAAATATAAAGTTATATAACCTAAGATGCTGACATAAAGTTCAAACTCAGAAATATAAAATATTGTAATCTTGGATGCTGACATAAGAATGTTCATGCTCAATATAACACCTTTCATGAATGCATCAAACCATCCAGTCAAAAGTTTCAGTTATGTAAAAAAATAAGATTTAAATTTTTCTTTCATAAATGTGCCATTGCAAAAGCTATATAAATATACATTTATATGAAAAAGTTGAATGAAAATTTGTAATTTATGGTCTCCAGCATTATTTTTAATTTTGATGCTTTCTTTGTTTTGTTTGGCATCTTATTATATCTTTTAAGCTGAAATACTGCTGAAAGTGGCATTAAACACCAACAATCAAATCATTATTATATCTTTTCAGTACAAGATACTGTTATATTCAGTAGATGGAAGATGTCTGGCCAAGTACAGTGCCTATGAGAATGCTCTTGGTGTTAAAAGTATAGCATGGTCACCTACCAGTCAGTTCCTAGCCATTGGTAGCTATGATGAAAAGGTAATGGATACAATATTCAATGGTCTTGGTGTTATATCTATAGACTGGTATCTTACCAGTTAGTTCCCAATGTCCTACATGATATGTGCTCTACCCTGGTACCCTAATATTAAAGGTGCTCAACCCTGGTTCCCTAGCATGAAATGTTCTTAAACCTAGTACTGAATCATAGAATGTGCTCTGCCCTGGTACCCTAATATTAAAGGTGCTCAACACTGGTTCCCTAGCATGAAATGTTCTTAAGCCTAGTACAGAATCATAGAATGTGCTCTACCTTGGTTCCCTAATATTAAAGGTGCTCAACCCTGGTTCCCTAGCATGAAATGTTCTTAAGCCTAGTACTGAATCATAGAATGTGCTCTGTCCTGGTTCCCTAATATTAAAGGTGTTCAACCCTGGTTCCCTAGCATGAAATGTTCTTAAACCTAGTACTGAATCATAGAATGTGCTCTGCCCTGGTACCCTAATATTAAAGGTGTTCAACCCTGGTTCCCTAGCATGAAATGTTCTTAAACCTAGTACTGAATCATAGAATGTGCTCTGCCCTGGTACCCTAATATTAAAGGTGCTCAACCCTGGTTCCCTAGCATGAAATGTTCTTAAGCCTAGTAATGAATCATAGAATGTGCTCTGCCCTGGTACCCTAATATTAAAGGTGCTCAACCCTGGTTCCCTAGCATGAAATGTTCTTAAGCCTAGTAATGAATCATAGAATGTGCTCTGCCCTGGTACCCTAATATTAAAGGTGCTCAACCCTGGTTCCCTAGCATGAAATGTTCTTAAACCTAGCACAGAATCATAGAATGTGCTTTGCCCTGGTACCCTATTATTAAAAGTGCTCAACCCTGGTTCCCTAGCATGAAATGTTCCCAGCCCTGCTACACTAGCATTACATGTTGCATATTTACAAGATATGCAATGAATGTAGAGTGAACTATTCAATTGGCCTGACTTTAATGAACAATAGATAAAGTAAAAGAATAGTGCCTAGATTGTATTTATTCTTCATCTCACAGACACTGTATACCATTAACCTTCATGATGGGGATAATTCATGCCTTTCAAGAAACTGAATATTTTTTTTAATTTCCTTACAACGTGAGGTTTTTTTTTTTGGTTAAATGAATGCCCATTTATAATATACAGATTAGGGGTCGATATATCTCATTGTTTCTTTTGAACAAAGAATAGATAATTTTTAAATGCCTTAATAAATATGATATGAATTCAATAAGTTGAAAGGAATAAAATACTGTTTTTGGTGAAAGTATTTGAAATTATAACAGCTTAGGAAAAAACCCTTGAGTGATTTAAAGATGATCTGACTCAAATTTCAGTGGACAATATGGAATGACTTGTATAGGGTAATTGTTAAGTTAGCCGTTTAAGTGATAAAATGTCTTGCATCAGTTCTCATGGACAAATGTTAAAACTTTTATGTCAATAGTGATTAAATCCAAGTAGGAAGAAAACAATTGATAAATCTTTGGATAAACCTTAGTAAACTTAAAATGTCTAATTTACAGGGGTGATTTTTGTCCGTTATTTAATTGATTTCAGCTATTTTCCTTGGGTGAGAAATTGCCGAAAGTTGCTGGACAGTCAGAACAAGTCAGAAATGAACCATTTGAATGGGTGTATAGGTGGTTTCAGCTATTTTTCATTAATTTTCAGTTATTTAATTTTTCCAACCAGGATCATCCATGACTTTAGGGACATTCCCTTAAAACTTGGTTATATTTTTAAGATAAGATTGTTTACATGTTGGGTATTATGGGCATGTGACATGGGAAGGTGATACACTGACTATTAAAGAAGCTGAAAAGGCAATTGAATGATATTCTATTCAAATTTCTACTGTTCCCTTTTATGGTCTCGAAAACGTTTGAAATAATATAACTTGTCATATAAGTATTAAGATTAATTCTGACAGATTCAACAATACACCTGCTTAAATATTTTGAATACAAATTTTAAAATTGATGGGTGTATATTATTATTTGACACATCTTCAGAATAGCTTGGACATTTGATTTTTATTTGGGTATTGTTCAAATAGATTACAAAAAAAAAGTTTGAATTGAAGTAGTTCAAATAACTGTTGATTCAGGCTGCTTGCCGTTATTTTGATAAACAATCCCCAGGATAGTATGAATAACAAGTAGCTCTAATATCAGGTATACAATGTTAATAACCCCTGTCATATAAAAGCACCCTACATTTTAATGTTGTAACAAGATTATATTTGCTAATCATTATGGTGCCACTGATTTGTGGTGTGCAGTATATGTGTGCACCCGGTTGTGGGGTAATATACAAATTTGTATTATATTTCAATACATTATCTTGAATTTAGAAGTTATATTGTCCTACTCTGAATTGTGAAGTACTATATATTTGATGAATAAGTACAATGCATATCCTACCAAATTTGACCTTCTCTTGACCTTGCTGTATAATTTGTGTAAATTTTAAGTGGTATTCCTTATATTAATGTACCTGATGATTTTGCATTTTAAATCTTTCTTGCCGAACTCAACTATTTATAGTTTGATAAAGAGTCTGCACCATATCTTGGATCTCCTCTGTATCTCAAGTTCTATATTCAACTTTACATTGAGCATTATAAACCAGAAAAATTTATATAAATTGCTGGTGAAGTTATTATTATTATTATTTTTTTATCTTTTTGACTTTTATTATTTTCACAGTTTACTTTATTAAGGGGTATTTCAAGTAATTTGAAATTTTAACATTAGCTCAAGATTTTGTCTACATTTTTTTAGCATTAAGGAGATAAAATACAAGCTAAGTTTTCTCTATATCTTTGAGCTATAGGTGGATAAAATACAAGCTAACTTTTGTCTAGATCTTTGAGCTTTAGGTGGATAAAATACAAGCTAACTTTTCTCTATATCTTTGAACTTTAGGTGGATAAAATACAAGCTGTCTTTTGTCGAGATCTTTGAGCTTTAGGTAGATAAAATACAAGGCAAGTTAACTTTTGTCTAGATCTTTGAGCTTTAGGTGGATAAAATACAAAGCAAGCTAACTTTTGTCTAGATCTTTGAGCTTTATGTGGATAAAATACAAGCTAACTTTTGTCTAGATCTTTGAGCTTTAGGTGGATAAAATACAAGCTAACTTTTCTCTATATCTTTGAGCTTTAGGTGGATAAAATACAAGCTGTCTTTTCTCTATATCTTTGAGCTTTAGGTGGATAAAATACAAGCTAAGTTTTGTCTAGATCTTTGAGCTTTAGGTGGATAAAATACAAGGCAAGTTAACTTTTGTCTATATCTTTGAGCTTTAGGTGGATAAAATACAAGGCAAGTTAACTTTTGTCTAGATCTTTGAGCTTTAGGTGGATAAAATACAAGCTAACTTTTGTCTAGATCTTTGAGCTTTAGGTGGATAAAATACAAGCTAACTTTTGTCTAGATCTTTGAGCTTTAGGTGGATAAAATACAAGCTAACTTTTGTCTAGATCTTTGAGCTTTAGGTGGATAAAATACAAGCTAACTTTTCTCTATATCTTTGAACTTTAGGTGGATAAAATACAAGCTGTCTTTTGTCGAGATCTTTGAGCTTTAGGTAGATAAAATACAAGGCAAGTTAACTTTTGTCTAGATCTTTGAGCTTTAGGTGGATAAAATACAAGTTAACTTTTGTCTAGATCTTTGAGCTTTAGGTAGATAAAATACAAGCTAACTTTTGTCTAGATTTTTGAGCTTTAGGTGGATAAAATACAAGCTAACTTTTGTCTAGATCTTTGAGCTTTAGGTGGATAAAATACAAGCTAACTTTTGTCTAGATCTTTGAGCTTTAGGTGGATAAAATACAAGGCAAGTTAACTTTTGTCTATATCTTTGAACTTTAGGTGGATAAAATACAAGCTAACTTTTCTCTATATCTTTGAGCTTTAGGTGGATAAAATACAAGCTGTCTTTTGTCGAGATCTTTGAGCTTTAGGTAGATAAAATACAAGGCAAGTTAACTTTTGTCTAGATCTTTGAGCTTTAGGTGGATAAAATACAAGCTAAGTTTTGTCTAGATCTTTGAGCTTTAGGTGGATAAAATACAAGCTAACTTTTGTCTAGATCTTTGAGCTTTAGGTGGATAAAATACACACTGACTTTTGTCTAGATCTTTGAGCTTTAGGTGGATAAAATACAAGGCAAGTTAACTTTTGTCTAAATCTATGAGCTTTATGTGGATAAAATACAAGGCAAGTTAACTTTTGTCTAGATCTATGAGCTTTAGGTGGATAAAATACAAGCTGACTTTTGTCTAGATCTTTGAGCTTTAGGTGGATAAAATACAAGGCAAGTTAACTTTTGTCTAGATCTTTGAGCTTTAGGTGGATAAAATACAAGCTAACTTTTGTCGAGATCTATGAGCTTTATGTGGATAAAATACAAGGCAAGCTAACTTTTCTCTATATCTTTGAACTTTAGGTGGATAAAATACAAGCTGTCTTTTGTCGAGATCTTTGAGCTTTAGGTAGATAAAATACAAGCTAACTTTTGTCTAGATCTTTGAGCTTTAGGTGGATAAAATACAAGCTAACTTTTGTCTAGATCTTTGAGCTTTAGGTGGATAAAATACAAGCTAACTTTTGTCGAGATCTTTGAGCTTTAGGTGGATAAAATACAAGGCAAGCTAACTTTTGTCTAGATCTTTGAGCTTTAGGTGGATAAAATACAAGCTAACTTTTGTCTAGATCTTTGAGCTTTAGGTGGATAAAATACAAGCTAACTTTTGTCGAGATCTTTGAGCTTTATGTGGATAAAATACAAGGCAAGCTAACTTTTGTCTAGATCTTTGAGCTCTAGGTGGATAAAATACAAGCTAACTTTTGTCGAGATCTTTGAGCTTTAGGTGGATAAAATACAAGCTAACTTTTCTCTATATCTTTGAACTTTAGGTGGATAAAATACAAGCTGTCTTTTGTCTAGATCTTTGAGCTTTAGGTGGATAAAATACAAGGCAAGGTAACTTTTGTCGAGATCTTTGAGCTTTAGATGGATAAAATACAAGCTGACTTTTGTCGAGATCTTTGAGCTTTAGGTGGATAAAATACAAGGCAGGCTAACTTTTGTCTAGATCTTTGAGCTTTATGTGGATAAAATACAAAGCAAGCTAACTTTTGTCTAGATCTATGAGCTTTATGTGGATAAAATACAAGGCAAGCTAACTTTTGTCGAGATCTTTGAGCTTTAGATGGATAAAATACAAGCTGACTTTTGTCGAGACCTTTGAGCTTTAGGTGGATAAAATACAAGGCAGGCTAACTTTTGTCTAGATCTTTGAGCTTTAGATGGATAAAATACAAGGCAGGCTAACTTTTGTCTAGATCTTTGAGCTTTAGGTAGATAAAATACAAACTAACTTTTGTCGAGATCTTTGAGCTTTAGGTAGATAAAATACAAGGCAAGTTAACTTTTGTCTATATCTTTGAGCTTTAGGTGGATAAAATACAAGCTAACTTTTCTCTATATCTTTGAACTTTAGGTGGATAAAATACAAGCTGTCTTTTGTCGAGATCTTTGAGCTTTAGGTAGATAAAATACAAGGCAAGTTAACTTTTGTCTAAATCTATGAGCTTTATGTGGATAAAATACAAGGCAAGTTAACTTTTGTCTAGATCTATGAGCTTTAGGTGGATAAAATACAAGCTAACTTTTGTCGAGATCTATGAGCTTTATGTGGATAAAATACAAGGCAAGCTAACTTTTCTCTATATCTTTGAACTTTAGGTGGATAAAATACAAGCTGTCTTTGTCGAGATCTTTGAGCTTTAGGTAGATAAAATACAAGCTAACTTTTGTCTAGATCTTTGAGCTTTAGGTGGATAAAATACAAGCTAACTTTTGTCGAGATCTTTGAGCTTTAGGTGGATAAAATACAAGGCAAGCTAACTTTTGTCTAGATCTTTGAGCTTTAGGTGGATAAAATACAAGCTAACTTTTGTCTAGATCTTTGAGCTTTAGGTGGATAAAATACAAGCTAACTTTTGTCGAGATCTTTGAGCTTTATGTGGATAAAATACAAGGCAAGCTAACTTTTGTCTAGATCTTTGAGCTTTAGGTGGATAAAATACAAGTTAACTTTTGTCGAGATCTTTGAGCTTTAGGTGGATAAAATACAAGCTAACTTTTCTCTATATCTTTGAACTTTAGGTGGATAAAATACAAGCTGTCTTTTGTCTAGATCTTTGAGCTTTAGGTGGATAAAATACAAGGCAAGGTAACTTTTGTCGAGATCTTTGAGCTTTAGATGGATAAAATACAAGCTGACTTTTGTCGAGATCTTTGAGCTTTAGGTGGATAAAATACAAGGCAGGCTAACTTTTGTCTAGATCTTTGAGCTTTATGTGGATAAAATACAAAGCAAGCTAACTTTTGTCTAGATCTATGAGCTTTATGTGGATAAAATACAAGGCAAGCTAACTTTTGTCGAGATCTTTGAGCTTTAGATGGATAAAATACAAGCTGACTTTTGTCGAGATCTTTGAGCTTTAGGTGGATAAAATACAAGGCAGGCTAACTTTTGTCTAGATCTTTGAGCTTTAGGTGGATAAAATACAAGGCAGGCTAACTTTTGTCTAGATCTTTGAGCTTTAGGTAGATAAAATACAAACTAACTTTTGTCGAGATCTTTGAGCTTTAGGTGGATAAAATACAAGGCAGGCTAACTTTTGTCGAGATCTTTGAGCTTTAGGTAGATAAAATATAAGCTAACTTTTCTCTATATCTTTGAGCTTTAGGTAGATAAAATACAAGCTAACCTTTCTCTATATCTTTGAGCTTTAGGTGGATAAAATACAAGCTAACTTTTGTCGAGATCTTTGAGCTTTAGGTGGATAAAATACAAGGCAGGCTAACTTTTGTCTAGATCTTTGAGCTTTAGGTAGATAAAATACAAACTAACTTTTGTCGAGATCTTTGAGCTTTAGGTGGATAAAATACAAGGCAGGCTAACTTTTGTCGAGATCTTTGAGCTTTAGGTGGATAAAATATAAGCTAACTTATGTCTATATCTTTGAGCTTTAGGTAGATAAAATACAAGCTAACCTTTCTCTATATCTTTGAGCTTTAGGTGGATAAAATACAAGCTAACTTTTGTCGAGATCTTTGAGCTTTAGGTGGATAAAATACATGCTGACTTTTCTCTATATCTTTGAGCTTTAGGTGGATAAAATACAAGCTAACTTTTGTCTAGATCTTTGAGCTTTAGGTGGATAAAATACAAGCTAACTTTTGTCGAGATCTTTGAGCTTTAGGTAGATAAAATACAAGCTGTCTTTTCTCTAGATCTTTGAGCTTTAGGTGGATAAAATACAAGGCAGGCTAACTTTTGTCTAGATCTTTGAGCTTTAGGTGGATAAAATACAAGCTAACTTTTGTCGAGATCTTTGAGCTTTAGGTGGATAAAATACAAGCTGTCTTTTGTCTAGATCTTTGAGCTTTAGGTAGATAAAATACAAGCTGTCTTTTGTCTAGATCTTTGAGCTTTAGGTGGATAAAATACAAGCTAACTTTTGTCGAGATCTTTGAGCTTTAGGTGGATAAAATACAAGGCAAGCTAACTTTTGTCGAGATCTTTGAGCTTTAGGTGGATAAAATACAAGCTAACTTTTGTCTATATCTTTGAGCTTTAGGTGGATAAAATACAAGCTAACTTTTGTCTATATCTTTGAGCTTTAGGTGGATAAAATACAAGCTAACTTTTGTCTAGATCTTTGAGCTTTAGGTGGATAAAATACAAGGCAGGCTAACTTTTGTCTAGATCTTTGAGCTTTAGGTGGATAAAATACACGCTGACTTTTCTCTATATCTTTGAGCTTTAGGTGGATAAAATACAAGGCAGGCTAACTTTTGTCTAGATCTTTGAGCTTTAGGTGGATAAAATACAAGGCAGGCTAACTTTTGTCTAGATCTTTGAGCTTTAGGTGGATAAAATACAAGCTGACTTTTCTCTATATCTTTGAGCTTTAGGTGGATAAAATACAAGCTGTCTTTTGTCTAGATCTTTGAGCTTTAGGTGGATAAAATACAAGGCAAGCTATAAAGCTTTGTCTATATTTTTTTTAGCTTTAGGTGGATAAAATACAAGACATCATATACCAGCCAGTTTTGTATCCTGATTCTTATACACATTTCTATGTTATTGTTTTCAAGATTCACAAAAATAAATTTTTTTATAGGCAGGAGACATTTTTATTGTAGATCGAAACTTATTTATTTCCATTATATTACTGAACTATCAAAATGAAATACCATGAACCTCCACACTATTATATACCTATTTATTTATAAAAAAAAATCTATTTACAGATGCCATATTTTACTGATTAATCCAATTGATAAAGATTATTATCATCCTACTTTGTATATTCTATTTTACATTACTATTTATGAATGAAATATATATCAAATATACAGCAAGTCAAGCTGATTAAAATCAGATCTCTCACGTGCTCCCCATTACTGAGTTGTCAAGGATTGGCAGATCTGAGGAAACCCCATTATGGGTCACATTCGATTTGATTGATTTCTGGTGTTTTAACGCCACTTTCAGCAATATTTCAGCTATATCATGACGACCAGTTTTAGTGGTGGAAGAAGCCGGAGTACCCAGAGAGAACCACCGACCATGGGCAAGCAACTGGTAAGCTTTATCACTTCCTCCTGCGAGTCGAGTGCACCCATTTTTGTAATTTACAAAGCCGGAAGCGAACCCATACCATAGTTTTGATAGGCTTGTATGAGTTGTTAGGTAATCCAACGACCTAACTCATTGAGCCACCCGTGTCCTAGGATCACATTCGAGTGATCCTATGTACCATCCAAACAAAATGGTGATTGCGAGATTGTGAAGAAAAACTTCAAAATAATTTGTGGTTGTGAGTGAAAATTTCAGCAAGCTTGGGCCAGAAATGACCTCTGTATATTATGTTTTTTTTTAAATTATGGTTTTATATGAAATATATAAGGAACAATTGGAGGTGTACACTTGTTTATTAAAGACTTTTATTATATGACTATAAACATTTCTTTTATCTGATTGGCTTAAAGCATGAGATTTTTTCTTGATAGAACTTTATGAATTGTGTTTAATCCTTCAATTTCTGCAAAGATTAATTTAGAACGTTCCAGAGGAACCTTTGGAACGTTATATTAACCTCACGTGACTCTAAAATCGGAAAACCCATGCTTTTAATTTTAGCATCACGTGAGGTTAATACAACGTTCCAAAGGCTCCTCTGGAACGATCTAAATTAATCTTTGCAGTCTCATAAATCTTTCTTGTTACCATTAAAATTTACAAATAACACATGTAGTGTTAAAATGGCAATTTAAAAAAAAAACGTGACCCAGAGGACATTAATGACAGTTTCATATAATAAAACTATTACTGACTTTCATTTCGATTAATATAAGGATCTATCGTTCCAAGATATATGATATTTATCTCAGCTTCGGCCTCAGTAAATATCATATATCTTGGAGCGATAGGTCCTTATATTAACCTCAACAAGTCAATAATTATATAGTATTAGCCAGTTATTAAGGATGACACTACAGTGTAAATATCAAGAACTACTATTTAGAAATAAAAAGGTAGATATGTAATTTAGTGTTTCTTGGTTTAGAGATTTCTTAAATTATTTTCTCTTGTTAAAAAAAGTGTCCACTTCTTGTTGTTGGAATATGATATTTTTTTTTATTAATGTTTCTTACGTGAGTAGTATTGTTTTTCAACGAGGACCCGGGTGGCTCAATGAGTTAGATTGTTGGATTACCTAACAACTCATACAAGCCTATCACCACTATGACGTGGGTTTGCGCCCAGCTTTGTAATTTACAAAAAATGGTGCACTCGACTCGCAGCCGCAAGTGATAAAGTTTACCAGTTGCTTGCCCATGGTCGGTGGTTCTCTCCGGGTACTCCGGCTTCTTCCACCACTAAAACTGGTCTCCATGATATAGCTGAAATATTGCTGACAATGGAGTTTAACACCAAAAATCAAATCAAATCTATTTTTTAACGATTCAGTGATTACATAAGGATGATAGTTGAATTTTGTTAAGATTCAATCTAATTAACATTGTATGTTTAGTGTATCTTTTTTTTACATTTCTTCTTTGGCGTTACACCAGCATCTAAAGCATCCTTTTTGTGGTCATGTCAAGTAACCTTTCATTCCTCATTGACCGTCAATCATATACTAGACAGTTACATATTTTAACCAATTGGACAACACATGTTGGCATGTACTCAGTTTTGATGCCTAAATATTTAGTAGGCGTATCTCTGATTGGTTGGTTAATGATATGAACCCCAATGTGACCCCATACAGAGTGTTGTTAGATGTTAGTGTATCACCAAAGAAAGAAAAATAAAAAAAGATACAACAAACATCTAATTTTATTTAGACTGGTTAAGATTATAACTATGTATTACCATTGTAAAATATCTGACAATTATCATTGTTGATCATTTGATTACCTTCAAACTGGTATAATGGTTAGCATGCTCGCCTTGAGTGTGGTAGATCGTGGGTTCCAACCCTGATCAGGTCAAGCTAAAGACTATAAAATTGGTATTTGTTGTTTCTCCTCTAAGTACGCAGCATTAAGGAGAAAGAGCATAGACTGGTTGGCTCTGAATCAGGATAATGTGTCCGAGTGGGGCGATATGTGTATCCATGGACTGTTATTTCAGTGAGCCAGCACTATAAAAATCCAACTGAGCATGTTGGTCTAGTACAAAGTGGACTTCATCATCATCTCATTGAAAATTAACTTGTTCTCTCCATGATATAGCTGAAAAATTACTGAGTTGACATTAAACAACAATCACTCACTCACTCACATTAGCTTGAAACATAGTTGTCTACCTTTATGTTAAATCTGAGACATAGTTGTCTACCTTTAAGTTAAAGAGGGACAGGCATTAAGGTGCAAAATTGGCCCCACATTTTATCAAAAAATAATGCTTGACATAGAATAAAAACAATTTACTAATTTAATTGTTATATTTGCAAATTTTCAAAAAATATTTTTTTTCGTGAGATTGAGTGCGCTATGACGTCATAATGACATCATGATTAGATGGATAATGCTAAAAATGGACTATAAACGACATATTCAATGTACATTTTAGCTATTTTATATACCTCCACAGTTTTCCACCAACACCAAATTGAGCAGTTGTTTTGAGTATAGAGGGTTAATGATTGTATCAAAATATTTTGTTGGTGGAGGATTGTGGAGGTTGTTAAATATTAATTTATTTATAACCTCGGCCAGACCCTTAAAATGAATATTTTCACTCTTCTGATTGTATATATGATACCATTATTGTATATATACACAATCTCTGTACATTTTATGATTCATTTCAAGTAATGAAATTCATCAGTAAATAACTTGTTTCTGTAAATAATTGTATTTATTTTAAATACAGTTTGTATACATTGAAACCAGGAGAAAAACTCAGTGCATGCAGTCCGGCGTCAACGCGATAAAAAGAACTGGGGACTATAAGTTCCATATATGGCCCCATATTTAATGAATCATTATCTTAGAAAATACTTGATTAAAATTTGATGTGTTTTATTTTATAGACAACATCATACTTTTGATGTTAAAACTTGTTTCCAGCAAAATCGATACGTATTTGACGTCATTATGACATCATGAGCGTTATTTGTTTTCTGTATTTCGTGGAATTTTGCCCGCGATATTTCGACGGTTTTCGAAGAAATTAAGCACCTCCGTAGTCGTGCACCAGACAATATTTACAAGATTATTAAAATAAATAAAACACAACTACTGTTAAAGTATTTTTTTGTGCACGAGGTGTTAAATTTCTTGAAAAACAACGGGAAAATGTTCAAATATTACAAGCGCTCAGATGACGTTTTGATGTTTGAGAAGCAATATTTTCCGTAAAAAACGATGGTATGTCGGCACGTAACAGTTATATAACATAAAAATAAAATAAACACCACTTCATCCAAAATAGTTTTTTTTTCATAAGCCCCCAATTATTGATTATATATTTTCTTCCGGGATACTGAAATAGTTATTACTACCGGGATACTGAGGTAGGTTTAATGGTCTATCGATGCTACTTCTGAAATGAAGTAAAATAGTTTGATCCAAAAGGAGTAGATATTTTTTGGGCACAATCCAACATATCCTTAAGAAGAGTTTGAAGATACCACAGGGGCAATCAGAATCCGTATATGTGTTCTGTCATGTGCATAGCATATTGTTTGCATGATTGACAGACAATATTCATCATATTGTTTTCTAGCTTCTGAACTGTCGATCGAGAAAAAAATAAAATATTCTAGACAGGCAGCATATAGCCAGTCAATGGGGTTTGCAATTAATATTTCGCATGCACAATAGCGACCCACCACCACAAGGTGTGGAAAATAGAAATATTCTGCTGTGGATTAAATGCGTATTAACTGCATTACATGTAAACTGTATTATTCTGTTTGATAAAGTTCTTTAACTAGAACAGAATTATTTTTACCTTTGAGTGAAATAGTGTTGTAATAAAATATCGTGAGCGTGATGTAAGAGTATGAAAGCATTTCAAGGTATATTTTAAATGAGGTTGAAACATGTCGCCATTTGATATCAATTCGGTTGTATTTCATTTTTACGATTTTAATTACGGAAGACGATCACAACCATATTTTTTTAACAAATGCAACTCAGCTGGTTTTTTTTTCATAACATAATAAAATGAAAAAATATATATTACACTGTCGGAACAGTTCCAACATTCAATAGAAAAATCGTAGTAATAATATCATTTAGTGTCCGTCGTCTGTTATCCATAACTTTTCATATTAATATTTAATCTTTTTCTTAGAAACTGGAAACTGCAAAACCAAATGCTTTATTTTACGTTATCAAGTTCTCTCAACCCGCACCTTGGCATTTCTTTTTTGATAGATTTATGATGGTTGTCCGTAAAAATGTACTGGAATATATCATAACATTGGTTGTCGTTAAGAATAAAGTACGGTTAAAAAAGTGTTTAAATTTTTTTCAAATATGACAAAGTTCTATTCCTCAAATAAATCTATCTATTACTTCTTTAAGGTTAATACCAAAATTTCGACCAGTTTTCTACAATCAATGTTAATAAGTTTCTGAATTGATATGACCTCAATATGTACATTATCAATGTCATAGCAGACGATGAAACCAAAATTGGTCTGTATGAGATATATTTTTTAAATGATTAAAGCTTTGTTAAGGTGACGAAAAAATGAATTACGAAAAAATACAATTTGAACGTGAAATAATAGATGTGGTACGTAGTTCTTACATTTAAAGATGACATTTTTAGATCAGATTTCTTGAGATCATTCATGCAATTTCAGCATCATAATATAACCTCTGACAAATGAAGCGATCAAAATAATGAGAGATTTTATCACGTGAAACAAACCGTCGAAAATGGGTGACGTTGTGACATTACTATTCGTTCACTTTAATTTCATAATACAGTTTCAGAACATGTTTTTATTCCTGAAATCAATCCACATTGCATATTGAGTCAAATTTATGCTTTGTTTATTGAGTTTTATTATGCTTTGTTTTTGTTTTTGTTTTTGCTTTTTAAAGATATGCATTATAATACAATGATACGTACGTTCTGTATTCTGAAAAAAATGACGTTCACTGCTTTTCATTACCTGACTTTGTCGGTCCGCTGTGAGGAATTAGATGCACATATTAACTAAATGTATTTATTTATGAAAAGCACATATTGTAAATATATTTTGGAGAAAATTTTATCAACATCTGAGGTGGGGCCGATTTTGGCCCTTATAGCTCCCAGTCCTTTGAGACAATGGAGTCTAATATAGAATGATATGTACCAATATGATCATGTTTGATTAAAATGAGTTTTATTATTGATACCAATACTTAATGAGGGCCCGGGTGGCTCAATGAGTTAGGTAGTTGGATTACCTAACAACTCATACAAGCCTATCACCAATACGGCGTGGGTCCACCCCCGGCTTTGTAAATTACAAAAAAGGGTGCACTCGACTTGCAGCTGCAAGTGATAAAGTTTACCAGTTGCTTGTCCATGGTCGGTGGTTCTCTCTGGGTACTGCGGCTTCTTCCAACACTAAAACTGGTCGCCATGATATAGTTGAAATATTGCTGAAAGTGGCATTAGACACCAAAAAATCAATCAATCAACCAAAACTTAATGTTATAAGGGTTTCACCCCTTATTTTAGTGACGTTCGTGTTGCTCAACATTCTGTTTTCTGTATAGTGCTTTGTCGATCATTGGTTGTCTATTTGTCTTTTTTTGTTGTCTTTTTTTAATTTTGTTTATTCTTCTTCGATTTATGGCATCAGATTACCACCTTTTGTATTGTCAAATTCTTCTTAATCTGCTCTTCTGTGTTTCATATTCAATTTTGGGATGTTTGGAATCGAAAACCACCGAGGAAGAGAAGTATATAAATGTACATTTGGTGTTGAAATATTGGATGGATTAATACCTGATCAGTCTCAGATTAGTTGACATTCAGAACTCGAAATGAAAATTTTGAATTTACTAGTCCGAATCAAATTCTTGAATTTGTTTATATATACATCATGTATATCTAAATAAAAACTGTAAAATTTACTGGTTCAAGCAAAGTTTTACAGGTCTTGGGCTAGAGGACCGGTGCTCATTATGAGGACTGGACATTTCTTTCCAGCTTGTCACATTTATTAGTAATATATTTTATTTTTGCTTCAGTCAGCCGTTTAAAATAAGAGGTATATGCAAAACGAAATACATAAAAAAAAACTTACATGATATGAAGAAATTTGCCACGTTATATCCAGGTGAAGAGACATCACATCCAGGTATAATCTCAGGTTTATCAAGTTTTATTTGTCATTTGTAAGTGGATGAAGAGATAGAAAAACTCAGCAGAAATTGTAGGGCCAACCTTAAAGAAATGTTTGTATAGATAATTATTACTGGTTGATTTTGTAATTTTGGTCAAGTAGACGTTATCTTCAGTGTCAGATATTGGACTGCGATCAGATATCTATATTATGTTTTAATATGATTTATTCTTATTTAGCATCATATTTTTATTATTACGTTAACTGCAGATTGCCATAAAAAGGAAACCATCTGAAGTTTCTTGTTTTTGATTATTGATTACGGTGGTTTTCTGCAGTGGTTTTCTCTGTACTAGGGTTTCCTCCACCAATAAAACTGTCGTGTGCAAACTGTTTCCCTGTTCTCATTATCAGTAAATTGACAGAGTCCTTGTTTATTTACTTATCATATTTATGTCTCACAATGACTTTAAAAGTAGAAATCATAGGATTTGTGTATTTGTTAAATGCATTTATGAAAATGTATGTTTGTATGCTTGTATCCTATTTCAAGAATTAAAATTAACCAGTAAAACTTAAAAAATAAAAAAGAAAGAAAAAAAGGTTTTATCCTGAAGGTTACATGTATTTTGAAATAGATATGAAGGTACATTATAGTCAATTTTAGATAGATAATTGTTTTAAACTATCAAAGATTAATACATAAGGGGGGTCCATCAAAGGTCAAATCTTTTGAATTTTATGGTACTTTGTTAAGTACAGTAAGGTCACAATCAAAATTATCACTTATGTGTTAGGTCAATATTTAAACTTGAAAAAATTATGTTCAAGTTTTGAAATTAAAAAAAATTGTTTTCGGTCTGAACCTTTGTTGAATATAGTAAAGATTTTGATATACGGATAGATACTCAACAGGGGTAGATATCACTGTAATACAGAGAGATAAAATATTGATAAGTTCAGTTTGTTTATGCCTATTGATACAGGTAATAAATATACACGTAGTTGTAGGGACACAAATCAATGCTTGTATGTCATTTTTGAGTCGCCGTGTGTCTTATTATCAAGTCAAATTTAACTAATCTGATTGGTTGAAACAGTTGATCATGTTTGTACTTTTGTGACAAAATTCTGCAGAATTATATATCAGTGTGCTTGTTTAATGTGTAAATTTACATGACCTCAATGTTGCTGACAGATATCACAAGTGACAGAAAGGACAGATCTGTAATTTACATGACCACAATGTTGCTGACAGATATCACAAGTGACAGAAAGGACAGGTCTGTAATTTACATGACCTCAATGTTGCTGACAGATATCACAAGTGACAGAAAGGACGGGTCTGTAATTTGCATGACCTCAATGTTGCTGACAGATATCACAAATGACAGAAAGGACGGGTCTGTAATTTACATGACTTCAATGTTGCTGACAGATATCACAAGTGACAGAAAGGACAGGTCTGTAATTTACATGACCTCAATGTTGCTGACAGATATCACAAGTGACAGAAAGGACGGGTCTGTAATTTACATGACCTCAATGTTGCTGACAGATATCACAAATGACAGAAAGGACGGGTCTGTAATTTACATGACTTCAATGTTGCTGACAGATATCACAAGTGACAGAAAGGACAGGTCTGTAATTTACATGACCTCAATGTTACTGACAGATATCACAAGTGACAGAAAGGACAGGTCTGTAATTTACATGACCACAATGTTGCTGACAGATATCACAAGTGACAGAAAGGACGGGTCTGTAATTTACATGACCACAATGTTGCTGACAGATATCACAAGTGACAGAAAGGACGGGTCTGTAATTTACATGACCTCAATGTTGCTGACAGATATCACATGTGACAGAAAGGACAGATCTGTAATTTACATGACCACAATGTTGCTGACAGATATCACAAGTGACAGAAAGGACAGGTCTGTAATTTACATGACCACAATGTTGCTGACAGATATCACAAGTGACAGAAAGGACAGGTCTGTAATTTACATGACCACAATGTTGCTGACAGATATCACATGTGACAGAAAGGACAGGTCTGTAATTTACATGACCACAATGTTGCTGACAGATATCACAAGTGACAGAAAGGACAGGTCTGTAATTTACATGACCTCAATGTTGCTGACAGATATCACAAGTGACAGAAAGGACGGGTCTGTAATTTACATGACCACAATGTTGCTGACAGATATCACAAGTGACAGAAAGGACAGGTCTGTAATTTACATGACCTCAATGTTGCTGACAGATATCACAAGTGACAGAAAGGGCGGGTCTGTAATTTACATGACCTCAATGTTGCTGACAGATATCACAAGTGACAGAAAGGACGGGTCTGTAATTTACATGACCACAATGTTGCTGACAGATATCACAAGTGACAGAAAGGACGGGTCTGTAATTTACATGACCTCAATGTTGCTGACAGATATCACAAGTGACAGAAAGGACGGGTCTGTAATTTACATGACTTCAATGTTACTGACAGATATCACAAGTGACAAAGGACAGGTCTGTAATTTACATGACCACAATGTTGCTGACAGATATCACATGTGACAGAAAGGACGGGTCTGTAATTTACATGACCTCAATGTTGCTGACATATCACATGTGACAGAAAGGACAGGTCTGTAATTTACATGACCACAATGTTGCTGACAGATATCACATGTGACAGAAAAGACGGGTCTGTAATTTACATGACCACAATGTTGCTGACAGATATCACATGTGATAGAAAGGACGGGTCTGTAATTTACATGACCACAATGTTGCTGATAGATATCACATGTGACAGAAAGGACAGGTCTGTAATTTAGATGACCTCAATGTTGCTGACTGATATCACAAGTGACAGAAAGGACGGGTCTGTAATTTACATGACCTCAATGTTGCTGACAGATATCACAAATGACGGAAAGGACAGGTCTGTAATTTACATGACCACAATGTTGCTGACAGATATCACAAGTGACAAAGGACAGGTCTGTAATTTAGATGACCTCAATGTTGCTGACAGATATTACATGTGACAGAAAGGACGGGTCTGTAATTTACATGACCTCAATGTTGCTGACAGATATCACAAGTGACAGAAAGGACGGGTCTGTAATTTACATGACTTCAATGTTGCTGACAGATATCACAAGTGACAGAAAGGACGGGTCTGTAATTTACATGACCTCAATGTTACTGACAGATATCACAAGTGACAAAGGACAGGTCTGTAATTTACATGACCACAATGTTGCTGACAGATATCACATGTGACAGAAAGGACAGGTCTGTAATTTACATGACCTCAATGTTGCTGACATATCACATGTGACAGAAAGGACAGGTCTGTAATTTACATGACCACAATGTTGCTGACAGATATCACATGTGACAGAAAAGACGGGTCTGTAATTTACATGACCACAATGTTGCTGACAGATATCACATGTGATAGAAAGGACGGGTCTGTAATTTACATGACCACAATGTTGCTGATAGATATCACATGTGACAGAAAGGACAGGTCTGTAATTTAGATGACCTCAATGTTGCTGACTGATATCACAAGTGACAGAAAGGACGGGTCTGTAATTTACATGACCTCAATGTTGCTGACAGATATCACAAATGACGGAAAGGACAGGTCTGTAATTTACATGACCACAATGTTGCTGACAGATATCACAAGTGACAAAGGACAGGTCTGTAATTTAGATGACCTCAATGTTGCTGACAGATATTACATGTGACAGAAAGGACGGGTCTGTAATTTACATGACCTCAATGTTGCTGACAGATATCACAAGTGACAGAAAGGACGGGTCTGTAATTTACATGACTTCAATGTTGCTGACAGATATCACAAGTGACAGAAAGGACGGGTCTGTAATTTACATGACCTCAATGTTACTGACAGATATCACAAGTGACAAAGGACAGGTCTGTAATTTACATGACCACAATGTTGCTGACAGATATCACATGTGACAGAAAGGACAGGTCTGTAATTTACATGACCTCAATGTTGCTGACAGATATCACATGTGACAGAAAGGACGGGTCTGTAATTTACATGACCTCAATGTTGCTGACAGATATCACAAGTGACAGAAAGGACGGGTCTGTAATTTACATGACCTCAATGTTGCTGACAGATATCACAAGTGACAGAAAGGACGGGTCTGTAATTTACATGACCTCAATGTTGCTGACAGATATCACAAGTGACAGAAAGGACGGGTCTGTAATTTACATGACCTCAATGTTACTGACAGATATCACAAGTGACAAAGGACAGGTCTGTAATTTACATGACCACAATGTTGCTGACAGATATCACATGTGACAGAAAGGACGGGTCTGTAATTTACATGACCTCAATGTTGCTGACATATCACATGCGACAGAAAGGACAGGTCTGTAATTTACATGACCACAATGTTGCTGACAGATATCACATGTGACAGAAAAGACGGGTCTGTAATTTACATGACCACAATGTTGCTGACAGATATCACATGTGACAGAAAGGACGGGTCTGTAATTTACATGACCACAATGTTGCTGATAGATATCACATGTGACAGAAAGGACAGGTCTGTAATTTAGATGACCTCAATGTTGCTGACTGATATCACAAGTGACAGAAAGGACGGGTCTGTAATTTACATGACTTCAATGTTGCTGACAGATATCACAAGTGACAGAAAGGACGGGTCTGTAATTTACATGACGTCAATGTTGCTGACAGATATCACAAGTGACAGAAAGGACGGGTCTGTAATTTACATGACTTCAATGTTGCTGACAGATATCACAAGTGACAAAGGACAGGTCTGTAATTTACATGACCACAATGTTGCTGACAGATATCACATGTGACAGAAAGGACGGGTCTGTAATTTACATGACCACAATGTTGCTGACAGATATCACAAGTGACAGAAAGGACAGGTCTGTAATTTACATGACCTCAATGTTGCTGACAGATATCACAAGTGACAGAAAGGACAGGTCTGTAATTTACATGACCTCAATGTTGCTGACAGATATCACAAGTGACAGAAAGGGCGGGTCTGTAATTTACATGACCTCAATGTTGCTGACAGATATCACAAGTGACAGAAAGGACGGGTCTGTAATTTACATGACCACAATGTTGCTGACAGATATCACAAGTGACAGAAAGGACGGGTCTGTAATTTACATGACTTCAATGTTACTGACAGATATCACAAGTGACAAAGGACAGGTCTGTAATTTACATGACCACAATGTTGCTGACAGATATCACATGTGACAGAAAGGACGGGTCTGTAATTTACATGACCTCAATGTTGCTGACATATCACATGTGACAGAAAGGACAGGTCTGTAATTTACATGACCACAATGTTGCTGACAGATATCACATGTGACAGAAAAGACGGGTCTGTAATTTACATGACCACAATGTTGCTGACAGATATCACATGTGATAGAAAGGACGGGTCTGTAATTTACATGACCACAATGTTGCTGATAGATATCACATGTGACAGAAAGGACAGGTCTGTAATTTAGATGACCTCAATGTTGCTGACTGATATCACAAGTGACAGAAAGGACGGGTCTGTAATTTACATGACCTCAATGTTGCTGACAGATATCACAAATGACAGAAAGGACAGGTCTGTAATTTACATGACCTCAATGTTGCTGACAGATATCACAAGTGACAGAAAGGACAGGTCTGTAATTTACATGACCACAATGTTGCTGACAGATATCACAAGTGACAAAGGACAGGTCTGTAATTTAGATGACCTCAATGTTGCTGACAGATATTACATGTGACAGAAAGGACGGGTCTGTAATTTACATGACGTCAATGTTGCTGACAGATATCACAAGTGACAGAAAGGACGGGTCTGTAATTTACATGACTTCAATGTTGCTGACAGATATCACAAGTGACAGAAAGGACGGGTCTGTAATTTACATGACCTCAATGTTACTGACAGATATCACAAGTGACAAAGGACAGGTCTGTAATTTACATGACCACAATGTTGCTGACAGATATCACATGTGACAGAAAGGACAGGTCTGTAATTTACATGACCTCAATGTTGCTGACAGATATCACATGTGACAGAAAGGACGGGTCTGTAATTTACATGACCTCAATGTTGCTGACAGATATCACAAGTGACAGAAAGGACGGGTCTGTAATTTACATGACCTCAATGTTGCTGACAGATATCACAAGTGACAGAAAGGACGGGTCTGTAATTTACATGACCTCAATGTTGCTGACAGATATCACAAGTGACAGAAAGGACGGGTCTGTAATTTACATGACCTCAATGTTACTGACAGATATCACAAGTGACAAAGGACAGGTCTGTAATTTACATGACCACAATGTTGCTGACAGATATCACATGTGACAGAAAGGACGGGTCTGTAATTTACATGACCTCAATGTTGCTGACATATCACATGCGACAGAAAGGACAGGTCTGTAATTTACATGACCACAATGTTGCTGACATATATCACATGTGACAGAAAGGACGGGTCTGTAATTTACATGACCACAATGTTGCTGACAGATATCACATGTGACAGAAAGGACGGGTCTGTAATTTACATGACCTCAATGTTGCTGACATATCACATGCGACAGAAAGGACGGGTCTGTAATTTACATGACCTCAATGTTGCTGACATATCACATGCGACAGAAAGGACAGGTCTGTAATTTACATGACCTCAATGTTGCTGACAGATATCACATGTGACAGAAAGGACGGGTCTGTAATTTACATGACCTCAATGTTGCTGACAGATATCACAAGTGACAGAAAGGACGGGTCTGTAATTTACATGACCTCAATGTTGCTGACAGATATCACAAGTGACAGAAAGGACAGGTCTGTAATTTACATGACCACAATGTTGCTGACAGATATCACATGTGACAGAAAAGACGGGTCTGTAATTTACATGACCACAATGTTGCTGACAGATATCACATGTGACAGAAAGGACGGGTCTGTAATTTACATGACCACAATGTTGCTGATAGATATCACATGTGACAGAAAGGACAGGTCTGTAATTTAGATGACCTCAATGTTGCTGACTGATATCACAAGTGACAGAAAGGACGGGTCTGTAATTTACATGACGTCAATGTTGCTGACAGATATCACAAGTGACAGAAAGGACGGGTCTGTAATTTACATGACGTCAATGTTGCTGACAGATATCACAAGTGACAGAAAGGACGGGTCTGTAATTTACATGACTTCAATGTTGCTGACAGATATCACAAGTGACAAAGGACAGGTCTGTAATTTACATGACCACAATGTTGCTGACAGATATCACATGTGACAGAAAGGACAGGTCTGTAATTTACATGACCTCAATGTTGCTGACAGATATCACATGTGACAGAAAGGACGGGTCTGTAATTTACATGACCTCAATGTTGCTGACAGATATCACAAGTGACAGAAAGGATGGGTCTGTAATTTACATGACCTCAATGTTGCTGACAGATATCACAAGTGACAGAAAGGACGGGTCTGTAATTTACATGACCTCAATGTTGCTGACAGATATCACAAGTGACAGAAAGGACGGGTCTGTAATTTACATGACCTCAATGTTACTGACAGATATCACAAGTGACAAAGGACAGGTCTGTAATTTACATGACCACAATGTTGCTGACAGATATCACATGTGACAGAAAGGACGGGTCTGTAATTTACATGACCTCAATGTTGCTGACATATCACATGCGACAGAAAGGACAGGTCTGTAATTTACATGACCACAATGTTGCTGACAGATATCACATGTGACAGAAAAGACGGGTCTGTAATTTACATGACCACAATGTTGCTGACAGATATCACATGTGACAGAAAGGACGGGTCTGTAATTTACATGACCACAATGTTGCTGATAGATATCACATGTGACAGAAAGGACAGGTCTGTAATTTAGATGACCTCAATGTTGCTGACTGATATCACAAGTGACAGAAAGGACGGGTCTGTAATTTACATGACGTCAATGTTGCTGACAGATATCACAAGTGACAGAAAGGACGGGTCTGTAATTTACATGACGTCAATGTTGCTGACAGATATCACAAGTGACAGAAAGGACGGGTCTGTAATTTACATGACTTCAATGTTGCTGACAGATATCACAAGTGACAAAGGACAGGTCTGTAATTTACATGACCACAATGTTGCTGACAGATATCACATGTGACAGAAAGGACAGGTCTGTAATTTACATGACCTCAATGTTGCTGACAGATATCACATGTGACAGAAAGGACGGGTCTGTAATTTACATGACCTCAATGTTGCTGACAGATATCACAAGTGACAGAAAGGATGGGTCTGTAATTTACATGACCTCAATGTTGCTGACAGATATCACAAGTGACAGAAAGGACAGGTCTGTAATTTACATGACCTCAATGTTGCTGACAGATATCACAAGTGACAGAAAGAACGGGTCTGTAATTTACATGACCTCAATGTTGCTGACAGATATCACAAGTGACAGAAAGGACGGGTCTGTAATTTACATGACCTCAATGTTGCTGACAGATATCACAAGTGACAGAAAGGACGGGTCTGTAATTTACATGACCACAATGTTGCTGACAGATATCACAAGTGACAGAAAGGACAGGTCTGTAATTTACATGACCTCAATGTTGCTGACAGATATCACAAGTGACAGAAAGGACGGGTCTGTAATTTACATAATCACAATGTTGCTGACAGATATCACAAGTGACAGAAAGGACAGGTCTGTAATTTACATGATCACAATGTTGCTGACAGATATCACAAGTGACAGAAAGGATGGGTCTGTAATTTACATGACCACAATGTTGCTGACAGATATCACATGTGACAGAAAGGACAGGTCTGTAATTTACATGACCTCAATGTTGCTGACAGATATCACAAGTGACAGAAAGGACGGGTCTGTAATTTACATGACCTCAATGTTGCTGACAGATATCACATGTGACAGAAAAGACGGGTCTGTAATTTACATGACCTCAATGTTGCTGACAGATATCACATGTGACAGAAAGGACGGGTTTGTAATTTACATGACCACAATGTTGCTGACAGATATCACATGTGACAGAAAGGACGGGTCTGTAATTTACATGACCACAATGTTGCTGACAGATATCACAAGTGACAGAAAGGACGGGTCTGTAATTTACATGACCTCAATGTTGCTGACAGATATCACAAGTGACAAAGGACGGGTCTGTAATTTACATGACTTCAATGTTGCTGACAGATATCACAAGTGACAAAGGACGGGTTTGTAATTTACATGACTTCAATGTTGCTGACAGATATCACAAGTGACAGAAAGGACGGGTCTGTAATTTACATGACTTCAATGTTGCTGACAGATATCACAAGTGACAGAAAGGATGGGTCTGTAATTTACATGACTTCAATGTTGCTGACAGATATCACAAGTGACAGAAAGGACAGGTCTGTAATTTACATGACCACAATGTTGCTGACAGATATCACAAGTGACAGAAAGGACGGGTCTGTAATTTACATGACCTCAATGTTGCTGACAGATATCACAAGTGACAGAAAGGACGGGTCTGTAATTTACATGACCTCAATGTTGTTGACAGATATCACAAGTGACAGAAAGGACATGTCTGTAATTTACATGACCTCAATGTTACTGACAAATATCACAAGTGACAAAGGACAGGTCTGTAATTTACATGACCACAATGTTGCTGACAGATATCACATGTGACAGAAAGGACAGGTCTGTAATTTACATGACCTCAATGTTGCTGACAGATATCACATGTGACAGAAAGGACGGGTCTGTAATTTACATGACCTCAATGTTGCTGACAGATATCACAAGTGACAGAAAGGACGGGTCTGTAATTTACATGACCTCAATGTTACTGACAGATATCACAAGTGACAGAAAGGACAGGTCTGTAATTTACATGACCACAATGTTGCTGACAGATATCACAAGTGACAGAAAGGACGGGTCTGTAATTTACATGACCACAATGTTGCTGACAGATATCACAAGTGACAGAAAGGACGGGTCTGTAATTTACATGACCTGAATGTTGCTGACAGATATCACATGTGACAGAAAGGACAGATCTGTAATTTACATGACCACAATGTTGCTGACAGATATCACATGTGACAGAAAGGACGGGTTTGTAATTTACATGACTTCAATGTTGCTGACAGATATCACAAGTGACAGAAAGGACAGGTCTGTAATTTACATGACCACAATGTTGCTGACAGATATCACAAGTGACAGAAAGGACGGGTCTGTAATTTACATGACCTCAATGTTGCTGACAGATATCACAAGTGACAGAAAGGACGGGTCTGTAATTTACATGACTTCAATGTTACTGACAGATATCACAAGTGACAAAGGACAGGTCTGTAATTTACATGACCACAATGTTGCTGACAGATATCACATGTGACAGAAAGGACGGGTCTGTAATTTACATGACCTCAATGTTGCTGACATATCACATGTGACAGAAAGGACAGGTCTGTAATTTACATGACCACAATGTTGCTGACAGATATCACATGTGACAGAAAAGACGGGTCTGTAATTTACATGACCACAATGTTGCTGACAGATATCACATGTGATAGAAAGGACGGGTCTGTAATTTACATGACCACAATGTTGCTGATAGATATCACATGTGACAGAAAGGACAGGTCTGTAATTTAGATGACCTCAATGTTGCTGACTGATATCACAAGTGACAGAAAGGACGGGTCTGTAATTTACATGACGTCAATGTTGCTGACAGATATCACAAGTGACAGAAAGGACGGGTCTGTAATTTACATGACGTCAATGTTGCTGACAGATATCACAAGTGACAGAAAGGACGGGTCTGTAATTTACATGACTTCAATGTTGCTGACAGATATCACAAGTGACAAAGGACAGGTCTGTAATTTACATGACCACAATGTTGCTGACAGATATCACATGTGACAGAAAGGACAGGTCTGTAATTTACATGACCTCAATGTTGCTGACAGATATCACATGTGACAGAAAGGACGGGTCTGTAATTTACATGACCTCAATGTTGCTGACAGATATCACAAGTGACAGAAAGGATGGGTCTGTAATTTACATGACCTCAATGTTGCTGACAGATATCACAAGTGACAGAAAGGACGGGTCTGTAATTTACATGACCTCAATGTTGCTGACAGATATCACAAGTGACAGAAAGGACGGGTCTGTAATTTACATGACCTCAATGTTACTGACAGATATCACAAGTGACAAAGGACAGGTCTGTAATTTACATGACCACAATGTTGCTGACAGATATCACATGTGACAGAAAGGACGGGTCTGTAATTTACATGACCTCAATGTTGCTGACATATCACATGCGACAGAAAGGACAGGTCTGTAATTTACATGACCACAATGTTGCTGACAGATATCACATGTGACAGAAAAGACGGGTCTGTAATTTACATGACCACAATGTTGCTGACAGATATCACATGTGACAGAAAGGACGGGTCTGTAATTTACATGACCACAATGTTGCTGATAGATATCACATGTGACAGAAAGGACAGGTCTGTAATTTAGATGACCTCAATGTTGCTGACTGATATCACAAGTGACAGAAAGGACGGGTCTGTAATTTACATGACGTCAATGTTGCTGACAGATATCACAAGTGACAGAAAGGACGGGTCTGTAATTTACATGACGTCAATGTTGCTGACAGATATCACAAGTGACAGAAAGGACGGGTCTGTAATTTACATGACTTCAATGTTGCTGACAGATATCACAAGTGACAAAGGACAGGTCTGTAATTTACATGACCACAATGTTGCTGACAGATATCACATGTGACAGAAAGGACAGGTCTGTAATTTACATGACCTCAATGTTGCTGACAGATATCACATGTGACAGAAAGGACGGGTCTGTAATTTACATGACCTCAATGTTGCTGACAGATATCACAAGTGACAGAAAGGATGGGTCTGTAATTTACATGACCTCAATGTTGCTGACAGATATCACAAGTGACAGAAAGGACAGGTCTGTAATTTACATGACCTCAATGTTGCTGACAGATATCACAAGTGACAGAAAGGACGGGTCTGTAATTTACATGACCTCAATGTTGCTGACAGATATCACAAGTGACAGAAAGGACGGGTCTGTAATTTACATGACCTCAATGTTGCTGACAGATATCACAAGTGACAGAAAGGACGGGTCTGTAATTTACATGACCACAATGTTGCTGACAGATATCACAAGTGACAGAAAGGACAGGTCTGTAATTTACATGACCTCAATGTTGCTGACAGATATCACAAGTGACAGAAAGGACGGGTCTGTAATTTACATAATCACAATGTTGCTGACAGATATCACAAGTGACAGAAAGGACAGGTCTGTAATTTACATGATCACAATGTTGCTGACAGATATCACAAGTGACAGAAAGGATGGGTCTGTAATTTACATGACCACAATGTTGCTGACAGATATCACATGTGACAGAAAGGACAGGTCTGTAATTTACATGACCTCAATGTTGCTGACAGATATCACAAGTGACAGAAAGGACGGGTCTGTAATTTACATGACCTCAATGTTGCTGACAGATATCACATGTGACAGAAAAGACGGGTCTGTAATTTACATGACCTCAATGTTGCTGACAGATATCACATGTGACAGAAAGGACGGGTTTGTAATTTACATGACCACAATGTTGCTGACAGATATCACATGTGACAGAAAGGACGGGTCTGTAATTTACATGACCACAATGTTGCTGACAGATATCACAAGTGACAGAAAGGACGGGTCTGTAATTTACATGACCTCAATGTTGCTGACAGATATCACAAGTGACAAAGGACGGGTCTGTAATTTACATGACTTCAATGTTGCTGACAGATATCACAAGTGACAAAGGACGGGTTTGTAATTTACATGACTTCAATGTTGCTGACAGATATCACAAGTGACAGAAAGGACGGGTCTGTAATTTACATGACTTCAATGTTGCTGACAGATATCACAAGTGACAGAAAGGATGGGTCTGTAATTTACATGACTTCAATGTTGCTGACAGATATCACAAGTGACAGAAAGGACAGGTCTGTAATTTACATGACCACAATGTTGCTGACAGATATCACAAGTGACAGAAAGGACGGGTCTGTAATTTACATGACCTCAATGTTGCTGACAGATATCACAAGTGACAGAAAGGACGGGTCTGTAATTTACATGACCTCAATGTTGTTGACAGATATCACAAGTGACAGAAAGGACATGTCTGTAATTTACATGACCTCAATGTTACTGACAAATATCACAAGTGACAAAGGACAGGTCTGTAATTTACATGACCACAATGTTGCTGACAGATATCACATGTGACAGAAAGGACAGGTCTGTAATTTACATGACCTCAATGTTGCTGACAGATATCACATGTGACAGAAAGGACGGGTCTGTAATTTACATGACCTCAATGTTGCTGACAGATATCACAAGTGACAGAAAGGACGGGTCTGTAATTTACATGACCTCAATGTTACTGACAGATATCACAAGTGACAGAAAGGACAGGTCTGTAATTTACATGACCACAATGTTGCTGACAGATATCACAAGTGACAGAAAGGACGGGTCTGTAATTTACATGACCACAATGTTGCTGACAGATATCACAAGTGACAGAAAGGACGGGTCTGTAATTTACATGACCTGAATGTTGCTGACAGATATCACATGTGACAGAAAGGACAGATCTGTAATTTACATGACCACAATGTTGCTGACAGATATCACATGTGACAGAAAGGACGGGTTTGTAATTTACATGACTTCAATGTTGCTGACAGATATCACAAGTGACAGAAAGGACAGGTCTGTAATTTACATGACCACAATGTTGCTGACAGATATCACAAGTGACAGAAAGGACGGGTCTGTAATTTACATGACCTCAATGTTGCTGACAGATATCACAAGTGACAGAAAGGACGGGTCTGTAATTTACATGACTTCAATGTTACTGACAGATATCACAAGTGACAAAGGACAGGTCTGTAATTTACATGACCACAATGTTGCTGACAGATATCACATGTGACAGAAAGGACGGGTCTGTAATTTACATGACCTCAATGTTGCTGACATATCACATGTGACAGAAAGGACAGGTCTGTAATTTACATGACCACAATGTTGCTGACAGATATCACATGTGACAGAAAAGACGGGTCTGTAATTTACATGACCACAATGTTGCTGACAGATATCACATGTGATAGAAAGGACGGGTCTGTAATTTACATGACCACAATGTTGCTGATAGATATCACATGTGACAGAAAGGACAGGTCTGTAATTTAGATGACCTCAATGTTGCTGACTGATATCACAAGTGACAGAAAGGACGGGTCTGTAATTTACATGACCTCAATGTTGCTGACAGATATCACAAATGACAGAAAGGACAGGTCTGTAATTTACATGACCACAATGTTGCTGACAGATATCACAAGTGACAAAGGACAGGTCTGTAATTTAGATGACCTCAATGTTGCTGACAGATATTACATGTGACAGAAAGGACGGGTCTGTAATTTACATGACGTCAATGTTGCTGACAGATATCACAAGTGACAGAAAGGACGGGTCTGTAATTTACATGACTTCAATGTTGCTGACAGATATCACAAGTGACAGAAAGGACGGGTCTGTAATTTACATGACCTCAATGTTACTGACAGATATCACAAGTGACAAAGGACGGGTCTGTAATTTACATGACCACAATGTTGCTGACAGATATCACATGTGACAGAAAGGACAGGTCTGTAATTTACATGACCTCAATGTTGCTGACAGATATCACATGTGACAGAAAGGACGGGTCTGTAATTTACATGACCTCAATGTTGCTGACAGATATCACAAGTGACAGAAAGGACGGGTCTGTAATTTACATGACCTCAATGTTGCTGACAGATATCACAAGTGACAGAAAGGACGGGTCTGTAATTTACATGACCTCAATGTTGCTGACAGATATCACAAGTGACAGAAAGGACGGGTCTGTAATTTACATGACCTCAATGTTACTGACAGATATCACAAGTGACAGAAAGGACAGGTCTGTAATTTACATGACCACAATGTTGCTGACAGATATCACATGTGACAGAAAGGACAGGTCTGTAATTTACATGACCACAATGTTGCTGACAGATATCACAAGTGACAGAAAGGACAGGTCTGTAATTTACATGACCTCAATGTTGCTGACAGATATCACAAGTGACAGAAAGGACGGGTCTGTAATTTACATGACCACAATGTTGCTGACAGATATCACAAGTGACAGAAAGGACGGGTCTGTAATTTACATGACCTCAATGTTGCTGACAGATATCACAAGTGACAGAAAGGACGGGACTGTAATTTACATGACTTCAATGTTACTGACAGATATCACAAGTGACAAAGGACAGGTCTGTAATTTACATGACCACAATGTTGCTGACAGATATCACATGTGACAGAAAGGACGGGTCTGTAATTTACATGACCTCAATGTTGCTGACATATCACATGTGACAGAAAGGACAGGTCTGTAATTTACATGACCACAATGTTGCTGACAGATATCACATGTGACAGAAAAGACGGGTCTGTAATTTACATGACCACAATGTTGCTGACAGATATCACATGTGATAGAAAGGATGGGTCTGTAATTTACATGACCACAATGTTGCTGATAGATATCACATGTGACAGAAAGGACAGGTCTGTAATTTAGATGACCTCAATGTTGCTGACTGATATCACAAGTGACAGAAAGGACGGGTCTGTAATTTACATGACCTCAATGTTGCTGACAGATATCACAAATGACAGAAAGGACAGGTCTGTAATTTACATGACCACAATGTTGCTGACAGATATCACAAGTGACAAAGGACAGGTCTGTAATTTAGATGACCTCAATGTTGCTGACAGATATTACATGTGACAGAAAGGACGGGTCTGTAATTTACATGACGTCAATGTTGCTGACAGATATCACAAGTGACAGAAAGGACGGGTCTGTAATTTACATGACTTCAATGTTGCTGACAGATATCACAAGTGACAGAAAGGACGGGTCTGTAATTTACATGACCTCAATGTTACTGACAGATATCACAAGTGACAAAGGACGGGTCTGTAATTTACATGACCACAATGTTGCTGACAGATATCACATGTGACAGAAAGGACAGGTCTGTAATTTACATGACCTCAATGTTGCTGACAGATATCACATGTGACAGAAAGGACGGGTCTGTAATTTACATGACCTCAATGTTGCTGACAGATATCACAAGTGACAGAAAGGACGGGTCTGTAATTTACATGACCTCAATGTTGCTGACATATATCACAAGTGACAGAAAGGACGGGTCTGTAATTTACATGACCTCAATGTTGCTGACAGATATCACAAGTGACAGAAAGGACGGGTCTGTAATTTACATGACCTCAATGTTACTGACAGATATCACAAGTGACAAAGGACAGGTCTGTAATTTACATGACCACAATATTGCTGACAGATATCACATGTGACAGAAAGGACGGGTCTGTAATTTACATGACCTCAATGTTGCTGACATATCACATGCGACAGAAAGGACAGGTCTGTAATTTACATGACCACAATGTTGCTGACAGATATCACATGTGACAGAAAAGACGGGTCTGTAATTTACATGACCACAATGTTGCTGACAGATATCACATGTGACAGAAAGGACAGGTCTGTAATTTACATGACCACAATGTTGCTGATAGATATCACATGTGACAGAAAGGACAGGTCTGTAATTTAGATGACCTCAATGTTGCTGACTGATATCACAAGTGACAGAAAGGACGGGTCTGTAATTTACATGACGTCAATGTTGCTGACAGATATCACAAGTGACAGAAAGGACGGGTCTGTAATTTACATGACGTCAATGTTGCTGACAGATATCACAAGTGACAGAAAGGACGGGTCTGTAATTTACATGACTTCAATGTTGCTGACAGATATCACAAGTGACAAAGGACAGGTCTGTAATTTACATGACCACAATGTTGCTGACAGATATCACATGTGACAGAAAGGACAGGTCTGTAATTTACATGACCTCAATGTTGCTGACAGATATCACATGTGACAGAAAGGACGGGTCTGTAATTTACATGACCTCAATGTTGCTGACAGATATCACAAGTGACAGAAAGGACGGGTCTGTAATTTACATGACCTCAATGTTGCTGACAGATATCACAAATGACAGAAAGGACAGGTCTGTAATTTACATGACCACAATGTTGCTGACAGATATCACAAGTGACAAAGGACAGGTCTGTAATTTAGATGACCTCGATGTTGCTGACAGATATTACATGTGACAGAAAGGACGGGTCTGTAATTTACATGACGTCAATGTTGCTGACAGATATCACAAGTGACAGAAAGGACGGGTCTGTAATTTACATGACTTCAATGTTGCTGACAGATATCACAAGTGACAGAAAGGACGGGTCTGTAATTTACATGACCTCAATGTTACTGACAGATATCACAAGTGACAAAGGACGGGTCTGTAATTTACATGACCACAATGTTGCTGACAGATATCACATGTGACAGAAAGGACAGGTCTGTAATTTACATGACCTCAATGTTGCTGACAGATATCACATGTGACAGAAAGGACGGGTCTGTAATTTACATGACCTCAATGTTGCTGACAGATATCACAAGTGACAGAAAGGACGGGTCTGTAATTTACATGACCTCAATGTTGCTGACATATATCACAAGTGACAGAAAGGACGGGTCTGTAATTTACATGACCTCAATGTTGCTGACAGATATCACAAGTGACAGAAAGGACGGGTCTGTAATTTACATGACCTCAATGTTACTGACAGATATCACAAGTGACAAAGGACAGGTCTGTAATTTACAAGACCACAATATTGCTGACAGATATCACATGTGACAGAAAGGACGGGTCTGTAATTTACATGACCTCAATGTTGCTGACATATCACATGCGACAGAAAGGACAGGTCTGTAATTTACATGACCACAATGTTGCTGACAGATATCACATGTGACAGAAAAGACGGGTCTGTAATTTACATGACCACAATGTTGCTGACAGATATCACATGTGACAGAAAGGACGGGTCTGTAATTTACATGACCACAATGTTGCTGATAGATATCACATGTGACAGAAAGGACAGGTCTGTAATTTAGATGACCTCAATGTTGCTGACTGATATCACAAGTGACAGAAAGGACGGGTCTGTAATTTACATGACGTCAATGTTGCTGACAGATATCACAAGTGACAGAAAGGACAGGTCTGTAATTTACATGACGTCAATGTTGCTGACAGATATCACAAGTGACAGAAAGGACGGGTCTGTAATTTACATGACTACAATGTTGCTGACAGATATCACAAGTGACAAAGGACAGGTCTGTAATTTACATGATCACAATGTTGCTGACAGATATCACATGTGACAGAAAGGACAGGTCTGTAATTTACATGACCTCAATGTTGCTGACAGATATCACATGTGACAGAAAGGACGGGTCTGTAATTTACATGACCTCAATGTTGCTGACAGATATCACAAGTGACAGAAAGGATGGGTCTGTAATTTACATGACCTCAATGTTGCTGACAGATATCACAAGTGACAGAAAGGACAGGTCTGTAATTTACATGACCTCAATGTTGCTGACAGATATCACAAGTGACAGAAAGGACGGGTCTGTAATTTACATGACCTCAATGTTGCTGACAGATATCACAAGTGACAGAAAGGACGGGTCTGTAATTTACATGACCTCAATGTTGCTGACAGATATCACAAGTGACAGAAAGGACGGGTCTGTAATTTACATGACCACAATGTTGCTGACAGATATCACAAGTGACAGAAAGGACAGGTCTGTAATTTACATGACCTCAATGTTGCTGACAGATATCACAAGTGACAGAAAGGACGGGTCTGTAATTTACATAATCACAATGTTGCTGACAGATATCACAAGTGACAGAAAGGACAGGTCTGTAATTTACATGATCACAATGTTGCTGACAGATATCACAAGTGACAGAAAGGACGGGTCTGTAATTTACATGACCACAATGTTGCTGACAGATATCACATGTGACAGAAAGGACAGGTCTGTAATTTACATGACCTCAATGTTGCTGACAGATATCACAAGTGACAGAAAGGACGGGTCTGTAATTTACATGACCTCAATGTTGCTGACAGATATCACATGTGACAGAAAAGACGGGTCTGTAATTTACATGACCTCAATGTTGCTGACAGATATCACATGTGACAGAAAGGACGGGTTTGTAATTTACATGACCACAATGTTGCTGATAGATATCACATGTGACAGAAAGGACAGGTCTAATTTACATGACCACAATGTTGCTGACAGATATCACAAGTGACAGAAAGGACGGGTCTGTAATTTACATGACCTCAATGTTGCTGACAGATATCACAAGTGACAAAGGACGGGTCTGTAATTTACATGACTTCAATGTTGCTGACAGATATCACAAGTGACAGAAAGGACGGGTCTGTAATTTACATGACTTCAATGTTGCTGACAGATATCACAAGTGACAGAAAGGACAGGTCTGTAATTTACATGACCACAATGTTGCTGACAGATATCACAAGTGACAGAAAGGACGGGTCTGTAATTTACATGACCTCAATGTTGCTGACAGATATCACAAGTGACAGAAAGGACGGGTCTGTAATTTACATGACCTCAATGTTGCTGACAGATATCACAAGTGACAGAAAGGACGGGTCTGTAATTTACATGACCTCAATGTTGCTGACAGATATCACAAGTGACAGAAAGGACGGGTCTGTAATTTACATGACCACAATGTTGCTGACAGATATCACAAGTGACAGAAAGGACGGGTCTGTAATTTACATGACCTCAATGTTGCTGACAGATATCACAAGTGACAGAAAGGACGGGTCTGTAATTTACATGACCTCAATGTTGCTGACAGATATCACAAGTGACAGAAAGGACGGGTCTGTAATTTACATGACCACAATGTTGCTGACAGATATCACAAATGACAGAAAGGACGGGTCTGTAATTTACATGACCTCAATGTTACTGACAGATATCACAAGTGACAAAGGACAGGTCTGTAATTTACATGACCACAATGTTGCTGACAGATATCACATGTGACAGAAAGGACGGGTCTGTAATTTACATGACCTCAATGTTGCTGACATATCACATGCGACAGAAAGGACAGGTCTGTAATTTACATGACCACAATGTTGCTGACAGATATCACATGTGACAGAAAAGACGGGTCTGTAATTTACATGACCACAATGTTGCTGACAGATATCACAAGTGACAGAAAGGACGGGTCTGTAATTTACATGACCACAATGTTGCTGATAGATATCACATGTGACAGAAAGGACAGGTCTGTAATTTAGATGACCTCAATGTTGCTGACTGATATCACAAGTGACAGAAAGGACGGGTCTGTAATTTACATGACGTCAATGTTGCTGACAGATATCACAAGTGACAGAAAGGACGGGTCTGTAATTTACATGACGTCAATGTTGCTGACAGATATCACAAGTGACAGAAAGGACGGGTCTGTAATTTACATGACTTCAATGTTGCTGACAGATATCACAAGTGACAAAGGACAGGTCTGTAATTTACATGACCACAATGTTGCTGACAGATATCACATGTGACAGAAAGGACAGGTCTGTAATTTACATGACCTCAATGTTGCTGACAGATATCACATGTGACAGAAAGGACGGGTCTGTAATTTACATGACCTCAATGTTGCTGACAGATATCACAAGTGACAGAAAGGATGGGTCTGTAATTTACATGACCTCAATGTTGCTGACAGATATCACAAGTGACAGAAAGGACAGGTCTGTAATTTACATGACCTCAATGTTGCTGACAGATATCACAAGTGACAGAAAGGACGGGTCTGTAATTTACATGACCTCAATGTTGCTGACAGATATCACAAGTGACAGAAAGGACGGGTCTGTAATTTACATGACCTCAATGTTGCTGACAGATATCACAAGTGACAGAAAGGACGGGTCTGTAATTTACATGACCACAATGTTGCTGACAGATATCACAAGTGACAGAAAGGACAGGTCTGTAATTTACATGACCTCAATGTTGCTGACAGATATCACAAGTGACAGAAAGGACGGGTCTGTAATTTACATAATCACAATGTTGCTGACAGATATCACAAGTGACAGAAAGGACAGGTCTGTAATTTACATGAT
The DNA here is from genome assembly GCA_963383655.1 of Bathymodiolus septemdierum. Classification (NCBI taxonomy): domain Eukaryota; kingdom Metazoa; phylum Mollusca; class Bivalvia; order Mytilida; family Modiolidae; genus Bathymodiolus; species Bathymodiolus septemdierum. Next base: position 36,186,451 of record OY726530.1, on the reverse strand, counting down.
CACAATGTTGCTGACAGATATCACAAGTGACAGAAAGGACGGGTCTGTAATTTACATGACCACAATGTTGCTGACAGATATCACATGTGACAGAAAGGACAGGTCTGTAATTTACATGACCTCAATGTTGCTGACAGATATCACAAGTGACAGAAAGGACGGGTCTGTAATTTACATGACCTCAATGTTGCTGACAGATATCACATGTGACAGAAAAGACGGGTCTGTAATTTACATGACCTCAATGTTGCTGACAGATATCACATGTGACAGAAAGGACGGGTTTGTAATTTACATGACCACAATGTTGCTGACAGATATCACATGTGACAGAAAGGACAGGTCTGTAATTTACATGACCACAATGTTGCTGACAGATATCACAAGTGACAGAAAGGACGGGTCTGTAATTTACATGACCTCAATGTTGCTGACAGATATCACAAGTGACAAAGGACGGGTCTGTAATTTACATGACTTCAATGTTGCTGACAGATATCACAAGTGACAAAGGACGGGTTTGTAATTTACATGACTTCAATGTTGCTGACAGATATCACAAGTGACAGAAAGGACGGGTCTGTAATTTACATGACTTCAATGTTGCTGACAGATATCACAAGTGACAGAAAGGATGGGTCTGTAATTTACATGACTTCAATGTTGCTGACAGATATCACAAGTGACAGAAAGGACAGGTCTGTAATTTACATGACCACAATGTTGCTGACAGATATCACAAGTGACAGAAAGGACGGGTCTGTAATTTACATGACCTCAATGTTGCTGACAGATATCACAAGTGACAGAAAGGACGGGTCTGTAATTTACATGACCTCAATGTTGCTGACAGATATCACAAGTGACAGAAAGGACGGGTCTGTAATTTACATGACCTCAATGTTGCTGACAGATATCACAAGTGACAGAAAGGACGGGTCTGTAATTTACATGACCACAATGTTGCTGACAGATATCACAAGTGACAGAAAGGACGGGTCTGTAATTTACATGACCTCAATGTTGCTGACAGATATCACAAGTGACAGAAAGGACGGGTCTGTAATTTACATGACTTCAATGTTGCTGACAGATATCACAAGTGACAGAAAGGATGGGTCTGTAATTTACATGACTTCAATGTTGCTGACAGATATCACAAGTGACAGAAAGGACAGGTCTGTAATTTACATGACCACAATGTTGCTGACAGATATCACAAGTGACAGAAAGGATGGGTCTGTAATTTACATGACCTCAATGTTGCTGACAGATATCACAAGTGACAGAAAGGACGGGTCTGTAATTTACATGACCTCAATGTTGCTGACAGATATCACAAGTGACAGAAAGGACGGGTCTGTAATTTACATGACCTCAATGTTGCTGACAGATATCACATGTGACAGAAAGGACGGGTCTGTAATTTACATGACCTCAATGTTGCTGACAGATATCACAAGTGACAGAAAGGATGGGTCTGTAATTTACATGACCTCAATGTTGCTGACAGATATCACAAGTGACAGAAAGGACAGGTCTGTAATTTACATGACCTCAATGTTGCTGACAGATATCACAAGTGACAGAAAGGACGGGTCTGTAATTTACATGACCTCAATGTTGCTGACAGATATCACAAGTGACAGAAAGGACGGGTCTGTAATTTACATGACCTCAATGTTGCTGACAGATATCACAAGTGACAGAAAGGACGGGTCTGTAATTTACATGACCACAATGTTGCTGACAGATATCACAAGTGACAGAAAGGACAGGTCTGTAATTTACATGACCTCAATGTTGCTGACAGATATCACAAGTGACAGAAAGGACGGGTCTGTAATTTACATAATCACAATGTTGCTGACAGATATCACAAGTGACAGAAAGGACAGGTCTGTAATTTACATGATCACAATGTTGCTGACAGATATCACAAGTGACAGAAAGGACGGGTCTGTAATTTACATGACCACAATGTTGCTGACAGATATCACATGTGACAGAAAGGACAGGTCTGTAATTTACATGACCTCAATGTTGCTGACAGATATCACAAGTGACAGAAAGGACGGGTCTGTAATTTACATGACCTCAATGTTGCTGACAGATATCACATGTGACAGAAAAGACGGGTCTGTAATTTACATGACCTCAATGTTGCTGACAGATATCACATGTGACAGAAAGGACGGGTTTGTAATTTACATGACCACAATGTTGCTGACAGATATCACATGTGACAGAAAGGACAGGTCTGTAATTTACATGACCACAATGTTGCTGACAGATATCACAAGTGACAGAAAGGACGGGTCTGTAATTTACATGACCTCAATGTTGCTGACAGATATCACAAGTGACAAAGGACGGGTCTGTAATTTACATGACTTCAATGTTGCTGACAGATATCACAAGTGACAAAGGACGGGTTTGTAATTTACATGACTTCAATGTTGCTGACAGATATCACAAGTGACAGAAAGGACGGGTCTGTAATTTACATGACTTCAATGTTGCTGACAGATATCACAAGTGACAGAAAGGATGGGTCTGTAATTTACATGACTTCAATGTTGCTGACAGATATCACAAGTGACAGAAAGGACAGGTCTGTAATTTACATGACCACAATGTTGCTGACAGATATCACAAGTGACAGAAAGGACGGGTCTGTAATTTACATGACCTCAATGTTGCTGACAGATATCACAAGTGACAGAAAGGACGGGTCTGTAATTTACATGACCTCAATGTTGCTGACAGATATCACAAGTGACAGAAAGGACGGGTCTGTAATTTACATGACCTCAATGTTGCTGACAGATATCACAAGTGACAGAAAGGACGGGTCTGTAATTTACATGACCACAATGTTGCTGACAGATATCACAAGTGACAGAAAGGACGGGTCTGTAATTTACATGACCTCAATGTTGCTGACAGATATCACAAGTGACAGAAAGGACGGGTCTGTAATTTACATGACTTCAATGTTGCTGACAGATATCACAAGTGACAGAAAGGATGGGTCTGTAATTTACATGACTTCAATGTTGCTGACAGATATCACAAGTGACAGAAAGGACAGGTCTGTAATTTACATGACCACAATGTTGCTGACAGATATCACAAGTGACAGAAAGGACGGGTCTGTAATTTACATGACCTCAATGTTGCTGACAGATATCACAAGTGACAGAAAGGACGGGTCTGTAATTTACATGACCTCAATGTTGCTGACAGATATCACAAGTGACAGAAAGGACGGGTCTGTAATTTACATGACCTCAATGTTGCTGACAGATATCACATGTGACAGAAAGGACGGGTCTGTAATTTACATGACCTCAATGTTGCTGACAGATATCACAAGTGACAGAAAGGATGGGTCTGTAATTTACATGACCTCAATGTTGCTGACAGATATCACAAGTGACAGAAAGGACAGGTCTGTAATTTACATGACCTCAATGTTGCTGACAGATATCACAAGTGACAGAAAGGACGGGTCTGTAATTTACATGACCTCAATGTTGCTGACAGATATCACAAGTGACAGAAAGGACGGGTCTGTAATTTACATGACCTCAATGTTGCTGACAGATATCACAAGTGACAGAAAGGACGGGTCTGTAATTTACATGACCACAATGTTGCTGACAGATATCACAAGTGACAGAAAGGACAGGTCTGTAATTTACATGACCTCAATGTTGCTGACAGATATCACAAGTGACAGAAAGGACGGGTCTGTAATTTACATAATCACAATGTTGCTGACAGATATCACAAGTGACAGAAAGGACAGGTCTGTAATTTACATGATCACAATGTTGCTGACAGATATCACAAGTGACAGAAAGGACGGGTCTGTAATTTACATGACCACAATGTTGCTGACAGATATCACATGTGACAGAAAGGACAGGTCTGTAATTTACATGACCTCAATGTTGCTGACAGATATCACAAGTGACAGAAAGGACGGGTCTGTAATTTACATGACCTCAATGTTGCTGACAGATATCACATGTGACAGAAAAGACGGGTCTGTAATTTACATGACCTCAATGTTGCTGACAGATATCACATGTGACAGAAAGGACGGGTTTGTAATTTACATGACCACAATGTTGCTGACAGATATCACATGTGACAGAAAGGACAGGTCTGTAATTTACATGACCACAATGTTGCTGACAGATATCACAAGTGACAGAAAGGACGGGTCTGTAATTTACATGACCTCAATGTTGCTGACAGATATCACAAGTGACAAAGGACGGGTCTGTAATTTACATGACTTCAATGTTGCTGACAGATATCACAAGTGACAAAGGACGGGTTTGTAATTTACATGACTTCAATGTTGCTGACAGATATCACAAGTGACAGAAAGGACGGGTCTGTAATTTACATGACTTCAATGTTGCTGACAGATATCACAAGTGACAGAAAGGATGGGTCTGTAATTTACATGACTTCAATGTTGCTGACAGATATCACAAGTGACAGAAAGGACAGGTCTGTAATTTACATGACCACAATGTTGCTGACAGATATCACAAGTGACAGAAAGGACGGGTCTGTAATTTACATGACCTCAATGTTGCTGACAGATATCACAAGTGACAGAAAGGACGGGTCTGTAATTTACATGACCTCAATGTTGCTGACAGATATCACAAGTGACAGAAAGGACGGGTCTGTAATTTACATGACCTCAATGTTGCTGACAGATATCACAAGTGACAGAAAGGACGGGTCTGTAATTTACATGACCACAATGTTGCTGACAGATATCACAAGTGACAGAAAGGACGGGTCTGTAATTTACATGACCTCAATGTTGCTGACAGATATCACAAGTGACAGAAAGGACGGGTCTGTAATTTACATGACCTCAATGTTGCTGACAGATATCACAAGTGACAGAAAGGACGGGTCTGTAATTTACATGACCACAATGTTGCTGACAGATATCACAAATGACAGAAAGGACGGGTCTGTAATTTACATGACCTTAATGTTGCTGACAGATATCACAAGTGACAGAAAGGACAGGTCTGTAATTTACATGACCACAATGTTGCTGACAGATATCACAAGTGACAGAAAGGACGGGTCTGTAATTTACATGACTTCAATGTTGCTGACAGATATCACAAGTGACAGAAAGGACGGGTCTGTAATTTACATGACCTCAATGTTGCTGACAGATATCACATGTGACAGAAAGGACAGGTCTGTAATTTACATGACCACAATGTTGCTGACAGATATCACAAGTGACAGAAAGGACGGGTCTGTAATTTACATGACCACAATGTTGCTGACAGATATCACAAGTGACAGAAAGGACGGGTCTGTAATTTACATGACCTCAATGTTGCTGACAGATATCACAAGTGACAGAAAGGACGGGTCTGTAATTTACATGACTTCAATGTTGCTGACAGATATCACAAGTGACAGAAAGGATGGGTCTGTAATTTACATGACTTCAATGTTGCTGACAGATATCACAAGTGACAGAAAGGACAGGTCTGTAATTTACATGACCACAATGTTGCTGACAGATATCACAAGTGACAGAAAGGATGGGTCTGTAATTTACATGACCTCAATGTTGCTGACAGATATCACAAGTGACAGAAAGGACGGGTCTGTAATTTACATGACCTCAATGTTGCTGACAGATATCACAAGTGACAGAAAGGACGGGTCTGTAATTTACATGACCTCAATGTTGCTGACAGATATCACATGTGACAGAAAGGACGGGTCTGTAATTTACATGACCTCAATGTTGCTGACAGATATCACAAGTGACAGAAAGGATGGGTCTGTAATTTACATGACCTCAATGTTGCTGACAGATATCACAAGTGACAGAAAGGACAGGTCTGTAATTTACATGACCTCAATGTTGCTGACAGATATCACAAGTGACAGAAAGGACGGGTCTGTAATTTACATGACCTCAATGTTGCTGACAGATATCACAAGTGACAGAAAGGACGGGTCTGTAATTTACATGACCTCAATGTTGCTGACAGATATCACAAGTGACAGAAAGGACGGGTCTGTAATTTACATGACCACAATGTTGCTGACAGATATCACAAGTGACAGAAAGGACAGGTCTGTAATTTACATGACCTCAATGTTGCTGACAGATATCACAAGTGACAGAAAGGACGGGTCTGTAATTTACATAATCACAATGTTGCTGACAGATATCACAAGTGACAGAAAGGACAGGTCTGTAATTTACATGATCACAATGTTGCTGACAGATATCACAAGTGACAGAAAGGACGGGTCTGTAATTTACATGACCACAATGTTGCTGACAGATATCACATGTGACAGAAAGGACAGGTCTGTAATTTACATGACCTCAATGTTGCTGACAGATATCACAAGTGACAGAAAGGACGGGTCTGTAATTTACATGACCTCAATGTTGCTGACAGATATCACATGTGACAGAAAAGACGGGTCTGTAATTTACATGACCTCAATGTTGCTGACAGATATCACATGTGACAGAAAGGACGGGTTTGTAATTTACATGACCACAATGTTGCTGACAGATATCACATGTGACAGAAAGGACAGGTCTGTAATTTACATGACCACAATGTTGCTGACAGATATCACAAGTGACAGAAAGGACGGGTCTGTAATTTACATGACCTCAATGTTGCTGACAGATATCACAAGTGACAAAGGACGGGTCTGTAATTTACATGACTTCAATGTTGCTGACAGATATCACAAGTGACAGAAAGGACGGGTTTGTAATTTACATGACTTCAATGTTGCTGACAGATATCACAAGTGACAGAAAGGACGGGTCTGTAATTTACATGACTTCAATGTTGCTGACAGATATCACAAGTGACAGAAAGGATGGGTCTGTAATTTACATGACCTTCAATGTTGCTGACAGATATCACAAGTGACAGAAAGGACAGGTCTGTAATTTACATGACCACAATGTTGCTGACAGATATCACAAGTGACAGAAAGGACGGGTCTGTAATTTACATGACCTCAATGTTGCTGACAGATATCACAAGTGACAGAAAGGACGGGTCTGTAATTTACATGACCTCAATGTTGCTGACAGATATCACAAGTGACAGAAAGGACGGGTCTGTAATTTACATGACCTCAATGTTGCTGACAGATATCACAAGTGACAGAAAGGACGGGTCTGTAATTTACATGACCACAATGTTGCTGACAGATATCACAAGTGACAGAAAGGACGGGTCTGTAATTTACATGACCTCAATGTTGCTGACAGATATCACAAGTGACAGAAAGGACGGGTCTGTAATTTACATGACTTCAATGTTGCTGACAGATATCACAAGTGACAGAAAGGATGGGTCTGTAATTTACATGACTTCAATGTTGCTGACAGATATCACAAGTGACAGAAAGGACAGGTCTGTAATTTACATGACCACAATGTTGCTGACAGATATCACAAGTGACAGAAAGGACGGGTCTGTAATTTACATGACCTCAATGTTGCTGACTATCACAAGTGACAGAAAGGACGGGTCTGTAATTTACATGACCTCAATGTTGCTGACAGATATCACAAGTGACAGAAAGGACGGGTCTGTAATTTACATGACCTCAATGTTGCTGACAGATATCACATGTGACAGAAAGGACGGGTCTGTAATTTACATGACCTCAATGTTGCTGACAGATATCACAAGTGACAGAAAGGATGGGTCTGTAATTTACATGACCTCAATGTTGCTGACAGATATCACAAGTGACAGAAAGGACAGGTCTGTAATTTACATGACCTCAATGTTGCTGACAGATATCACAAGTGACAGAAAGGACGGGTCTGTAATTTACATGACCTCAATGTTGCTGACAGATATCACAAGTGACAGAAAGGACGGGTCTGTAATTTACATGACCTCAATGTTGCTGACAGATATCACAAGTGACAGAAAGGACGGGTCTGTAATTTACATGACCACAATGTTGCTGACAGATATCACAAGTGACAGAAAGGACAGGTCTGTAATTTACATGACCTCAATGTTGCTGACAGATATCACAAGTGACAGAAAGGACGGGTCTGTAATTTACATAATCACAATGTTGCTGACAGATATCACAAGTGACAGAAAGGACAGGTCTGTAATTTACATGATCACAATGTTGCTGACAGATATCACAAGTGACAGAAAGGACGGGTCTGTAATTTACATGACCACAATGTTGCTGACAGATATCACATGTGACAGAAAGGACAGGTCTGTAATTTACATGACCTCAATGTTGCTGACAGATATCACAAGTGACAGAAAGGACGGGTCTGTAATTTACATGACCTCAATGTTGCTGACAGATATCACATGTGACAGAAAAGACGGGTCTGTAATTTACATGACCTCAATGTTGCTGACAGATATCACATGTGACAGAAAGGACGGGTTTGTAATTTACATGACCACAATGTTGCTGACAGATATCACATGTGACAGAAAGGACAGGTCTGTAATTTACATGACCACAATGTTGCTGACAGATATCACAAGTGACAGAAAGGACGGGTCTGTAATTTACATGACCTCAATGTTGCTGACAGATATCACAAGTGACAAAGGACGGGTCTGTAATTTACATGACTTCAATGTTGCTGACAGATATCACAAGTGACAAAGGACGGGTTTGTAATTTACATGACTTCAATGTTGCTGACAGATATCACAAGTGACAGAAAGGACGGGTCTGTAATTTACATGACTTCAATGTTGCTGACAGATATCACAAGTGACAGAAAGGATGGGTCTGTAATTTACATGACTTCAATGTTGCTGACAGATATCACAAGTGACAGAAAGGACAGGTCTGTAATTTACATGACCACAATGTTGCTGACAGATATCACAAGTGACAGAAAGGACGGGTCTGTAATTTACATGACCTCAATGTTGCTGACAGATATCACAAGTGACAGAAAGGACGGGTCTGTAATTTACATGACCTCAATGTTGCTGACAGATATCACAAGTGACAGAAAGGACGGGTCTGTAATTTACATGACCTCAATGTTGCTGACAGATATCACAAGTGACAGAAAGGACGGGTCTGTAATTTACATGACCACAATGTTGCTGACAGATATCACAAGTGACAGAAAGGACGGGTCTGTAATTTACATGACCTCAATGTTGCTGACAGATATCACAAGTGACAGAAAGGACGGGTCTGTAATTTACATGACCTCAATGTTGCTGACAGATATCACAAGTGACAGAAAGGACGGGTCTGTAATTTACATGACCACAATGTTGCTGACAGATATCACAAATGACAGAAAGGACGGGTCTGTAATTTACATGACCTTAATGTTGCTGACAGATATCACAAGTGACAGAAAGGACAGGTCTGTAATTTACATGACCACAATGTTGCTGACAGATATCACAAGTGACAGAAAGGACGGGTCTGTAATTTACATGACTTCAATGTTGCTGACAGATATCACAAGTGACAGAAAGGACGGGTCTGTAATTTACATGACCTCAATGTTGCTGACAGATATCACATGTGACAGAAAGGACAGGTCTGTAATTTACATGACCACAATGTTGCTGACAGATATCACAAGTGACAGAAAGGACGGGTCTGTAATTTACATGACCTCAATGTTGCTGACAGATATCACAAGTGACAGAAAGGACGGGTCTGTAATTTAGATGACCACAAAATATTTGAACAGTTTCTTGACTATGCTTGTTAATGTTAGGAATATGATATTGTAGATCCATCTGTGTAAAGTACGATCCTCCTGGGGGTACCATGATGAATGTATTTACAATGTAATTTGATTGTACAATTACAAAATCGAAATATTTTACAAAAAAATTGTATAAATGTTTAGTGATTATGTTAATATCTATTGTATTGGTTCTTTGAATGTACATGTATTTACATTTTTCTGAATTTTAGAATTTAGAAGAATGTTATAGAAATTTGACACTTGCCAGCATGATACAAACATGTATCTAATTCATTCTTGTTCACCTAATATTCTATTTCTTCTAATAGTACATGCCTCTTTAAACCCCATGTTGGAGAAAGCAACTTTGAAATTTTCCTAAGCACATAATTTTGATTAATTTACAACTAAGTACAAATAAATCTACCAATTTACCAACAAAAGCTGATATTTTTAATTCACTTTTTTGTTGTTAACTCATATTGTCAGCAATAGTCTAGGGTCCCAAGCTCATGTGGGTCCAAAGTTGAACATGGGGGAAAATAATTGAAATACTAGACCTCATAGTCTGTGGGGTTCAATCCCTTGGAGTCCAAAGTTTTATATAGACTATTAGAATATATTTTGAAATAGAATTCTCAAGAACTAGCAATGAAAATGTAATTGCACATGTAGTACATGAAATATCCTTATGATGTATACATTCAAGCTTACACAAAGAAGACCCTGGGAATTATGGGGTCCAAAGTTTTACATAGGTTGCATTAGAATAGATTTTAGAATGAATCCTCAAGAACTAGGAAAGAAAATGTAATTATAAATGTCATTGAATATCCTTTTTAAATGGAGATTCAATATACGGTGAAACCTGTCTTAGCCAAATCCTGAAGTCGTAAACCGAAAACCTGCCTAAACCAGACAGACTTTACAGTCCCATCTCCTAAATGTCTATGTAATTTGAACCTGTGTAAACCAAACACCTGTCTAAACTGAACAAATTATTCAGTGCCAAAGGGGTTCAGTTTAGACAGGTTTCACTGTAGTACATAAGAATGCCCTCTAGGCTCTGTAGGGTATGAGTCTTGACAGTCCAAGGTTTAACATGGGCTATAATATTCAAACATTTAAAAATGACAAAACTTTTTTGTCTTAAGATCCAGTTCCTTCAAATTTTGTATGTAAATATACTAAGACAGAACATAGTATTAAGTATTAGAATGACATCACTGTGACCTTGAACTTTTGATGTCAAGGTAAAATAAATTAATTTTGTCTAGCCCCAAACATTTTTTGTGATTTGTACTAACTTCATTTTATTTTAGGGACATATGTATGCTTCAGTATATGAAGTGTCAAATATTTGATTTCCAACTTTGGTAAATATCCTGGAAGACTTTCTGGCTTATTATTTTTTGGAACAGTACCTAGCAACAGAACCGTTCTGGAACTGGAGAAAAAATAGCTATGACATAAACAATTGGATTTCAAAATTTTAAACAAAAATTTAATCAACATTTAAAAGATGCTAAGATATGCAATAATTCAATAAACCAGACTGTAAGTGAATCAGGGTTACTAACCAGTGTCATGGCAACAAGGTCTAGTTGTCATGGAAATTTGAATGGCTAGATAAAACCACAGAGCGTTTCAAAATACCTGATCAAATTTTTAGCATTTCATCTTGAGCTGGGTTTTAACTTATAAACTATAAAAGGTCAAGTTTTATTTCATCAATTTCACTTTATTTGTTTGGACAATTAATTTTAAGATGAAAGAGCATCAAATTATCAATGTCTTGTGAATATATATTTTTCAAAATCTCTGGTCATTAATCTAACCATTTAATAGGTTGTTGATAATGTATACATATCAAATAAAGGTCGTACAAGATTTAAGGTCAAATTTGAAATACAGCTTCTTTATTTTTATTTTTTTTTAAAGGGGCATTATCTGCCAAAATTGTAAATTTTGTTACCCATAAAAACTATCAGATATGATTGATGCCTTAATAAAACGTGTTTCTGTAACTTATAAATGTTATGAAATGTACGCGCATCGGGGAGAAAAGGTGCAACTGCTCGTGTTTTGAGATCGATCAAGAAATGGACGCCATCTTATTAATTATCGGCATTGTTTACGGAGTTTGCCGAATCGTCATTAAATCAGTACAACAAAGCATTTATTTCTTATTCTCTGTGAATCTGGTTTTAGTCGGCGTTAATTACGGACAGAGACCCATGCAAGTTTGCAGTTAATAAGCAACAAAATACAAATTATTCGTTTTTACCTGTCACTAGTAAGGTCAGTTGCATACGGAGAAAGCGAGGTCAAATTATTTGCTTGCAAGGAAATAATAAATCGATGGTAATTTTCGTTCTCAAAAGGCGAAAAGTGGTACTATAAGCTGTTTAATGTGAAATATTTACCTTTATTTCATCATTTTAAAGCTATTTACCAATTTCCAAAACATATAATTTTTTTGGTCAAAATCGTAGCTAATGCCTCTTTAAATATAATTAATTTCAGAATTTTATATGTAATTTCCAATAACTTTATATTTGACCTCTATTTCACAGCAGGGATGTCTTTTTAAACTGTTGTTTTCAAATTTGAATTTGAATATTATATCATGTAAATCATATGCATAATTAACTTACATCAATTATCTATTGCTATTGTTATAATATTTTTTTGCTGGATGTGAATGACCTATGAATACTTATTCAGCAAATTATAAAAAAAAATTGTCTTGAAAAGACGATATTATAGAGAACGTGATAGATACTTATTTAACAAGAGCTGCTAATAACTATTCAAAGTCTTTAAAATGAAGTGATAATTAGTAAATATAAGATATGTGTTGTACAATAAATGATTTCTTTACAAAAGAGGGTAGGGCTATAAATTATACTTGAATGACATGGAATATAATGTAACGTTTTGATTAAATGGATGATGTTTCTCATTATATGGTGATATTTAATTATTTTTTTGGAAGGTTTTAGGTGGTACTATAAATTATAATGTCTTTGTTAACACATTGAAATTCATTAACATGATTAAGTAATGTTAAAGATGTTTGTATTTACGTAATGAATTCACTGTTTGACATATTGAAATGACACAAATCATTTGTTAGAAGTAGTTAGTTATGCATTTGAATAAAATTTTAAAGTACTCGGTATTTAAGAAACGTCAGTTTAGAGTGCACAATTGTCAAACGTGCAAAGTTTTAATTTTTTTCACATAAGTAAAACTGTAGAATGTGTTTTATTCAAATTGAGATAAACAAAGTTGACTTTGACTTTTATCCAGTCTGTGCCAAAAACTTTTTGACAAACTAGCCCGAAAGGCATTTCAAGAGAATTTATTCTATTTGATTAAGCATTTTTTTGCAATTTTTCACTAGCCCAATTCAATTTTTACTAGACTGGGGCATAGGGCTAGTGGTTTTTGGCACAGACTGCTTTTATCCTCATTATATTGATAGCTCCTAATAAGGCTACCCCACCAAACCAAAAACCACCCACCCTTCTTATCATGCCAGATTTCAGATGAACATATACAGTAAAATACTACTAAATTGTCTCCGTCAAGAGAGGCCACCGCTCCACAGGAATGATTTCAGATTAACTGAGACAGTAAAATAGTATTAAATTACTCTACTAAAAAGTGGCCTTCCATTTTATAAGGCCATTTTTTCATTGCAGATGCTTGATGGGGTGGCCTTATAAGAGGGGGACTACTAATAGGGTGACCTTATAAGAGGGGGACAACTGATAGGGTGGCCTTACAAGAGGAGGACTACTGATAGGGTGGCCTTATAAGAGGAGGACTCTGATAGGGTGACCTTATAAGAGGGGGACTACTGATAGGGTGGCCTTATAAGAGGAAGACTACTGATAGGGTGGCCTTATAAGAGGAGGACTCTGATAGGGTGACCTTATAAGAGGGGGACTACTGATAGGGTGGCCTTATAAGAGGAGGACTCTGATAAGGTGACCTTATAAGAGGGGGACTACTGATAGGGTGGCCTTATAAGAGGAAGACTACTGATAGGGTGGCCTTATAAGAGGAGGACTACTGATAGGGTGGCCTTATAAGAGGGGGACTACTGATAGGGTGGCCTTATAAGAGGGGGACCACTGATAGGGTGGCCTTATAAGAGGGGGACTACTGATAGGGTGGCCTTATAAGAGGGGGACTACTGATAGGGTGGCCTTATAAGAGGGGGACCACTGATAGGGTGGCCTTATAAGAGGGGGACTACTGATAGGGTGGCCTTATAAGAGGGGGACTACTGATAGGGTGGCCTTATAAGAGGAGGACTACAGATAGGGTGGCCTTATAAGAGGAGGACTACTGATAGGGTGGCCTTATAAGAGGAGGACTCTGATAGGGTGACCTTATAAGAGGGGGACTACTGATAGGGTGGCCTTATAAGAGGGTGACTACTGATAGGGTGGCCTTATAAGAGGAGGACTACTGATAGGGTGGCCTTATACGAGGAGGACTACTGATAGGGTGGCTTTATAAGAGGGGGACTACTGATAGGGTGGCCTTATAAGAGGGGGACTACTGATAGGGTGGCTTTATAAGAGGAGGACTACTGATAGGGTGGCCTTATAAGAGGGGGACTACTGATAGGGTGGTCTTATAAGAGGGGGACTACTGATAGGGTGGCCTTATAAGAGGGGGACTATAGATATGGTGGCTTTATAAGAGGAGGACTACTGATAGGGTGGCCTTATAAGAGGGGGACTACTGATAGGGGGCCTTATAAGAGGGGGACTACTGATAGGGTGGCTTTATAAGAGGACTACTGATAGGGTGGCCTTATAAGTGGGGAACTACTGATAGGGTTGCCTTATAAGAGGGAGACTACTGATATGGTGGCTTTATAAGAGGAGGACTATTGATAGGATGGCCTTACAAGAGGGGGACTACTGATAGGGTGGCCTTATAAGAGGAGGACTACTGATAGGGTGGCCTTATAAGAGGAGGACTACTGATAGGGTGGCCTTATACGTGGGGGACTACTGATAGGTGGGCCTTATAAGAGGAGGACCACTGATAGGGTGGCCTTATAAGAGGACTACAGATAGGGTGGCCTTATAAGAGGAGGACTACTGATATGGTGGCTTTATAAGAGGAGGACTACTGATAGGATGGCCTTATAAGAGGGGGACTACTGATAGGGTGGCCCTATAAGAGGAGGACTACTGATAGGGTGGCCTTTTAAGAGGGGGACTACTGATAGAATGACCTTATAAGAGGGTGACTACTGATATGGTGGCTTTATAAGAGGAGGACTATTGATAGGGTGGCCTTATAAGAGGGGGGCTACTGATAGGGTGGCCTTATAAGAGGGGGACTACTGATAGGGTGGCCTTATAAGAGGAGGACTACTGATAGGGTGGCCTTATAAGAGGAGGACTACTGATAGGGTGACCTTATAAGAGGAGGACTACTGATAGAATGACCTTATAAGAGGGTGACTACTGATATGGTGGCTTTATAAGAGGAGGACTATTGATAGGGTGGCCTTATAAGAGGGGGGCTACTGATAGGGTGGCCTTATAAGAGGGGGACTACTGATAGGGTGGCCTTATAAGAGGAGGACTACTGATAGGGTGGCCTTATAAGAGGAGGACTACTGATAGGGTGACCTTATAAGAGGAGGACTACTGATATGGTGGCTTTATAAGAGGACTATTGATAGGGTGGCCTTATAAGAGGGGGACCACTGATAGGGTGGCCTTATAAGAGGGGGACTACTGATAGGGTGGCCTTATAAGAGGAGGACTACTGATAGGGTGGCCTTATAAGAGGGGGACTACTGATAGGGTGACCTTATAAGAGGAGGACTACTGATAGGGTGGCCTTATAAGAGGAGGACTACTGATAGGGTGGCCTTATAAGAGGGGGACTACTGATAGGGTGGCCTTATAAGATTAGGACTACTGATAGGGTGGCCTTATAAGAGGAGGACTACTGATAGGGTGGGTTATAAGAGGACTACTGATAGGGTGGCCTTATAAGAGGACTACTGATAATGTGGCCTTATAAGAGGACTACTGATAGGGTGGCCTTATAAGAGGGGGACTACTGATAGGGTGGCCTTATAAGAGGACTACTGATAGGATGGCCTTATAAGAGGGGGACTACTGATAGGGTGGCCTTATAGGAGGAGGACTACTGATAGGGTGGCCTTATAAGAGGAGGACTACTGATAGGGTGGCCTTATAAGAGGAGGACTACTGATAGGGTGACCTTATAAGAGGAGGACTACTGATAGGGTGGCCTTATGAGAGGGGGACTACTGATAGGGTGGCCTTATAAAAGGAGGACTACTGATAGGGTGGCCTTATAAGAGGAGGACTACTGATAGGGTGGCCTTATAAGAGGAGGACTACTGATAGGGTGGCCTTATAAGAGGACTACTGATAGGGTGGCCTTATAAGAGGGGGACTACTGATAGGATGGCCTTATAAGAGGAGGACTACTGATAGGATGGCCTTATAAGAGGAGGACTACTGATAGGGTGGCCTTATAAGAGGAGGACTACTGATAGGGTGGCCTTATAAGAGGAGGACTACTGATAGGGTGGCCTTATAAGAGGGGGACTACTGATAGGGTGGCCTTATAAGAGGAGGACTACTGATAGGATGGCCTTATAAGAGGAGGACTACTGATAGGGTGGCCTTATAAGAGGACTACTGATAGGGTGGCCTTATAAGAGGGGGACTACTGATAGGGTGGCCTTATAAGAGGACTACTGATAGGATGACCTTATAAGAGGGGGACTACTGATAGGGTGGCCTTATAAGAGGGAGACTACTGATAGGGTGGCCTTATAAGAGGAGGACTACTGATAGGGTGGCCTTATAAGAGGAGGACTACTGATAGGGTGGCCTTATAAGAGGAGGACTACTGATAGGGTGGCCTTATAAGAGGGGGACTACTAATAGGGTGGCCTTATAAAAGGAGGACTACTGATAGGATGGCCTTATAAGAGGGGGACTATTGATAGGGTGGCCTTATAAGAGGAGGACAACTGATAGGGTGGCCTTATAAGAGAGGGACTACTGATAGGGTGGCCTTATAAGAGGGGGACTACTGATAGGGTGGCCTTATAAGAGGGGGACTACTGATAGGGGGGCCTTATAAGAGGACTACTGATAAGGTGGCCTTATAAGAGGACTACTGATAGGGTGGCCTTATAAGAGGACTACTGATAGGGTGGCCTTATAAGAGGGGGACTACTGATAGGGTGGCCTTATAAGAGGAGGACTACTGATAGGGTGGCCTTATAAGAGGAGGACTACTGATAGGGTGGCCTTATAAGAGGGGGACTACTAATAGGGTGGCCTTATAAAAGGAGGACTACTGATAGGATGGCCTTATAAGAGGGGGACTATTGATAGGGTGGCCTTATAAGAGGAGGACAACTGATAGGGTGGCCTTATAAGAGAGGGACTACTGATAGGGTGGCCTTATAAGAGGGGGACTACTGATAGGGTGGCCTTATAAGAGGGGGACTACTGATAGGGGGGCCTTATAAGAGGACTACTGATAAGGTGGCCTTATAAGAGGACTACTGATAGGGTGGCCTTATAAGAGGACTACTGATAGGGTGGCCTTATAAGAGGGGGACTACTGATAGGGTGGCCTTATAAGAGGAGGACTACTGATAGGGTGGCCTTATAAGAGGAGGACTACATATAGGGTGGCCTTATAAGAGGGGGACTACTGATAGGGTGGCCTTATAAGAGGGGGACTACTGATAGGGTGGCCTTATAAGAGGAGGGCTATAGATAAGGTGGTGTTATAAGAGGACTGCTGATAGGGTGGCCTTATAAGAGGGGGACTACTGATAGGGTGGCCTTATAAGAGGACTACTGATAGGGTGGCTTTATAAGAGGGGGACTACTGATAGGGTGGCCTTATAAGAGGGGGACTACTGATAGGGTGGCCTTATTAGAGGACTACAGATAGGGTGGCTTTATAAGAGGACTACTGATAGGGTGGCCTTATAAGAGGGGAACTACTGATAGGGTGGCCTTATAAGAGGGGGACTACTGATAGGGGGGCCTTATAAGAGGAGGACTACTGATAGGGTAGCCTTATAAGAGGGGGACTACTGATAGGGTGACCTTATAAGAGGGAGAATACTGATAGGGTGGCCTTATAAGAGGGGAACTACTGATAGGGTGGCCTTATTAGAGAAGGATTACTGATAGGGTGGCCTTATAAGAGGGGGACTACTGATAGGGTGGCTTTATAAGAGGGGGACTACTGATAGGGTGGCCTTATAAGAGGAGGACTACTGCTAGGGTGGCCTTATTAGAGGACTACAAATAGGGTGGCTTTATAAGAGGGGGACTACTGATAGGGTGGCCTTATAAGAGGGGGACTACTAATAGGGTGGCCTTATAAGAGGAGGACTACTGATAGGGTGGCCTTATAAGAGGGGGACTACTGATAGGGTGGCCTTATGAAAGGGGAACTACTGATATGGTGGCCTTATATGAGGGGGACTACTGTAGTATGTTGAATTTGTGAAGATTGTGACCAGGAGAAGAGCACTAAAATACAACAGAAAGTTAAGAAATAGTCAAAAAAATAATATGTTAGGCTGTTCGGAGTACCTTAAAACCTGCCTAAGCTGAATCGCCTTGGGACCTGATTATGTGTTTGGAATAGACAGGTGTTTGTTGTGTACAGGTTAAATTAACAAAGATTTTGTACATTGGGACTTCATTTGTTATTTGGTTTATACAGGATTCCAGTTTATTAAGGGTTTGGTTTATACAGGATTCCAGTTTATTAAGGGTTTGGTTAATGCAGGATTCCAGTTTATTAAGGGTTTGGTTTATACAGGATTCCAGATTATTAAGGGTTTGGTTTATACAGGATTCCAGTTTATTAAGGGTTTGGTTTATACAGGATTCCAGTTTATTAAGGGTTTGGTTTATACAGGATTCCAGTTTATTAAGGGTTTGGTTTATACAGGATTCCAGTTTATTAAGGGTTTGGTTTATACAGGATTCCAGTTTATTAAGGGTTTGGTTTATACAGGATTCCAGTTTATTAAGGGTTTGGTTTATACAGGATTCCAGTTTATTAAGGGTTTGGTTTATACAGGATTCCAGTTTATTAAGGGTTTGGTTTATACAGGATTCCAGTTTATTAAGGGTTTGGTTTATACAAGATTCCAGTTTATTAAGGGTTTGGTTTATACAGGATTCCAGTTTATTAAGGGTTTGGTTTATACAGAATTCCAGTTTATTAAGGGTTTGGTTTATACAGGATTCCAGTTTATTAAGGGTTTGGTTTATACAGAATTCCAGTTTATTAAGGATTTGGTTTATACATGATTCCAGTTTATTAAAGGTTTGGTTTATACAGGATTCCAGTTTATTAAGGGTTTGGTTTATACAGGATTCCAGTTTATTAAGGGTTTGGTTTATACAGGATTCCAGTTTATTAAGGGTTTGATTTATACAGGATTCCAGTTTATTAAGGGTTTGGTTTATACAGGATTCCAGTTTATTAAGGGTTTGGTTTATACAGGATTCCAGTTTATTAAGGGTTTGGTTTATACAGAATTCCAGTTTATTAAGGGTTTGGTTTATACAGGATTCCAGTTTATTAAGGGTTTGGTTTATACAGGATTCCAGTTTATTAAGGATTTGGTTTATACATGATTCCAGTTTATTAAAGATTTGGTTTATACAAGATTCCAGTTTATTAAGGGTTTGGTTTATACAGGATTCCAGTTTATTAAGGGTTTGGTTTATACAGGATTCCAGTTTATTAAGGGTTTGGTTTATACAGGATTCCAGTTTATTAAGGGTTTGGTTTATACAGGATTCCAGATTATTAAGGGTTTGGTTTATACAGGATTCCAGTTTATTAAGGGTTTGGTTTATACAGGATTCCATTTTATTAAGGGTTTGGTTTATAGAGGATTCCAGTTTATTAAGAGTTTGGTTTATACAGGATTCCAGTTTATTAAGGGTTTGGTTTATACAGGATTCCAGTTTATTAAGGGTTTGGTTTATACAGGATTCCAGTTTATTAAGGGTTTGGTTTATACAGGATTCCAGTTTATTAAGGGTTTGATTTATACAGGATTCCAGTTTATTAAGGGTTTGGTTTATACAGGATTCCAGTTTATTAAGGGTTTGGTTTATACAGGATTCCAGTTTATTAAGGGTTTGGTTTATACAGGATTCCAGTTTATTAAGGGTTTGGTTTATACAGGATTCCAGTTTATTAAGGGTTTGGTTTATACAGGATTCCAGTTTATTAAGGGTTTGGTTTATACAGGATTCCAGTTTATTAAGGGTTTGGTTTATACAGGATTCCAGTTTATTAAGGGTTTGGTTTATACAGGATTCCAGTTTATTAAGGATTTGGTTTATACAGGATTCCAGTTTATTAAGGGTTTGGTTTATACAGGATTCCAGTTTATTAAGGGTTTGGTTTATATAGGATTCCAGTTTATTAAGGGTTTGGTTTATACAGGATTCCAGTTTATTAAGGGTTTGGTTTATACAGGATTCCAGTTTATTAAGGGTTTGGTTTATACAGGATTCCAGATTATTAAGGGTTTGGTTTATACAGGATTCCAGTTTATTAAGGATTTGGTTTATACAGGATTCCAGTTTATTAAGGGTTTGGTTTATACAGGATTCCAGATTATTAAGGGTTTGGTTTATACAGGATTCCAGTTTATTAAGGGTTTGGTTTATACAGGATTCCAGTTTATTAAGGGTTTGGTTTATACAGGATTCCAGATTATTAAGGGTTTGGTTTATACAGGATTCCAGTTTATTAAGGGTTTGGTTTATACAGGATTCCAGTTTATTAAGGGTTTTGTTTATACAGGATTCCAGTTTATTAAGGGTTTGGTTTATACAGGATTCCAGTTTATTAAGGGTTTGGTTTATACAGGATTCCAGTTTATTAAGGGTTTGGTTTATACAGGATTCCAGTTTATTAAGGGTTTGGTTTATACAGGATTCCAGTTTATTAAGGGTTTGGTTTATACAGGATTCCAGTTTATTAAGGGTTTGGTTTATACAGGATTCCAGTTTATTAAGGGTTTGGTTTATACAGGATTCCAGTTTATTAAGGGTTTGGTTTATACAGGATTCCAGTTTATTAAGGGTTTGGTTTATACAGAATTCCAGTTTATTAAGGGTTTGGTTTATACAGGATTCCAGTTTATTAAGGGTTTGGTTTATACAGAATTCCAGTTTATTAAGGGTTTGGTTTATACAGAATTCCAGTTTATTACAGGTTTGGTTTATACAGGATTCCAGTTTATTAAGGGTTTGGTTTATACAGGATTCCAGTTTATTAAGGGTTTGGTTTATACAGGATTCCAGATTATTAAGGGTTTGGTTTATACAGGATTCCAGTTTATTAAGGATTTGGTTTATACAGGATTCCAGTTTATTAAGGGTTTGGTTTATACAGGATTCCAGTTTATTAAGGGTTTGGTTTATACAGGATTCCATTTTATTAAGGGTTTGGTTTATACAGGATTCCAGTTTATTAAGGGTTTGGTTTATACAGGATTCCAGTTTATTAAGGGTTTGGTTTATACAGGATTCCAGTTTATTAAGGGTTTGGTTTATACAGGATTCCAGTTTATTAAGGGTTTGGTTTATACAGGATTCCAGTTTATTAAGGGTTTGGTTTATACAGGATTCCAGATTATTAAGGGTTTGGTTTATACAGGATTCCAGTTTATTAAGGGTTTGGTTTATACAGGATTCCAGTTTATTAAGGGTTTGGTTTATACAGGATTCCAGTTTATTAAGGGTTTGGTTTATACAGGATTCCAGTTTATTAAGGGTTTGGTTTATACAGGATTCCAGTTTATTAAGGGTTTGGTTTATACAGGATTCCAGATTATTAAGGGTTTGGTTTATACAGGATTCCAGTTTATTAAGGATTTGGTTTATACAGGATTCCAGTTTATTAAGGGTTTGGTTTGCAATGTATTTATTTGAGTGAAACATATCAAATATGTACACATTCATTTTGTGGAACTACTGATGTTGATGCATGGTCTGTATTTTATGCCGTAAATTGAAATATATTTTTTAAGTTTGACAGCATAGGTATCAATTATTAATGATTTAAGGGTATCTGTAAAAAATGAGTACCCTGTAAATGGAATATGGAATTTGATGTCTTAATACCTACTAGATACCTGCAGAATACAAGAATACCATTATGTTGATATGTGGGTAAATAATATCATTATGTTAAATGCTGAAGTAGTTTCTCTGGTAGATCTCCAGTCCTCATGATGAACACTGGTCCTCCGGCCCAAGACAAGTAAAACTTTGTTCGGACCTGTAAATTTTTCAATTTTTATTTAGATATATATAAAATAAATTCAAAATATTGATTCGGACCAGTAAATTCTAATTTTTATTTCGAGGACTGGCCCTCTTGTCAATAACATAATAAAATTTTCCGGTGGTGAAAAAAAACTTCACTATTTATACAAAAGAAAAAAAAACTGATTAAACATTTATGAGCTTTACTTTTCAAATACCATATTTTAGTATCATTCATATATCTTTTCAATTTTTAATGCGAAGAAATTGATTTTTGCTAATAACCTAGTTATTATTTATGAAGAACCGAAGTGGCTCAATGGTCTTCAATTGGAATGTTTGTTATTAAAGAACTTTTTGTGACCTGGATATTTAATTTTGAACGAGGACAGATGTTTAATCTGTATAATTCATGTATCTCAGTGATTGAGCACCCAAGGTAGGTCAGAATGTTATAAAGCATTGCTTATTACATGGTCAATTTTTAGCTGGCCTTAACTGAAGGCCAATAATGTTCTTCGATTTGCTGCTATTTCAAAAATCACTTGGCAGATGTGATTATGATGTTGTAGAAATGAGATGATCCTGTATTAGTTTTGGGTTTTTAGTGCTCATCAAACAACCAAGGGCCCTGGTGGCTCAATGAGTTAGGTAGTTTGATTACCTAACAACTCATACAAGCCTAACACCAATATGGCGTGCGTTCGCGCCCGGCTTTGTAAATTACAAAAAAGGGTGCATTCGACTCGCAGCCGCAAGTGATAAAGTTTACCAGTTGCTTGCCCATGGTTGGTGGTTCTCTCCGGGTACTCCGGCTTCTTCCATCACTAAAACTGATCGCCATGATATAGCTGAAATATTGCTGAAAGTGGCGTTGAAAACCAAAAATCAAATCAAAATCATCAAATCAAACAACCAAGATGGCTGCCACAGCAGTTTTTAATGTTGGACATTATGGGAAAGTAAAAGCTTGTCCTACATGACTGAACCCAAACAGTACATGAATGGTCATTAGATGGTGCCTTAAAAAACTAACATTTAATTTACATTGATCAGAAATCCAAGGTGGCCACCACTACAAGACAAAGTATTGATTATGACACTATTGGAAAATGAATTTTTCTTAGGAAAAACTACAAACATATTAATGATGATCAGGTGAGCAATACAGGCTCTGTGAGCCTCTGGTTTTAAATGAACCTTTTTACCTCTAATATAATGTTAAATTACAGTTAGCAGACAGTTTGATTATTTCTCTGTGTAAAATATTAAATGACAAACACTTGAGTCATCTTTGTATATAAGAAGCAATTTTTGTTCCCAACTGAGTTTCCAACTGAAACATGTTATGTGTGGTTGTGATCTGTTCCAGGTCAAACATTTCCAACCTTATCCAATCCATTATGGGGTTAAGGCTTATGGTGTTTAATGCCACTTTCAGCAATATTTCAGCTATATCGTGGCAGTCAATTTTATTGGTGGAGGAAACCAGAGTACCCTGAGAAAACCACCAACCTGTCGCACACCTAGTCATTAGTGGGATTCGAACTCACAACTTTTAATGATGATAGGGACTGATTGCATAAGTATTTGTAAGTCCAACTACCATACGATCACGACCATGAGGACCTCTTATCCATTCTACCGATGACCTCTTTTATTAGTGGCAATCAGAACATCTACTTAAAGGATGATCTTTGTAGTAACTTTATTATCTGTCACTCAGTGGCATACAGTGAGTAAGTGAGTGAGTGATTTTTTTTTAGCGCCAAATAGGTAGTTTTTAGCTCGACTTTTCGAAGAAAAAAAGTTGAGCTATTGTCATCACTCCGGCGTCTGCATCAGCGTCTGGGTCGGTTAAGTTTTTTGTCAGAGTCCATTTCTCAAAAACTATCAAAGGTATCCATTTGAAACTTGGAATAATTGTTCACTATCAAAAGAGGAACCAATTACAACAGTAGGTAGTTGGATTACCTAACAACTCATACAAGCCTATCACCAATACGGTGTGGTTTCGCACCTGGCTTTGTAAATTACAAAAAAGAGTGCACTCGACTCACAGTCGCAGGTGATAAAGTTGACCAGTTGCTTGCCCATGGTCGGTGGTTCTCTCTGGGTACTCCTGCTTCTTCCACCACTAAAACTGGTCGCCATGATATAGCTGAAATATTGCTGAAAGTTGCATTAAAACACCAAAAATCAACCAGTTGAATTGCTCATAGCATGCATTGCAGTTTAGCAGCATAATCAATTTCTTGCAATCATCATTTTCATTGCCTGATACATAGTGTCACTCACATGTGATCCATAATGGGGATTCCCCAGATCTCCCACACCGTGACATATTAGTAAAGGGAAGTAAAGGAGAGATGTGGTTTTAATGAGATTGAATATATATTAATAAGATTAGTGACATATTAAAGGATTAGTATGGAATTATAGACTTGACATTAGATACAAGGAAGTAGACAGATAATAAAACGATGTTTAAGTAGATAAATTAAGTTGAATAAAGAAAAGGAGATTATATCTGGTAAAATCTAATGTGTGTACAGTTGTCTCCCTCTTATAAGGCCACACCATCCCACCACAGGTCACCCCTCTTATCAGGCCACACCATCCCACCACAGGTCACCCCTCTTATCAGGCCACACCATCCCACCAAAGGTCACCCCTCTTATAAGGCCACACCATCCCACCAAAGGTCACCCCTCTTATCAGGCCACACCATCCCACCAAAGGTCACCCCTCTTATAAGGCCACACCATCCCACCAAAGGTCACCCCTCTTATAAGGCCACAACATACCACCAAAGGTCACCCTCTTATCAGGCCACACCATCCCACCAAAGGTCACCCCTCTTATCAGGCCACACCATCCCACCAAAGGTCACCCCTCTTATCAGGCCACACCATCCCACCAAAGGTCACCCCTCTTATAAGGCCACACCATCCCACCAAAGGTCGCCCCTCTTATCAGGCCACACCATCCCACCAAAGGTCACCCCTCTTATCAGGCCACACCATCCCACCAAAGGTCACCCCTCTTATAAGGCCACACCATCCCACCAAAGGTCACCCCTCTTATCAGGCCACACCATCCCACCAAAGGTCACCCCTCTTATAAGGCCACACCATCCCACCAAAGGTCACCCCTCTTATAAGGCCACAACATACCACCAAAGGTCACCCTCTTATCAGGCCACACCATCCCACCAAAGGTCACCCCTCTTATCAGGCCACACCATCCCACAAAAGGTCACCCCTCTTATCAGGCCACACCATCCCACCAAAGGTCACCCCTCTTATAAGGCCACACCATCCCACCAAAGGTCACCCCTCTTATCAGGTCACACCATCCCACCAAAGGTCACTCCTCTTATCAGACCACACTATCCCACCAAAGGTCACCCCTCTTATCAGGCCACACTATCCCACCAAAGGTCAACTCTCTTATCAGGCCACACCATCCCACCAAAGGTCACCCCTCTTATCAGGCCACACCATCCCACCAAAGGTCACCCCTCTTATCAGGCCACACCATCCCACCAAAGGTCACCCCTCTTATCAGGCCACACTATCCCACCAAATGTCACCCCTCTTATCAGGCTGCACTATCCCACCAAATTTCACCCCACTTATCAGGCCACACCATCCCACCAAAGGTCGCCCCTCTTATAAGGCCATACCATCCACCAAAGGTGACCACTCTTATCAGGCCACACCATCCCACCAAAGGTCACCCCTCTTATCAGGCCACACTCCCACCAAAGGCCACCCCTCTTATCAGGCCACACCATCCCACCAAAGGTCACCCCTCTTATCAGGCCACACCATTCTACCAATGGTCACCCATCTTATCAGGCCATACCATCAAGCAAAGGTGACCCCTCTTATCAGGCCACACCATCCCACCAAAGGTCACCCCTCTTATAAGGCCACACCATCCCACCAAAGGTCACCCCTCTTATCAAGCCACACCATCCCACCAAAGGTCACCCCTCTTATAAGGCCACACCATCCCACCAAAGGTCACCCCTCTTATCAGGCCACACCTCTTATAAGGCCACACCATCCCACCAAAGGTTACCCCTCTTATCAGGCTAGATTTTAAATGCACTGTAATAGTACAATACTACTCAATTGTCCCACTCAAGAGAGGCCACTCCACTTATAAGACCATTTCTGTCATTACAGAAGAGGTGGCCTTATAAGAGGACTACTGCACAGAGTTGATATAAACACAAACATATTGTGTTCCATTTATTGTAAAATATAATTATTGTGTTCCATTTATTGTCAAATATGATTATGTGTTCCATTTATTGTAAAATATGAATATTGTGTTCCATTTATTGTAAAATACTCAAAATGTGTTCCATTAGTTGTAAAATTTAATTATTGTGTTTCATTTATTATAAAATATGAATATTGTGTTCCATTAATTGTAAAATATAATTATTGTGTTCCATTTATTGTAAAATATGAATATTGTGTTCCATTTATTGTAAAATATGAAATATAATTTTATTTTGAGTGGGGGAAAGGGAGGGGGTAATTATTTGTTTTTGACTAATTCAATATTACCGGTAGTGTCGGAAGTATACTACTGGTGAATATTTTACAAAACATAGTTGATTGTTTTGTGTACACGTTTGACTACTTGTCCAGACAGGAAAGCCTTTCATCGCCTGACTGATATCACCAAGAAGGTCAAGCTTTTCTAATGTTACCCTTTAATTACAGGTCATAATGTGTAAGGGTGGATACACACACCAAGCGGTTTTCATTACACTCAAGCGCATCAATTTTCACAGTTTTTCTATAGGTATATAAATCTTTACATCTACGTAAAGTCAACAAATTCTTTTTAAATTCACCCATGCAGATAAAATGTACTGGCATATTGTGTTTCCATAGTTACCTATGTTTATTTATTTTGTTTTGAAGTGTCATCTAGTGTCGTGCCGTTATTTATGGGTTGTCATTGAATTTGAGATTTAGCAAATTTTTGTGAAATGTAAATTTCGCCCCAGTAATAAATTTTAAATGAAAAGATAACAAATGATGTTGAAAATAAGAAGTACAGTATTCATGAATTTTACTAGGTTACTTAAGAATTTGAATAAAAACCACAAACCAAGAATGTTCAAGGGAATTAATGTAAGCTTTGAGTATTTCCATTTGTAAATTAACATAAATTGAATATCAATTTTTGTAAATAAAGATTAAATAGATGTATCTTATGTTGTAAAAAGACTATAAATATGTCTATGAATCCATTGACAAGGTTAATGTGAAGAGTGCAGTGTGTCTAGTAAAAATAATAAGTAGACTATGGCTTTAACCTTGGAAGGATGACCGTCTGCTCTCGGATAAGTTATTACATTGTAATAATGTCTTTTTGCCAATAGAAAACCAAGGTTTAATAGTATGTTTCAGTGTCATTATCTTTAACATATTGTTTTTTTAAATCTGTGTTTGTATGTCACGACTAGGAGTTTTCAAGATGCATTTCATAATACATTGATTTAAATTCTTCCTGTTAAACATAAATCTAGTGGCATTTAAATTGCTATTCGATAATTGTTTTGAATGGACAGTCATAGGTCTGTTTTATGTTCCTTTGGAATTTCAACCAAAGATGAAGAACTAGATCTACCATCACTCTACTGGATTCCTAAATTACACAAGTGTCCTTTCAAACAGCATTATATTGCTGGGTCTGACAAATGCTTCACGAAACCTCTTTCCAAATTATTAACATGTATTCTATCAGCGGTCAAAGCCGAGCTTCAGAGTTGCTGTGACACTAGCTACTCGAAGGGTGATATGAATCAGATGTGGATTCTGAAGAACTCTAAAGATCTGTTAGAGTACATACAATCTAGGTCCCTATCCTCCTGTAATAGCATTAACACATTTGACTTCTCTACCCTCTACACAACTATTCCTCACTCTGAGTTGAAAGACAGATTAAGGGAGTTGGTCCAACTGTGTTTCATAAAAAAGAATGGCCAACGTAGATACAAATACCTTGTGCTAGCAAGGGACAGATCTTATTTTGTAAAACACCACTCTGATTCTACCAAAAAGTTCTCTGAAACTGATATCTTCAACATGCTCAAGTTTTTAATTGACAACATATTTGTTATGTTTGATGGCATATATATGGGTACAAACTGTGCTCCTCTTCTCGCTGACTTGTTCCATTATTTGTATGAGGCAGACTTCATACAGAGGCTTCTCAAGAAAAACGAAAAGAGGCTAGCCCAATCCTTTAATTTCACATTCCGCTATATTGATGATGTCCTTTCACTAAATAATTCTAGGTTTGGTGATTTCGTTGATCGCATCTATCCCATTGAGCTTGAAATAAAGGATACCACAGATACAGATAGGTCTGCTTCATACCTTGACATGCACCTCAGAATTGACTGAGGGGCAGTTAAGATTGAAACTTTACGACAAAAGAGATGATTTGAATTTTCCCATTGTGAACTTTCCATTTATATGTAGCACCGGTATATGGAGTATATATCTCTCAGTTGATACGATATTCCAGAGATTGTGGTTCCTATCAGGATTTCCTTGATAGAGGGTTGCTGCTAACAAGGAAGCTACTGAACCAAGGGTTCCTCTTGGATAAGTTGAAGTCATCACTTCGAAAGTTTTATGGTCGCCACCATGACTTGGTTGACCGTTATGGAATATCTGCGTCACAAATTACCATGGATATGTTCCACTTGTCGTAAGCAATTCCTGATCCTTTCCTCATTCATGACTTATCACCAGGTTTGTAACTATATTAACACGACGGGTGCCACTAGTGGAGCAGGAACTGCTTACCCTAATGGTGCACATGTGTTCACCCCCTGTTTTTAGTGGGCTTTGTGTTACTCGATCTTTAGTTTTATGTGTATACTTTATAGAACGTTGTTTGTCCTTTTGTACTTTTTCTTTTGGCCATTGTGGTGTCTGTTCTTCTTCAATTTACGGATTCTGATTACCCTTTTTGGTATCTTCAAGCTCTTCTTACAATGGGAGATAACTCATTATATCATAACTAATTAGTGAGTGAGTGCATGGGCAATTTTTCAGCTATATCATGGCAAGAACAAACTAATTTTCAATGAGATGATGATGAAGTACACTTTGTACTAGACGAACATACTTAGTTTGATTTTTATAGTGCTAGCTCACTGAAACAACAGTCTGCTCCACTCGGACATATTATCCTGATTTCGAGCCAACCACTCTTTGCTCTTTCTCCTTAATGCTGCATGCTTAGGACTCGAACCCACAATCTACAGCACTCGAGACGACCTGCCGATCATTACACGACAGATGCAGTTATTTTACTAATTAGTCAATTCCTTTTTGTTTCCCTTGATTATGCATGTGTCTTAGTAAATATGTTGAACGCTTGTTACAAAAATGTTCTTTCTTTTATAGGTTAGAATCTTGAATCACATAACATGGAAAACAGTAGCAGAAGACAGTCATCCAGCAACACTAGACTGTAGTAATGTAGTATGTATTAGATAAATTCTTACTAATGAAGACTTGTACTGAAGGAACATTGAAAAATTCAGCATTTTTATGCCCCCACTGTTGGTCATCTGGGGCATCAAGTATTACCCATGTTCATCTGTACACCCATGTATGTCACTCATTTGGTGTCCGCTCATTAACTTTTAAAGTTTTCCTTTTGAACCATTTGAAATTTATATTCATGGTCGGGGACCATAAAAGTAAAGCCAAGTTCGATTTAAGATTTTATCACTTTTTCCATTCTTTAGTTATTCCCCTCTTTACATTAACTGGAAGCAGCGGTATCAATTACCAAGTTCATTTCCTTTTCAACTAAACTTTCGTAGATTAACAGGGGTGGTTGTGATCATATGGTAGTTGGATTGACCTGTGCAATCAATGCCTATCAACACTAACGTTGTGTGTTCGAACCCCGCTAATGGCGAGGTGTACTCGATGCAACATCATGCAATAAAATTGGTCAGTGACACTAGGAAATAGAAAATGCAAATATCCCCGGTAAAATGCAAATAATTAAAGATTACCAGTTATATTAGCGTTTACCAGTTAAATTAGCGAATTGTCTTGTTATATTTGCGTTTTACCTTTTAAATTTGCATTGTTGTGGCATTTTAGCGTTTTTCCTTTTATATTTGCGTTTTTCCTTTTAAATTTGCATTGTCGTGGCATTTTAGCGTTTTTCCTTTTATATTTGCGTTTTTCCTTTTAAATTTGCATTGTCGTGGCATTTTAGCGTTTTTCCTTTTAAATTTGCATTGTCGTGGGATTTTAGCGTTTTTCCTTTTATATTTGCGTTTTTCCTTTTAAATTTGCATTGTCGTGGGATTTTAGCGTTTTTCCTTTTATATTTGCGTTTTTCCTTTTAAATTTGCATTGTCGTGGGATTTTAGCGTTTTTCCTTTTATATTTGCGTTTTTCCTTTTAAATTTGCATTGTCGTGGGATTTTAGCGTTTTTCCTTTTATATTTGCGTTTTCCTTTTAAATTTGCATTGTCGTGGGATTTTAGCGTTTTTCCTTTTAAATTTGCATTTTACCAGTTAAATCGCACGGTCATCTAAATCACCCGCTGAGTAGAGAGATTACGTAATACTGTATTCGTCACTAGCTCATTGAATATGACGATCTATAGTATTATATTATCGTGTATCTATACGTATTTATTTATTTATTTATTATTATTATTTATGTCATACTAGTCTGGCCCTTAATAAATTTAGTGTATTCAATACACAATAATCGATCAATTGTTGCGTATTTGATTTTCATGTCGTATTTTAACTTAATGCGATGTTTATTAAGAAATGTGACTTTAAATGTATTAAAATATTAGCAAAGTGCACTCATATTTATTTCAATTTGATGTTGATTTAAATTGTTGTCCCTACAAGATATTTAGACAGTGACATGCCCAGAGGTCTTGTTCTCAGGTGTACCACCTGTTGTGTTTACTGCCCAAGTGCATATTGTATTGGAGTAATACAATTTTATGATTTCTTTTTTAATTTGATGTTATTTATCAAAATTAGACTAAGTTGATTATTTTGTATAATTAATCAAATTAATGTTCTTTGATCTTCATATAAATATGAATAATGTGCTCATGTTTTGTTATGCACTAACCTTGCTAATAATTTCAAATTAACTAAATAGTTGATTGTTAGGGAAGCAATTAGAATTTGAATGTTGTTTTTCATTCCCATATTAAAGAATTGTCTCATTATTTGATAATGAAAATAGTTACTGTTATATAAGGACCGACAAAAGAAAAAATCAAGTTGATATAAGATGCCACTAATTAATTCAGCAACGAATACATTTCTCTGACGTCACACTATTGTTCAAACAGTGGATTATTTTTTTTAAATCTAATTCTTTTGTTCTTGTGTATATGAACTTTAACCTTTAACCATTTTAGGCTTAAACAGTGTTGTATTTTGTGACTTGTGGGTCTCAAACCCCTGCTGGGATTTTCAGTCTTCTTTGAGTTTCCAAATTTCCATCTAACCACACTACAAAAATATATAATTTATATATGACTCTTCATTGTAAACTTTATTTAAAGAAAATATCAACGAATTGTTTAAATAAGTAAACGATCAATATATACAAGGCATTATAAAAGTATTTAAAATGTTTGTCAATAATGTCCAATGGAGCGATCAGATGATGTAATGTTGTATGCAATCCACATATCCGGATAAATACAACCAAACATGAAATAAAACTTAAATGAATAATTACTAAACTAAAACAGTGATTTTTATTTCAAAGTTGGAAAGTAAAATAAAAGCTTGAATTGAATTCACTCTTATAATGATTTTTTAATTTCATTTAAAATAAAGATTTAAAAAAAATGTATTTTATGATACTGATGGCTGATTAAAATTGTTTGTCATGCATTAGCTGTCAGTTGTAATATACAGGATGTAACCAATATACAGGAAGAGCTCTTACTGTGAAGCCATCTATTTTGAGATGCCATTTAATGAAAATAACAACCTGACCATATTGTTACATAATAAGAATAAGAATTAGATAAGAAATTAAAATTGATAGAAGGCAAGGATTTATATAATTAACACATTAAGTCACATTTCATTTATTTAGGCTACCTTGGGTCAGTTATCAATTAAAGACAAAAATCAGTCTAATAAGTATTTACCAAAATAATGATATTGTGATGGGTATCGTTTTAATTTATGAAATAATCAACTTTCTGTTTACATATTTATTTTCAATAAAATTTCTTTATTATTTCATCCCATTTTCCTTAATTTAACTTGTGCATATCCATATTTATACAATCTTATGTTAACGGCAAGTTACGTGTGTCGACCCTATTTAATTCAGCCAGCAGCCTGACGGATTTTTACCACTAAGAGTGTTCAAGCCCTCATCCAGCGAAAGTGCCGATAGAGGGCGCAGTATTATTCAACTTAAACTTAGTTATAATCGAATATTCTTCTACATATTTTTGGACAGGAAGTGCAGCTTTGGAAGAGCTCAGATCACATATATACTCCATTCATTATTGTATTTTTATTCAATAAAATATTTTTAAAAGTTGTTCTTCAATTTTCTATTTCATTAGTTAACGATTTTTTTTTATAGCGTCACGTGTTTTGTTGGTTATGCATGTTGTTTGTTGACATCCTAGTTTTAGTAATATTTTGATCTCGGGGTGAAATTTCAATGTTTTATCCTTTCTTATGAAAAGAATGTCATTATTCCTACAATGTAGGCACAATTTATGTGTTTTCATCCGTATTTTTAATATCGCACGCTCTGTTTACATCCGATATTTTTTTTTATTGACATGTACAAGGTTACATAATATAGTCTCTGATCCATTCATACACTTTGCTAATAAGTAATATTTTCTTTACAATAGTTTATTTTTGTTAATAAAATAGACGAATTATTGAATAAAGATTGATATAAATGAAACGATTAAAATTGATTGCTAAAAAAAAGTGTTATTATTAAATACCCGGATATGTTTGGATAAGAGAATAGCATTCGGGTCATATAGGGGTCATGTAGTTTCGTGTTTTATGGGTTGTGGATTATTTTTTTTTAAAGATTGAACATGTGGTATATATATATATTTGCATCATCAAGTAGTTCAATAAAAATATTGATTAAAATCTAATGAAAATGAAGTAAATTTATATTGATTTAAGAAGAAAAATTGAAATAAAGAAAAGTTACAAAACTAATGAGAAATGAAATAATATATTTTATGTAAGAGTAAAGTTGGTCATTTTTTTTTGGTTAACAAAATTCAATAGGAAAATAAACCATTAATTAAAATTTTAACAGAAATAATACA
This sequence comes from Bathymodiolus septemdierum, assembly GCA_963383655.1. Taxonomy (NCBI): domain Eukaryota; kingdom Metazoa; phylum Mollusca; class Bivalvia; order Mytilida; family Modiolidae; genus Bathymodiolus; species Bathymodiolus septemdierum. The sequence continues at coordinate 36,152,922 of OY726530.1, read as the reverse complement.
CCTTAAAACAGTAAAATGTGTATACATTAAGGAAAGAAAATAGATCATATATATATATTCTTACAATGGAAATGAAGTTCTATTTTTAAAAGTTAATTTTTATTAGAAAATTATTTCTTTCATAATTAAGTTGGATATAATGTCGCACAATAGGCTACCCGATTTGTAAGGCTTGAAGTAATTTACCATATAACAATATGTTCGTAATGATGAACGGTAAGGCCACTAAAATGCATGAATCGCCTGTAAAATAAATAAACATAAATTATAATGTTGAATCTCCGTGAAAATATTAAACGTTTACATTTAAATCAACATCAAATTGAGAAATAAATATGAGTGCATAGTTCTAGATCCTGAAAAACAAAATCAAGAAATCAAATATACATAACTACTATAAAATACACAACGATTGATGGATTATTGTGTATTGAATAGCTAAAGTTATTATCATCCAGAATGGTACAAATAAATAAACAATAATATAATACTATTATAGATTGTTCTTATATTTATCAGGGAATTATATAAACATTTGAAGAAAAAAAAAATCCTGTATTTATTGATCAATCTAATTAACTGACAAAATAGTGTTTACATGTAAATTGCATATTTCTGTTGGATCGGACAAGGGCGCGTACGTTACGTATACATAGGGTTATGATTATTTGTTTTGTATCATCAACAAAAATATTTATTGTTCATTAAGGTGCCTCATTACAATAATCAGAACTTTTAAAACACAATAACTTTTACGCTGTACATACACAATCCTGTGCTATAAAACAAGACATAAATAGCTTAATAGAGACCGATAGTTTAATATATACTTAATTCATTTTTTAGTAAATAGTCTCAGCATAGGTATTACAAGGTTAATGTATTTCTCGCATGATAAACAAGTAATAGTGAAGTGACAACAGTATACGTATTCTGTACGTGTATCACACTTTGCTAATATTTTAATACATTTAAAGTCACATTTCTTAATAAATATCGCATTAAGTTAAAATACGACATGAAAATCAAATGCGCAATAATTGATGGATTATTGTGTATTGAATACACTAAATTTATTAAGGGCCAGACTAGTATGACATAAATAATAATAATAAATAAATACGTATAGATACACGATAATATAATACTATAGATCGTCATATTCAATGAGCTAGTGACGACTACAGTATTACGTAATCTCTCTACTCAGCGGGTGATTTAGATGACCATGCGATTTAACTGGTAAAATGCAAATTTAAAAGGAAAAACGCTAAAATCCCACGACAATGCAAATTTAAAAGGAAAAACGCAAATATAAAAGGAAAAACGCTAAAATCCCACGACAATGCAAATTTAAAAGGAAAAACGCAAATATAAAAGGAAAAACGCTAAAATCCCACGACAATGCAAATTTAAAAGGAAAAACGCAAATATAAAAGGAAAAACGCTAATATCCCACGACAATGCAAATTTAAAAGGAAAAACGCTAAAATCCCACGACAATGCAAATTTAAAAGGAAAAACGCTAAAATCCCACGACAATGCAAATTTAAAAGGAAAAACGCAAATTTAAAAGAAAAAACGCTAAAATGCCACGACAATGCAAATTTAAAAGGAAAAACGCAAATATAAAAGGAAAAACGCTAAAATGCCACGACAATGCAAATTTAAAAGGTAAAACGCAAATATAACAAGACAATTCGCTAATTTAACTGGTAAACGCTAATATAACTGGTAATCTTTAATTTTTTGCATTTTACCGGGGATATTTGCATTTTTTATTTCCTAGTGTGACTTGTGTCAGGTCGGTGGTTTTCTCTGGGTACTCTGGTTTACTCCATCAATAAAACTGGCTGTCACGATATAACTGAAATAAATAAAAATAAATAGAAATAACTGGTTGTAACAGTCAGGAGGAAAACCAATTATTGTGTGAGTTTTCTTACAGGAGAACTGGTGTTAACAGTTAACAGAAGTAATTACTGAGTAACTGTTGTTAACATTATTTTTGTCATTTGCTAATAATTATTAGTGTAATATCATACAGGAAAAAGTAAAGTGACTGAAAAAATATAATTACATTTTATATTTTAAGGTTGTTTATAAAGAAATTGAGACGAGGACTCCCCTGCCCCCAGGAGACAATGTTGATGCTCCTACTGCAGCACTGTTCATGGCACAGAGTAAATGTATGTTTAATCTACACAACTTAAACTTAAGTTATTTTTGTTGTCCATTAATACCAATAAATTGTTACTGTTGAGTGTGTTGTGATGATTGTCAAATATTTTTTTAGATGTTTGTTAGATTTGTCTTTGGAAACATTGAAGTCCAATTGTGAGTTTACCCCAAGTAGCTTACAACTGATTCATTAAAACATTTTGTTCTTTCAATTTCAATGCAGTTAATTACAATTGAATAATGTTAGAAATGTTTCCCTAAGAATCAGTATTGGATGTGGACTTGCAGATGACAATATTAGTATCTGGTTCAGGGTATTGCAATTTAACACTACGTTCAGCAATATTTATACCCCCCGCAATGAAGTTGTAGGGGGGTATACTGGTTTCACCATGTCAGTCCGTCCGTCCGTCTGTAGACAAATCCTATGTCGTACGATAACTTGAGTTGTGTTTCTTAGAATCTTTTAGAATTTTATCAGCTGTTTACTGGTGAAGAGAGGAGGATCCTTTTCTTTTTTGACGATTTTCACTTTTGCCGTTCCAGAGTTATTGGACTTGATATGACGGAAAATAGGATTTTTACCCTATGTCGTATGATAACTTGAGTAGTGTTCCTCAGAATGTTTTGAAATTTTATCAGCAGCTTACAGGTGAAGAGATGAGGATCCCTGTCATTTTTGACGATGTTCACTTTTGCCGTTCCAGAGTTATTGGACTTGATATGACGGCAAATAGGATTATTACCCTATGTCACATGATAACTTGAGTAGTGTTTCTCAGAATGTTTTGAAATTTTATCAGCAGCTTACGGATGAAGAGAGGAGGATCCCTTTCATTTTTGACGATTTTCACTTTTGTCGTTCCAGAGTTATTGAACTTGATATGACGGAAAATTTGATTTTTACCCTATGTCGTATGATAACTTGAGTAGTGTTTCTCAGAATGTTTTGAAATTTTATCAGCAGCTTACCGGTGAAGAGAGGAGGGTCCCTTTCATTTTTGGTTGGAACAATCAGTAATGTTTTGGTTATGGAAATAGGTTGGACAGATGTGGGGAGCAGGAGGTATATCTTAGTGAGCACAGCTCACAGTAATACTAGTTTATTTTTATCATGATGGCCAATAATTTTATTTGTAGATTAAATCAAATTACCCAGAGAAAACTAGCAATCTGCCACAGGTGATTGACAAACTTTATCATGTAAATTTCTTATCAGTACATCCTACCACTATCTAATTAAAATGTTTGTTGTTAAATCTCATTAAAATTAAATGTTTGTTGTATCTTTCTAATTAAAATTAAATGTTTGTTGTTAAATCTAATTAAAATTAAATGTTTGTTGTATCTTTCTAATTAAAATTAAGCATTTGTTGTATCTTTCTAATTAAAATTAAGCATTTGTTGTTAAATCTAATTAAAATTAAATGTTTGTTGTATCTTTCTAATTAAAATTAAGCATTTGTTGTATCTTTCTAATTAAAATTAAGCGTTTGTTGTTAAATCTAATTAAAAATGAAATGTTTGTTGTATCTTTCTGATTAAAATTAAATGTTTGTCGTATCTTTCTAATTAAAATTAAGCATTTGTTGTATCTTTCTAATTAAAATTAAGCGTTTGTTGTTAAATCTAATTAAAATTAAATGTTTGTTGTATCTTTCTAATTAAAATTAAGCATTTGTTGTATCTTTCTAATTAAAATTAAGCGTTTGTTGATAAATCTAATTAAAATTAAGTGTTTGTTGTATCTTTCTAATTAAAATTAAGCATTTGTTGTATCTTTCTAATTAAAATAAAATGTTTGTTGTATCTTTCTGATTAGAATTAAGCGTTTGTTGTATCTTTCTAATTAAAATTAAGCATTTGTTGTTAAATCTAATTAAAATTAAATGTTTGTTGTATCTTTCTGATTAAAATTAAGCGTTTGTTGTATCTTTCTAATTAAAATTAAGCATTTGTTGTTAAATCTAATTAAAATTAAATGTTTGTTGTATCTTTCTAATTAAAATAAAATGTTTGTTGTATCTTTCTGATTAGAATTAAGCATTTGTTGTATCTTTCTAATTAAAATTAAGCGTTTGTTGTTAAATCTAATTAAAATTAAATGTTTGTTGTATCTTTCTGATTAAAATTAAGCATTTGTTGTATCTTTCTAATTAAAATTAAGCGTTTGTTGTTAAATCTTATTAAAATTAAATGTTTGTTGTATCTTTCTGATTAAAATTAAATGTTTGTTGTATCTTTCTAATTAAAATTAAATGTTTGTTGTTAAATCTAATTAAAATTAATTGTTTGTTGCTAAATCTAATTGAAATTAAATGTTTGTTGTATCTTTCTAATTAAAATTAAATGTTTGTTGTATCTTTCTGATTAAAATTAAATGTTTGTTGTATCTTTCTAATTAAAATTTAGCATTTGTTGTATCTTTCTAATTAAAATTAAGCGTTTGTTGTTAAATCTAATTAAAATTAAATGTTTGTTGTATCTTTCTGATTAAAATTAAATGTTTGTCGTATCTTTCTAATTAAAATTAAGCATTTGTTGTATCTTTCTAATTAAAATTAAGCGTTTGTTGTTAAATCTAATTAAAATTAAATGTTTGTTGTATCTTTCTGATTAAAATTAAGCATTTGTTGTATCTTTCTAATTAAAATTAAGTGTTTGTTGTTAAATCTAATTAAAAATTAAATGTTTGTTGTATCTTTCTAATTAAAATTTAAGCATTTGTGGTTAAATCTAATTAAAATTAAGTGTTTGTTGTATCTTTCTAATTAAAATTAAGTGTTTGTTGTATCTTTCTAATTAAAATTAAATGTTTGTTGTATCTTTCTAATTAAAATTAAGCATTTGTTGTATCTTTCTAATTAAAATTAAATGTTTGTTGTATCTTTTTTTATTTGATTTTCTTTGACAATAGACTAACATCTAATGACATCATGTATTAGGTCATCTCAGAGTTCATATTTTCAACTGACCAATCAGCAACAAGCCTACTTCATATAACAAAGTAAATGCCAAGATCTGTTTTCCGATTGGTCTATATGTTTAACTGTCTTGAATATGATTGGATGGTCAAAGATGAATAACATGTTACAGGAGTTAAACTTTAAAGGTGATTGGCACTGATTGTGGTGGTATATATAAATCCTACTTCTATGCAATTATGAACAAAAAAAACCTTACATGACAATATAATTTTAATACATTTGAATGTTTCTATAGTTGAAGTACAGCAAGGTGACATGAAAGTACCTATTACCAAACCAGATATAAACAAAGCTAATCCTAAGATTGGAGTAGGACTTGTGGCATTCAGCTGTGATTGTAAATACATGTACACAAAAAATGGTTTGTATACAGTTAATTATATCTCTTGATCTTATTAGCCATAAACTAATCTTTGTTATATTTAGACTTTTGATATTCAGTTGTGTTGGTAAATACACTAGACATTGTTATCATAAGGTCAGTAATTTCTCCACTAAGCACACGACATTAAGGAGTAAGAGAATCAGGATAATGAGTGGAACTACATGTCTACATAAGACTTTTGTTTCAGTGAGCTAGCATTAGAAAAACCCAACTATTAGTCTGGACAAAGTGGACATAATCATCATCATCTCATCACAATGTATCTTATAGCCATGATATAGCTGATATAGCTGAAAAATTACTCACTGAATGTTAAGCAACAAGCACTCACGTACTCTCTCTTCAAATCATCGATATTAAATCCTCAGATATTATTGAAAGGATGTGAATGGAAGTAGGAAAGGAAATCTATCTATTAGAAATCACCATTTGGGACAGGTCTGTTATTGTTGTTCTTCATCCCAAGATATTATTTATAATCATCCTGAGGGGCCCGGGTGGCTCAATGAGTTAGGTAGTTGGATTACCTAACAACTCATACAAGCCTATCACCAATACGGCGTGGGTTCGCGCCCGGCTTTGTAAGTTACAAAAAAGGGTGCACTCGATTTGCAGCCGCAAGTGGTAAAGTTTACCAGTTGCTTGCCCATGGTCAGTGGTTCTCTCCGGGTACTCCGGCTTCCTCCACCACTAAAACTGGTCACCATGATATAGCTAAAATATTGCTGAAAGTGGCGTTAACTACAATAAATCATTAAATCATCATTATAATCATCCTGTTAATGGAATTCAGGAGGAGATAACTCCTATGACATTCAACAAATACTAGATTTTGAAATTTGAGATTCTAGATTTATAGATATAATATTAATATTTTTATTTCCACTTTTAGACAATATGCCAGGAACTTTATGGATATGGGACATAAGAAGATTAGCTCTCTGTACTGTTATGATTCTCAACTCACCAATCAAATGTAAGTTAAGTATAATTATTAGTTCACTAAAGTTCTTTTCTGTTAGGGGTACAACGATACTCCGAAGTACCGAAAATGAACAATTTTTTTGGGGTCTTTTTAGGTGTTCGATTTTTATGTCATCATCCTCCGTTCGGTACAGTCCTGGTACCGAATACTTTATAATAGTCGTCTCTTCGAAAGTAACACTCTGGGAATGGAAGAAGATACACAGAAAAAAATCAAAAATGGAGGTGCCAAATCATGTCAGTGATGAATATAATAAGATTTAATAATGTAACACTAAAAGATCTATCTACAAACTACTGATTTCACATTGGAAATACTTGGGATTTAAAATTGTCAACATAAATGGAACAGAAACTACGGACAAAGATAAAACCGCACTTAAAATATGTGTGAATGATGCGAGCTACAAGACCAGCAATACCAGCAACATGGCAACCCATCTTCAACGAAAACATGGGATCATCTGAAGTTCTGGAAGTAATTATATTGTGTTTATCCTGCAATGTCAAAAAATTAAAAAACAACAGCCAAATTGTTTGAAAAGAGCAGAAACAAGTATTGTTCTGATAGTTTCCAATGGGGTCCTCTATCATATCCACGCTTATACTGTTATAGATTCTTAGTCGCTCGATATGTACCAAAAAAGCTTGACCAGGTCCTTGACTAATATACACTGAAGTTTATTTGACCCTTTTATTAGTGCTGAAAATTACAGAAAAGCAGGATGAATGGTATTTAAAATATCAGTTAAGAAGATGCCAGAAAAATAATTCTTTATTGGATAATTGTAGGTGTAAAATGGGACCCCTACCAAGCACGGCTGGCTGTAGCTACGGGTACCAACAAATTATATATGTGGTCTTCTGCAGGAAGTTTATCTGTTGAGGTTCCAGTAGAAGGTATGTAAATAAGAAGTGATTGGTTTGCTCGTAACTAGTCCTGTCCTCACGGTCATAAAACCGTTACATACTTGTATTCCAAAATCGTCCAATCATGACACTTTAAACATTTGATAAGGTGTTCTGATTGGCTTTTTTTTCGTACGAGTACAAAAATTGTACTCTTTAGTTTCATGCCTGTGAGGCCAGACATAAAATAAATTAAAACATTTAACAACGTACCTCACAAAAGATTACTCTACAAACTTAACCATTACGGCATTGAATACAACACTTGAAATGGATAGAAGACTTTCTCACATCCCGCACACAAACAGTCATTATTGATGGTGTACAATCAGATAAAATTCATGTAACATCAGGTGTTCCCCAAGGAACAGTTTTGGGTCCTATTCTGTTCCTTGTGTATATAAATGACTTCAGTGAATACATCCAACACAGCACTCTAAGATTATTTGCAGATGACAGCACCATATACAAAACAATACAAAATAAAGAAAACACAGAGAAATTATAAGAGGACCTTACATCAGCAGCAAAATGGGAGAAGGACTGGCTCATGTCATTCCATCCAGACAAGTGCTCAGTCCTTCAGGTAACAACTAAACAAAACCCTATAAAATTTTACTATGCACTTCACCAACATGTACTGCAAAAAAGAAACATCCACAAAATTTCTCGGAGTAACTATACAAACAGACTTGAAATGGAACAAACATGTCAATAACATCACAGTATCAGCCACACAAAAGAAAAACTTTATTAAGAGAAACTTAAGGGTAAATTCAAAAACAGTAAAAGAAAGAGCTTACACATCACTCGTAAGACCAAAGCTAGAATACAGCAGCTGCGTCTGGGACCCACATACAAAATCTCAAATACATCAACTTGAGATGGTCTAAGCCAGAGCAGCTAGGTACACCTGCAACATATACCACAATACCAGCCAGAGCAGCTAGGTACACCTGCAACAGATACCACAATACCAGCCAGAGCAGCTAGGTACACCTGCAACAGATACCACAATACCAGCCAGAGCAGCTAGGTACACCTGCAACAGATACCACAATACCAGCCAGAGCAGCTAGGTACACCTTAGCTGCAATAATGTAGCTCCTGTGACAAACTTGTGTCTCGGCAGAGCTACAACGCGGTCCCATTCATCACAATGGAGCAAAAAAAAAGTTGCAGTTGAAACATAAAAACTCACTATTTATGCTTCAAACATTTCATTATAACTATTACTGATGATCCCAGTCCTTGTTAAATCGGTTTGGCTGAGAAATATATGCTTTTCAAAGGTAGCAACAACCTTGTTCAAATTTATCGATCGTTTTCCATAACCGGAAACTACGGAAGGCGGAGCTTTTCTAAATATGGTATTTCTTACTACATACATTCACGCCTAAATCGCCAAATATGGTATCGACATCCAAATAGTGAGGCCGGAAATGACGAAATTCAAAATGTTCAGAGATAAGATTTTTATTTTGTGGGAATTACATTCTAAAATACTGGTAGGTGATAAAAACTTGTTATAATAATGGACAAAAGGAAAGGTTATGTCTTATTATTGATAAATGCAGGCGTCAGATGCTCTGTAAGCGAGCGCAAAAAATCTCGGCGGCTGCTCCATTACGTGTAATGGCATCCCGTTATAACCCTTGCGAGTAAGCGAGCATTTAGGGTTTTATTATTAGAACTAGGTACACCTGCAACAGATACCACAATACAAGCCAGAGCAGCTAGGTACACCTGCAACAGATACCACAATACCAGCCAGAGCAGCTAGGTACACCTGCAACAGATACCACAATACCAGCCAGAGCAGCTAGGTACACCTGCAACAGATACCACAATACCAGCCAGAGCAGCTAGGTACACCTGCAACAGATACCACAATACCAGCCAGAGCAGCTAGGTACACCTGCAACAGATACCACAATACCAGCCAGAGCAGCTAGGTACACCTGCAACAGATACAACAATACCAGCCAGAGCAGCTAGGTACACCTGCAACAGATACAACAATACCAGCTCAATTACTGAAATGCTACAAACACCAAATTGGACATCTTTAGAGAAAAGGCGAATGAGAACATGCATCATCTTCCTATATAAAATCATACACCACCTTGTAGCCACTATACCCAACAAATTTGCTTACTCAATCCGACCCAAGAACAAGACAATATCCACACAGCTATTCTTACAGACTAATACAAACCTCTAAAGATTCTTACAAGTACTCATTTTACCCAAGAACAATAGCACAATGGAACCTCCTATCTGTAGCTGCAGTACAATGCACTACACAAGACTGTTTCCGAGAGCAGATCCCAATATCTGTTCTCGAACAACACTGCAACATCTAAACCACCACACTTGTATATAGTTTTAACCTAAAATGTATAGTATATAAAAGCAACAAATTTTTTTTAACTTCCATAGCTTGTGGTACACATAATAGTAACTTTATATAGAAATAATTTGTCTAAGATTGGTACTGTTATGCCAATATTTTAATTTTATGCACCAATAATTAGTATTTCTACACCAATAATATTAAGTATTTGACTACTTTTTAGAAGACACTATTTGTACCCATGCTTTCAAAAATTATTCTCACAACAGTGGACATTAAAGTACAATTTGATCATCTTAAAAAATGCTTTGCAACACCACAATGGGAAATATTATGACATTTAATTCCTTTCACTGTGAGAAAAAGGGAGGCAGTGGTCTTAGATTGAAAAAAGTAGAGGAAGTTATTATTAAATTGGATTTTCCTACTAATAGTAAGGGAAGTAACTCTGCTTTACATTTCAGGATGCTTTTCCTGCTAATAGTAAGGGAAGTAACTCTGCTTTACATTTCAGGATCATTCCATGTTCAAGGATTATTATGGCATCCAGAGGGAAACACCATTCTGTTGTTAAGTAAAGATCAGATGTGTGTATGTTACCTGACTGACAATACAGCAGAAAAAGCTGCATGAAATCAAGTTTAACCTGTTGGACAATATTTATTCTTTCAATCTACGTAAATCTAGGACATGGTTGTACATTTAAGTCTCAATTAAATATTTTTTGCACATAACATTGTTAAGCATTGTTTTATTTGCTACTAAAGACCCCCATTGTAAATTTTGAAAATGAGTAGGAGAGTTTGTAGCCTCTACATTTTGTTCATCCTACTGTACTTTTCCAGTGGTAGCCAAAAGCCGTTAGCCCGTTCCTCCCTCATTTCTATATAATTTATATCTTGTTCTCATCATGGACATATATGAAATACTGCGTTAATCAATAATCAACACGGTTCCGATTGCACATGCAACCTATTCATATAACAAGTATATGCACATGGAATGTGCGCAGTAAATATTTAATTGATTATTTGAGGAAAAGCATTGCACGGGGTGACGCTCGAAATATAAGAGGTGTTTCAAAAGAAGAAATATGAGAAGTGAAGGATAAACTAATGATAGGGGGTGGGGCTCATAGCTGTATACTTTGTCAAATGATAAAGCAAAATTTTCTGCCAATTCCAAAACTTCTACGGCTAATTATTGCAATACAACTACAAGATACACTGACAACGGATTGAACGATATTATATTTCTCGACCAATCACAATTGATCGCATGGGTGTTCTCTGGAAAGTCCACAATTAATTCTAGCGTTCAATACTGGGGGTGTCTATGTTTTTCCCTGAACCTGAAATTTTCTTGACAAGAAACAATTTTTTTTAATGAAATATCGGTTAAGTTTATTCAAATTTGATCTAAAATTTATTTTTGAAACTGGAGGCTGACTGATGATGGAGCTGCGAGATCACCGTCATCATCAACATGCAGAGGATTTTTTACCCCCAAAATAGGCCCTGTACCCCCAAAATTGTAGGGGCTTTCTATATGCAGGGGTACAAAGTTAAGGAAAAAACAGCAATTGTACCCCCAGTTTTAAAACTCAGTGGGCACCCTGATCATGATAAAAGTGGTTTGTGTCAATGCATAGTTGTCTACAATCCAATAAGTCATATGGTGGAATGTAGAATGTAAAATAACCGATGCATGATTTTTTCATGGTCCTTCAATCTCTTCCTTATAACATATATTTATACAGGTATAAATATAGAAAAATATGGTACAAATTCTATTTTTTTGAGAAAGTTAAGATAATGTTATTTCTATGTTACTTTAGTATTGTAATTCAATCACATGGAAGTCTGGGCCAATGTGATGTATGTTAACAGGCAGAATAAGACAATACCCAGTAAAGAAAAACAAATATAACTTCATTTCCTGTTAAAGAAAATCTGCAGAATTGGTAGACATCTGTTAAGCTAGATCTACTAAGACATTAGAGATGAATATCCCCCTTTATATGTGTACCTTGTTAAATATCACTGTTTAGTTCTGGGGAATCTTAGAAATCAAAGTAATAAATATCAGGTGCTTAATCTCATGTCCAGTAAAAAGAAAATGTGCAAAATTTGTTAACTTCTCTTTAGTGATGTATGAAGAACAAGGGTTTGGAGATGTGACAACCCCCTATCTGCTAGCCAGGACAACCCCCCATCAGCTAGCCAGGACAACCCCCTATCTGCTAGCCAGGACAACCCCTTATCAGCTAGCCAGGACAACCCCCCATCAGCTAGCCAGGACAACCCCCCATCAGCTAGCCAGGACAACCCCCTATCTGCTAGCCAGGACAACCCCCCATCAGCTAGCCAGGACAACCCCCTATCTGCTAGCCAGGACAACCCCCTATCTGCTAGCCGGGACAACCCCCTATCTGCTAGCCAGGACAACCCCCCATCAGCTAGCCAGGACAACCCCCTATCTGCTAGCTGGGACAACCCCCTATCTGCTAGCCAGGACAACCCCCTATCTGCTAGCCAGGACAACCCCCTATCTGCTAACCAGGACAACCCCCCATCAGCTAGCCAGGACAACCCCCATCAGCTAGCCAGGACAACCCCCTATCTGCTAGCCAGGACAACCCCCCATCAGCTAGCCAGGACAACCCCCTATCTGCTAGCCAGGACAACCCCCCATCAGCTAGCCAGGACAACCCCCCATCAGCTAGCCAGGACAACCCCCCATCAGCTAGCCAGGACAACCCCCCATCAGCTAGCCAGGACACCCCCCCATCTGCTAGCCAGGACAACCCCCCATCAGCTAGCCAGGACAACCCCCTATCTGCTAGCCAGGACAACCCCCTATCTGCTAGCCGGGACAACCCCCTATCTGCTAGCCAGGACAACCCCCCATCAGCTAGCCAGGACAACCCCCTATCTGCTAGCTGGGACAACCCCCTATCTGCTAGCCAGGACAACCCCCCATCAGCTAGCCAGGACAACCCCCTATCAGCTAGCCAGGACAACCCCCCATCAGCTAGCCAGGACAACCCCCCATCAGCTAGCCAGGACAACCCCCCATCAGCTAGCCAGGACACCCCCCTATCTGCTAGCCAGGACAACCCCCCATCAGCTAGCCAGGACAACCCCATATCTGCTAGCCAGGACAACCCCCTATCTGCTAGCCGGGACAACCCCCTATCTGCTAGCCAGGACAACCCCCCATCAGCTAGCCAGGACAACCCCCTATCTGCTAGCTGGGACAACCCCCTATCTGCTAGCCAGGACAACCCCCTATCTGCTAGCCAGGACAACCCCCTATCTGCTAGCCAGGACAACCCCCCATCAGCTAGCCAGGACAACCCCCCATCAGCTAGCCAGAACAACCCCCCATCAGCTAGCCAGGACAACCCCCCATCAGCTAGCCAGGACAACCCCCTATCTGCTAGCCAGGACAACCCCCCATCAGCTAGCCAGGACAACCCCCCATCAGCTAGCCAGGACAACCCCCTATCTGCTAGCCAGGACAACCCACTATCTGCTAGCCAGGACAACCCCTATCTGCTAGCCAGGACAACCCACTATCTGCTAGCCAGGACAACCCCCTATCTGCTAGCCAGGACAACCCCCCATCAGCTAGCCAGGACAGCCTCCTATCTGCTAGCCAGGACAACCCACTATCTGCTAGCCAGGACAACCCCTATCTGCTAGCCAGGACAACCCCCCCATCAGCTAGCCAGGACAACCCCCCCATCAGCTAGCCAGAACAACCCCGTATCTGCTAGCCAGGACAACCCCCTATCTGCTAGCCAGGACAACCCCCTATCTGCTAGCCAGGACAACCCCCCCCCTCCCCCCCCCCATCAGCTAGCCAGGACAACCCCCTATCTGCTAGCCAGGACAACCCACTATCTGCTAGCCAGGACAACCCCCTATCTGCTAGCCAGGACAACCCCCCCCCGCCCCCCTATCAGCTAGCCAGGACAACCCCCTATCTGCTAGCCAGGACAACCCCCATATCTGCTAGCCAGGACAACTCCCTATCTGCTAGCCAGGACAACCCCCCATCAGCTAGCCAGGACAACCCCCTATCTGCTAGCCAGGACAACCCCCCATCAGCTAGCCAGGACAACCCCCTATCTGCTAGCCAGGACAACCCCCTATCTGCTAGCCAGGACAACCCCCATATCTGCTAGCCAGGACAACTCCCTATCTGCTAGCCAGGACAACCCCCCATCAGCTAGCCAGGACAACCCCTATCTGCTAGCCAGGACACCCCCCCCCCCCCCATCAGCTAGCCAGGACAACCCCCTATCTGCTAGCCAGGACAACCCCCCATCAGCTAGCCAGGACAGCCCCCCATCAGCTAGCCAGGACAACCCCCCATCAGCTAGCCAGGACAACCCCCTATCTGCTAACCAGGACAACCCCCCATCAGCTAGCCAGGACAACCCCCTATCTGCTAGCTGGGACAACCCCCTATCTGCTAGCCAGGACAACCCCCTATCTGCTAGCCAGGACAACCCCCTATCTGCTAACCAGGACAACCCCCCATCAGCTAGCCAGGACAACCCCCCATCAGCTAGCCAGGACAACCCCCCATCAGCTAGCCAGGACAACCCCCATCAGCTAGCCAGGACAACCCCCTATCTGCTAGCCAGGACAACCCCCCATCAGCTAGCCAGGACAACCCCCTATCTGCTAGCCAGGACAACCCCCCATCAGCTAGCCAGGACAACCCCCCATCAGCTAGCCAGGACAACCCCCCATCAGCTAGCCAGGACAACCCCCCCATCAGCTAGCCAGGACACCCCCCTATCTGCTAGCCAGGACAACCCCCCATCAGCTAGCCAGGACAACCCCCTATCTGCTAGCCAGGACAACCCCCTATCTGCTAGCCGGGACAACCCCCTATCTGCTAGCCAGGACAACCCCCCATCAGCTAGCCAGGACAACCCCCTATCTGCTAGCTGGGACAACCCCCTATCTGCTAGCCAGGACAACCCCCTATCTGCTAGCCAGGACAACCCCCTATCTGCTAGCCAGGACAACCCCCCATCAGCTAGCCAGGACAACCCCCCATCAGCTAGCCAGAACAACCCCCCATCAGCTAGCCAGGACAACCCCCATCAGCTAGCCAGGACAACCCCCTATCTGCTAGCCAGGACAACCCCCCATCAGCTAGCCAGGACAACCCCCTATCTGCTAGCCAGGACAACCCACTATCTGCTAGCCAGGACAACCCCCTATCTGCTAGCCAGGACAACCCACTATCTGCTAGCCAGGACAACCCCCTATCTGCTAGCCAGGATAACCCCCCATCAGCTAGCCAGGACAGCCTCCTATCTGCTAGCCAGGACAACCCACTATCTGCTAGCCAGGACAACCCCTATCTGCTAGCCAGGACAACCCCCCCATCAGCTAGCCAGGACAACCCCCCCATCAGCTAGCCAGGACAACCCCCCATCAGCTAGCCAGAACAACCCCGTATCTGCTAGCCAGGACAACCCCCTATCTGCTAGCCAGGACAACCCCCTATCTGCTAGCCAGGACAACCCCCCCCCCCCCACCCCCCATCAGCTAGCCAGGACAACCCCCTATCTGCTAGCCAGGACAACCCCCTATCTGCTAGCCAGGACAACCCCCTATCTGCTAACCAGGACAACCCCCCCCCCCCCCGCCCCCCCCCCCCCATCAGCTAGCCAGGACAACCCCCTATCTGCTAGCCAGGACAACCCCCATATCTGCTAGCCAGGACAACTCCCTATCTGCTAGCCAGGACAACCCCCCATCAGCTAGCCAGGACAACCCCCTATCTGCTAGCCAGGACAACCCCCTATCTGCTAGCCAGGACAACCCCCTATCTGCTAGCCAGGACAACCCCCCATCAGCTAGCCAGGACAACCCCCTATCTGCTAGCTGGGACAACCCCCTATCTGCTAGCCAGGACAACCCCCTATCTGCTAGCCAGGACAACCCCCTATCTGCTAGCCAGGACAACCCCCCATCAGCTAGCCAGGACAACCCCCCATCAGCTAGCCAGAACAACCCCCCATCAGCTAGCCAGGACAACCCCCATCAGCTAGCCAGGACAACCCCCTATCTGCTAGCCAGGACAACCCCCCATCAGCTAGCCAGGACAACCCCCTATCTGCTAGCCAGGACAACCCACTATCTGCTAGCCAGGACAACCCCCTATCTGCTAGCCAGGACAACCCACTATCTGCTAGCCAGGACAACCCCCTATCTGCTAGCCAGGACAACCCCCCATCAGCTAGCCAGGACAGCCTCCTATCTGCTAGCCAGGACAACCCACTATCTGCTAGCCAGGACAACCCCTATCTGCTAGCCAGGACAACCCCCCCATCAGCTAGCCAGGACAACCCCCCATCAGCTAGCCAGAACAACCCCGTATCTGCTAGCCAGGACAACCCCCTATCTGCTAGCCAGGACAACCCCCTATCTGCTAGCCAGGACAACCCCCCCCCCCCCATCAGCTAGCCAGGACAACCCCCTATCTGCTAGCCAGGACAACCCCCTATCTGCTAGCCAGGACAACCCCCTATCTGCTAACCAGGACAACCCCCCCCCCCGCCCCCCCCCCCCCCCATCAGCTAGCCAGGACAACCCCCTATCTGCTAGCCAGGACAACCCCCATATCTGCTAGCCAGGACAACTCCCTATCTGCTAGCCAGGACAACCCCCCATCAGCTAGCCAGGACAACCCCCCATCAGCTAGCCAGGACAACCCCCCCATCAGCTAGCCAGGACAACCCCCTATCTGCTAGCCAGGACAACCCCCCCATCAGCTAGCCAGGACAACCCCCTATCTGCTAGCCAGGACAACCCCCCATCAGCTAGCCAGGACAGCCCCCCATCAGCTAGCCAGGACAACCCCCCATCAGCTAGCCAGGACAACCCCCCATCAGCTAGCCAGGACAGCCCCCCATCTGCTAGCCAGGACAACCCCCCATCAGCTAGCCAGGACAACCCCCCATCAGCTAGCCAGGACAACCCCCTATCTGCTAGCCAGGACAAACCCCCATCAACTAGCCAGGACAACCCCCCATCAGCTAGCCAGGACAACCCCCTATCTGCTAGCCAGGACAACCCACTATCTGCTAGCCAGGACAACCCCCTATCTGCTAGCCAGGACAACCCCCTATCTGCTAGCCAGGACAACCCCCCATCAGCTAGCCAGGACAACCCCCCATCAGCTAGCCAGGACAACCCCCTATCTGCTAGCCAGGACAACCCCCTATCTGCTAGCCAGGACAACCCCCATATCTGCTAGCCAGGACAACTCCATATCTGCTAGCCAGGACAACCCCCCATCAGCTAGCCAGGACAACCCCCTATCTGCTAGCCAGGACAACCCCCCCATCAGCTAGCCAGGACAACCCCTATCTGCTAGCCAGGACAACCCCCCATCAGCTAGCCAGGACAGCCCCCCATCAGCTAGCCAGGACAACCCCCCATCAGCTAGCCAGGACAACCCCCTATCTGCTAGCCAGGACAACCCCCCATCAGCTAGCCAGGACAACCCCCCATCAACTAGCCAGGACAACCCCCTATCTGCTAGCCAGGACAACCCCCTATCTGCTAGCCAGGACAACCCCCCATCAGCTAGCCAGGACAACCCCCCATCAGCTAGTCAGGACAACCCACTATCTGCTAGCCAGGACAACCCCCCATCAGCTAGCCAGGACAACCCCCCATCAGCTAGCCAGGACAACCCCCTATCTGCTAGCCAGGACAACCCCCCATCAGCTAGCCAGGACACACTGAGCAACTCTGTGGATTTGAGCCATGAGAACCTTCCAAGTACAGTGTTTGGGAATTAGAAACCCTATTAATCAATGCGATAAAAAAAAATAGCTGGTACTCACCTTCAGTTTATGTCCTGGAAAAGTAAATGCAATTCATATTATTCAAATGCTGTTATTTGTGCAGTGTTGAACACAAATCTCTAAAGCAGAAATACAAGTCACTGTGACTAATCTGATGTTGAATCTCATAAAATTTAGTAAATATCCCTTTGGGTCATCTTATAAAACATGGAACGAGGATTTACCTAATTCAACCTAACATTTCCTCAAGCAAAATTATACAACTGCATTGTATAAAATGTATAAAAATTGTATAAAAATGCATATTTACACCAGTTTCCCTGGGAAATTATATCTGAAGAATACAAATCTTAGGAAAATAAGAAAAGCAAGATAATATTTTTACACAATCGTATATTAAGATGGCTTTCATTTACAAAGTACAGCATATTCTCCAAATTAACAGGTACACTGACATTAACATGTATCAATGGCACTCCATTTCATTGAATTCTTAATTTAACTTCTTTATTAATAGTTCTTTTACAGTTGTTTTTTTTAGCTCACCTTGCCAAAGGCAAAGTGACAGTGGCGTAGCTTGGGTCTTTTTTCAAGTGAGGCAAAAAATGCTAGGAGGGTCCGGAAATTAAAAAACAAATGGCCGATTGAAACACATTTTCCCGAGTTTAGATGGATATTTTATGATTGCAATAATAACCGAAATAACACGCAGAAAACTATTTCGATATGCGTCAAATGACTGTGTTTGTGAATTTATTTCAGAACCTTGGCAGTGGCTACATGAAGCTTCTTCCCGAGTTTCAGATAGAATCTATATCTGCAATCGAAGAAAAAAAACGAGGAGATAAAATAAGCTTGTATCTAAGAGCGGATTTAAGTCCGGCGCACTCCCCCCACCCACCGTTTAATAATAGTTTTCTCAAATATTTGAAGAAAAAAATTGTAGCGCGCCTTCCTGTTTGAAAAATTCTAGGGTCGTCCCTGGTATCAGCTTCCTATTTTGTTGACTGATTATTTATAATGATTTTTTTTTTATTCATGGCAGAGTCATGATTGTCGACTGTCGTCTGACTCGAATGCTATTGTGAGGTAACCCACTGTAGACTAGTTTAATTTTACCTGGTACTGTCCTAGTGTCCGTGGACTCTGTAGTCTTCCTTTTTTTTATTAGGAACTTTTCCATTTCCACTTTCAAACTTTGGCACACGGTAACAAACTATACTAAATTATGTAACATGACGGAGCCAAAAGTTTCCGTAAACGATTTCAATTAATGATGTAGAATATATTTTTATTACAAACTTTGACAAAGGTTTTTATCTCTCGTATTTTAATCAACTTTTATAATATTAATCACATTAACACATTTTCTGCAAAAAAATCTAGTGAGGCAGTTGCCTCATTGCCTCAATGGAAGCTACGCCACTGAGTGAGCTTTTGGCATCTGTTAACTTTTCACATTTTAATCTTCTCCTCTGAAACCCTCAGCCAAATGAACTGAAACTTGGTAGGAAGCATCTATGGAAGGTCCTCTCTAAAGATTACACATTTTGTCCCGATCCATATACAAACATGGCCACCACAGGCAATTCTTGTTTCTGATTGGTTGATTTCTAAAAAAAACTTCTCCTCTGAAACCGCTTTGCCAAATGAACCGAAACTTAGTAGGAAGCAGCTATGGAAAGTCCTCTATAAAGATTGCGCATTTCGTTCCGATTCGTTAACAAACATGGCCACCACAGGCAATTCTTGTTTCTGATTTCTAAAAAACTTCTTCTCTGAAACCACTTTGCCAAATGAACCGAAACTTAGTAGGAAGCAGCTATGGAAAGTCCTCTATAAAGATTGCGCATTTCGTTCCGATTCGTTAAAAAACATGGCCACCACAGGCAATTCTTGATTCTGATTGGTAGATTTCTAAAAATGTTCTCCTCGGAAACCGCTTTACCAAATGAACTGAAACTTGGTAGGAAGCATCTATGGAAGTTCCTTTCTAAAGACTGCACCTTTTGTCCCAATCCATTGACAAACATCTATGGAAGGTCCTCTATAAAGATGGCTCATTTCGTTCAGATTTGTTAACAAACATGGCCACCACAGGCAATTTTTTTTCTGATTGGTTGATTTCTAAAAATCTTCTCCTCTGAAACAGCTTGGCCAAATGGACCGTAACTTGGCAGGAAGCATCTATGGAAGGTCCTCTATAGAGATTGATAATTTTGTTTTGATCCGTTAACAAACATGGCCGCCACAGACAATTCTTGTTTCTGATTGATTTCTAAAAAATCTTTTCCTCTGAAACCGCTTGGCCCAATGAAATGAAACTTGGTAGGGAGCATCTATGGAAGGTCATCTATAGAGATTGCTCATTTCTTTTGATCCATTAACTAACATGGCCACCACAGGCAATTATTGTTTCAGATTGGACGATTTCTAATAATCTTTCTCTCTGACTGAATCTGCTTTGCCAAATGAAATGAAACTTGGTAGGAAGCATCTATGGAAGGTCCTCTATAAAGATTGCTCATTTCGTCATGTACCGTTAACAAACATGGCTGCCACAGGCAATTCTTGTTTCTGGTTGGTTAATTTCTAAAAAAAAATCTTCTCTGAAACTGCTTAGCCAAATGAAGCGAAATTTGGTTGGAAGCACCTATGGAAGGTTCTGTATTAAGTTTCCTCAAAGCAGAATGAAAGGCGAGTGACACCCCACTGAGCCTCTAGTTTCTATTCTAGATGTGCAACCAAGCAACATTCTTACAAATTAGTAAGAAAAGATATAGATGTAAATGAACATGAGAGACAGTCCAACATTATACTTGGACACAAATTAAAGTACAGGAACAATGCTTTTATTGCTGTTCTACATTTCACAGTCGGGTCTTCACTAATGAGCAAAACTCATACCCTAAATTCAGTGTGAAACTGTCCCTAGCCTGCAGTTGAGTGGTACTTTTTATTTCCATGATAAAACATTGAGCGAGTGACTGTTGCTTAACGCTAAATGAGGAATGAATTTTTCAGCTATATTATGACGAGAACAAGTTACATTTGATGAGATGATGATGTTCATTCTGATCTGGACCTTTATAGTGCTAGCTGACAACAGTGTGTGGGTAGACATGTTGCTCCACTAGGACATGTTATCCTGATTCAGAGCCTTTGCTATTACTCTCTTAAAGCTGCATGTTTTGTGTAAAAGCAGCAAATACCAATTTCAGTCTTTGGTTTGACCCGGTGCACGAACCCACAATCTACTACACACGAACCCACAATCTACTACACACGGGAAAAGCATGCAATCGATTACACCACCGATGTGGTCATTTGGACGTTTGAGTTTAACTTGCAATATTAATAAACAACACATGTAAGTTTATCAATTTAAAAAGTTGAAATAAGTATTTAATGAATCTATCTTACATTACAAAATGAAAATAATATGGACTCTACCTGTGCCCCTTGTTAAACTAAAGTAAAAATACATATATGGCACAAGGGTTTGCATATATCGTGTATACGATACAAAGACCAGTCAAATTATTATGTGACAAATAACACATTTAAATTTTAGCAAAAGCAGGAAGTCATTTTCCATTGTAAACATTACATTCACTGGAGCTCTTTGTTGTTGTTTATTAAGCCATCCTTGGTAATAAATCTTAATGGAGTGCTGTTTTAAATTTCTAAGTTTTCTAAAATTTTCTTTTTTTTAACAACAATAAAATGTATAAACATATAGGTATATCAATTTATTGTTTAACAAATCAAAAGCATTTTGAATTAAAAAAACCCAACTTAATTCATACAAACTAAAATAAATTAATTTTCGAGTCACATGTCATTTTATATGTGTTGATTGGTTTATAAAGTTGAGGTTATTTGTCAATATACGGAATATAAAAATAAACGTCGTTCTCAAGGCGTCGCGTGTCGTTGTCATCAGGTGATTTTCTTTAAATGAGGCACCTGTGGGGTTATTTAAATTTATTTCCGATTAGTTGCCTTATTTTTGAAAAAAATAAATATATTTTTCAATATCATAACAAAAAAAGTTTGAATTAATTTATATTATTTGTTCGCTTCATTCGAAATAACCTCTATCAGGTTGAGGTTATTTCTTCATGAACCGAACAAAAATTGCGATCAATCCTTAAATATTTTTCGTCAAGTAGACAGTCAAATGGTGCAAAATGTGCATACTGAATATCAGCAAAATACTACAAAATTGCAGTGTTGTTACAAGTGCGATACAAATAACGTTTACAAATGTACAATAACAATATTAAAGCAATATTTAAACTGGTCTTTGTACTTTAAAAGGCTACACTTTTGCACCACAAATGAAATAAACTTTCAGCAATAAATCTGGAAGCAATTACTTGACTTAGATATAATGAGCATATGATAATTATTATTCATTATCAATTTGTTAATTTTTTTTTTATTGCACAATTATTGGCAAATGAAGATAATTTACAAATAGACAAAATGAATGTTTACACTTAAGCTAATAACTAAAATTGTATGTTATACAATACAAATATCTATATATATGATCAGCATTGTATTCATCCGATTATCATTCAGCTAGTTTATTTTCACGAATCAACTATTTTCATAGCCATATATCTTTGACAAATCAACTATTTTCATAGCCACATATCTTTGACAAATCAACTATTTTCATAGCCACAAATCTTTGACAAATCAACTATTTTCATAGCCACATATCTTTGACAAATCAACTATTTTCATAGCCACATATCTTTGACAAATCAACTATTTTCATAGCCACAAATCTTTGACAAATCAACTATTTTCATAGCCACATATCTTTGACAAATCAACTATTTGCTATCTACATTTTTATTACTATCACTGGGTGGATACCTCTGTTGGTGGTGGACCTTTAGTCCCAGGGGGTATCATCCTCCCAGTATTCAATGCTTCGACACCGACATGGTTTATTAGATATATTTATTACTGAAATTTACAGTTCCTAAATAATGTTATTTTTATTATATATTTCTCCCCCCTCAGGCACTTTGACTATCCTGTTTAGGCCCTTTGGTTTTATTGCCCCCCAAAACTTTAAATTATTTGGTTTTCCAATATTTCGATTTTGAGCATACCCGATTCCAGAAATGTGTCGTGTGCACTAAATTTGAGATCTATTGTTTTTTTTTACTCCAACACTAACAGTTAATTTATTTTAACACAATGATATAAATACCCAAGTACCATTTACAACTGATTTTTCACCAGTATTTCACAACCTTCTATTTAGATAACTGCCCTTTTTTCCAACAAAAAAAACCTACCATAATTATTTTTTAAATATGATATGAATGATTATGCTGTATAACATATTATGCACAACTAAGGATAATATAACTGGGTACCAGAATGTGTGTTGTAGGGAACCAGTTCATAAAAAAAATTCTGAAAAAATATATTAATATTATTCACAATTCAAGAAAGCCAGTATGAAATTTAAAACTTTACATTTATATATCCTGGAAAAAAACTAAATAAAATAACATCAATGATTGAAAAGTTTTAGGTCGAATCAAAGAATACCATCCTAACAATAACTTTTACTTTGAATTATTCCAAAAAACTGATTTTTGTCAAGTTTTAATAAAATTGTGTAATTTTAAAATAAAATATGAAAAAGTATTACATTACATTAAATCAAAAAAATAACTAGCAAAAACAGAAAACAAAAAGATATACATACATTGAGCAACCTAGTCTATAATTAAATGTTGTATTGCACACAGGAAAAAAATAAGAGAAATAAAATCTGAAAAACTTAACACAGATAGCTGAATATTCTATGTAACAAAGTAAAATATTGCTGTTAATAAACGTGTGCATACTTCAAAATTGCATAATCATTACCACAATACAATGTACAGTATTTTCTTTCTTTCTTTCACATCAGAAAAAAAAAGAAAACATTTGCTTGTTTCTGAATCCTATTGTAGAATTGCTCTTGTTCTGTTTATATGTTAGTTATACCAATAAAATATGTTTATACCAAACAAATCTGTTTATAATTTGCCACACGATATGAAAAACACAATACACGATACAAGAACTACAAACAAACTCGTGTGGTGAAACAATCAACTGATTTATGCTTGGTCATAAATAAAATACAAAAATGGTCTAAAAATAAATAGAACCCTGATAAATGCATCAAATGTGTTTTTAGAGATCATTATGCTCTTTACAAACAAAGGGGTTGGCCATTTCAAATTTTATTCAGGCTCTCAGCTCCCTCTAATATTTATCTGTGGCATTGGCTTTGAATATTGTTCAATTGTTTTACTTATTTGGTTGATTGATTGATATTTGGTGTTTAATGCCACTTTCAGCAATATTTCAGCTACATCATGGCGACCAGTTTTAGTGGTGGAAGAAGCCAGAGTACCTGGAGAGAACCACCGACCATGGGCAAGCAACTGGTTAACTATCACTTGCAGCTGTGTGCACTTATTTCAACTTCTGTGTCTACAGTAATTCAAAGGTTGATTTTCTTTTAAGCTTAGAAAAACATCTGTATTTGATATTTTCAGGGCAGAAGGCAAGGCTTTATAAGAGGATGACAATTGTAACATACAAAATTTGCATTTACACTGTACACATCATTAAACATTATCAGGTTATCTTAATGTTAAAAATTAGGTAGTGATAACAAGCCTTTCATTTTAATGTTGGCTTAGAATTGATTGAGGACACTAGTAAACATGATTGATTCATGTCAGTTCATTTGACTTTACAGTTACCCGAGAAAACAAATTACTGTATACAAGTGGGTATTACTATTATACACCAGAATTCAGAAATTATATAAACTACAAGTATACAGTTCTTAAAGAGTCAAACGATGAGGGTGTATTTATCCATCCATTTCGTACTGAACACAACCAACTATGGTATTTTATCAAAATCTGAGTCTAAGATCCATTGTTGTAAAAGTTATGAAATTGTGTGAATTACATTCTCATGGTGTGCATATATATATGTACAAATGTCAGTATTAATATTATATATTAATCTAGTCTTTTACATCACAAATACAATGTAACACACTAAAAATTTACACATTTAAATCCTATAGATTTTGATTATCTTATAATTACATACTTATAAAGTATTAAAAAACACATTCAATCTCACTAGCAATAGATAAATAATAAATGCAAAATAATTTCTCCTTCAAAACATTCTCTAAAACATTCTTCTAAAGCACCAATACTTAATAACAAAATTTCAATATGGCAAAATTCCTGCATCTGACATTTAGCCTTTCATCAAAATATAACAAAACTGTCAAATCTAGCGTAAAAATAGACTTCACAATCGTTCCAGTCATAATACAGACTACATTGCTACGACTACACATCTATTATTTCTGGACTAGATAAGTTTGACAAAATATGATTGGCTGCTCTTTGGACATCCCAGTCACATGACATTAAGGCTTCTTTACAGAGAGTTATGTCCCCTAATTGAGAACTTAACAGTTGTTTCAATTTGATGTATTTGATAGCAGTGGGAACACTCCATTTAGTCTCCGACAGGGCCTGCTGGCAATCTTCAACACTAATCTATATAAAATATATATACAATTTGCATTGATTTTTTGGCAGAATATTACCTATTAAATCTATTTTTATTATTATTTGTTGTTATTGAAACATAATCTTTGGTTATATTCAGCCATATTGTGGAATGAAATTTTAATTTAATAAAGAATTATGAGTTAAGACATATACTGACCATGCTATTGTACTGCACGTGTTCATATTGTGGTTCATTTATAGGTCACCTTACCAAAGGCAATGTGAGCTTTTGCCATCACTTGGCATCCATCGTCTGTTAACTTTTCACATTTTAATCTACTCCTCTCCCTTAGCCATATGAACTGAAACTTGGTAGGAAGCATCTATGGAAGGTCTTCTATAAAAATTGCTAATTTAGTCCAGATTGACTAACAAACATGGCCACCACAGGCAATTATTGTTTCTGATTGGTCGATTAAAAAAAATCTTCTCCTCTGAAACCACTTGGCCAAATGAACAGAAACTTGGCAAGAAGCATCTATGAAAGGTCCGCTATAACGATTGCTCTTTTAGTCCCGATCCGTTAACAAACATGGCCACCACAGGCAATTCTTGTTTCTGAATGGTTGATTTCTAAAAAAATCTTCTCCTCTGAAACCGAGTAGCTAAATGAACCGAAATTTGGTAGGAAGCACCTATGGAAGGTTCTGTTTAAAGTTTCCCCAAGATAGAATGAGCCTCTAGTTTGTGATAGTGTGTGGTCTTTTGGGTGAAAGTGCATCTGCAGGTTTTCTTTAGTTTGTTTATATTTGTACTGTTGTTCGAGATCCAACGAACAAGAAGTGGAGGTTTAACATATCCATGTTTTCGCCCATCCCAAGCCAGGATCTGGATTTCCATCAGCATATGTCGTATAAGTCTGGAAAGTATCAGTTCTCATATCACTTTTATTTGCATGTAATATTAAAGCTGGTTGCTGTCATTGAATGATGAGACAAACTCCTTAGAATTATTCCCCCCTAAATAATTACCTCATTTTTAAAGACAGCTCTCATCATGTCTATCTCCTCGCAGTTCTTCTCCCTGTATATGTATAAACAATCTAGGTTATATAAATAAGGCTTCCATCACCACTTATGCATAAAAGCTTCAAACATGCTTTTTTTTTTAGTAATTTAATTGTATCCCCTTTCCATAAGACTTGCTGCAGGTCAGTGATCGTCTCTGGAGTACTCTGGTTTCCTCCATCAATAAAACTGACCACCACAATATAACTGAAAAATTGTTGAAAGTGGCCTCAAACACCATAACCCCTCTAAGATAATAGTTAAAATAAGATGAATTAAGATTTTACAGACATTTATCTTTGATATTCATCATTTGAATCATGTATGAAATTTGACAGATTTATAGGGGTGTATCTGCCACATTACTAAAACATGATATGAAGCCTGCTGTATTTTGTATTATTTATACATGCAGTCTATTCTATACTATTCAAGCCGAATTATTATCATTTTAAAATGGTGTACAGCCAAACCTGCTTTAGTGACCACCTCTATTAAGTTACAGTCAAACCTGCTTTAGTGTCCACCTCTATTAAGTTACAGTCAAACCTGCTTTAGTGACCACCTCTATTAAGTTACAGTCAAACCTGCTTTAGTGACCACCTCTATTAAGTTACAGTCAAACCTGCTTTAGTGACCACCTCTATTAAGTTACAGTCAAACCTGCTTTAGTGACCACCTCTATTAAGTTACAGTCAAACCTGCTTTAGTGACCACCTCTATTAAGTTACAGTCAAACCTGCTTTAGTGACCACCTCTATTAAGTTAGTCAAGCCTGCTTTAGTGACCACTTCTATTGAGCAATAATTTGTGTTATGTGACCTTTATTTTCATTTCCCTTCATATTGCATTTCATATCAATTAAACCTGTATTAAGTGACCACCTGTTTTAAATGACCATATTTCACTGGTTCCTTGGAAGGTCACATAAGACAAGATTGACTGTATATCAAGGATGTCTGTTATTTAGACATGTTGTGACCATTTACTAGTATTTTTCACGAAGAACACCAATTAGATCATATTAGGGATGTCTGTAACCTTAGTATATGTATGTCTACATTTATATATCAAGTAAGCCAAGTTATTATAGGGATGTCTGTAACCTTAGTACATGTATGTCTACATTTATATATCAAGTAAGCCAAGTTATTATAGGGATGTCTGTAACCTTAGTATATGTATGTCTACATTTATATATCAAGTAAGCCAAGTTATTATAGGGATGTCTGTAACCTTAGTACATGTATGTCTACATTTATATATCAAGTAAGCCAAGTTATTATAAATTATTACATACAAACTAACGTTGAGATTCTGAAATCTGCTTAAGATGCTATAGTAAGATTATATGTATAATGATTAATATGATAAATTAAATAAGCTACGCTTCATTAACATTGTACACAATTTAACCTTATATCCAGGTCTACTCGTACTCACAAAATTGTGCCAATAAGAACAAATTATTTATTTAGTACAGTATTTTGCTTGGCTTCTTCTTTTTTTTTTTAAACACGTACCAACTTCTGTTCAAAAGTATTAAGACTGTACAACAAGATTATCTAATGAAAAAACCTCTGGAAAAATCCTGCCAGGCAGTTCAGAAAACAAATAGCCCTAAGAAAATACAAAGGTTCGCCTGGTGAGATCCGAAAATAAAGTGTTCTGGATCTTAATAGAGAGTAGCATATTTAATATTACATTTTAATCAGATTGTTCATAAACCAAAATTATATATCATTTGCTAGTACATTTTTTAATAAAATGAGAATGAAAAACTCCAGTTCCTTTCCAATGAGGTGTCAACACTAAGACATTTGGGGCATCTTGAAGCGAGTGATATTTTAAAAATTAAAACAAATGGATGCCAAAATCACAATTACTTAAATTATAATTTTCACTCCAATTTATTAGAATAATTCTGTCAATTGTTTGTATTCTAAATACAACATCAACATCAAGCACATTCTAATTATAATAATAATAATCAATTCCAAGAAAGTTGTCCTTGTATGATGGTAAATGCCCCAACTGTCTATATCGTATCATGATGATATTGTTACTATGATTATATCACTACAATGCTTTTAATAATACTCAAATTCACATAAACCAATAGTGGATATTAATGATATGCAAATATGAAGGATTTTTACAAATAAAACCCATTCAATAATAACAATTTTTTCATATATATCAATGCAAAAACATAATTTGACTTTCACTTAAAGAAACACTTTTTTTTTTTATACCTATGAACTGATGTGTATTAAAATTTAAAAAGAATGCATTCAGAGAAATTTTGTTGAATAATTGAGATACAAAAATGTAGTCTTCATATTGAGAGGCTTATTATCGTTGATTGTCAAATTATCACCTCTTAAACACAATATCACAGGAGCTTTCTAAAAAAATATAAAACTCTGAACTTGCAAATTATCACCTCTTCTGCGATACTGCAGGAGGTTGCTCATAAATACTGAACTTGTAAGAAAATACAGTCAAACCTGTATTAAGAGGTCACCTATTAGGACAAAGAAAAAGTGGCCTTATAAGGCAGGTGACCTCTTAAAAGAGGTTCAATTCATATAAAATTTTCTATGACAGGACAAGAAAAAGGTGACCTTTTAATACAGATGACTGCTTAATAGAGGTGACTGCATGGGCAGGTTTGACTACATATAAATGTTACCTTAACACTGTAATCTAATATCTTGGCATAAAAACCACATTTTTATGATAATTAGACATTTAAAACTAGAGGCTCACCTGAGCTGCATCACTCACATGGTTAGTTATGCCCTATTTGGGTTCAAGCAAGTTTGTAGATTCAGAGAAAAACCGTTTATTCATATTCGGATAGTAAAACAGTCCTGCCAATTTGGATTTCTAATCCACACAAAAGCTACAAAAACTGTGGAAGACCAACCAATGATTACTCATGTTCAATTTGGATTTAATCAATTTCCTACTTTTTCTGGGGAAATTTATGTATTCATTTTTCCAAAAGTTCCTATGCTGAAACGTTGTCCTGCAGTGTGGTGACCATCTTTGATTTCAGATTGACACAAAATAAAACAACCACATATTTGGTAGACAATAAGACGATAAAAAGAACATTCAAGGCAAGCTTGCTTTAGAATGGGTCAGTGGTTTCAGAGAAGAATAATTCTAAAATATTCCCCACCAATATCCTATGTTAAAACACAAGCTTTTCAAAGATTCAAATATGGAACATTCCATCATACATCAGCTTTCTGAGAATATTTCATCCAATCAGAAAGCATCATTGGCCTAGCAGACATCTTAAATTTGCTAATGAAAAGATTCGATTTAATGATTTATTGTGTTTAATGCCACTTTAAGCAACATTTCAGCTATATCATGGCGACCAGTTTTTAGTGGTGGAAGAAGGCGGGTACCCGGAGAGAACCACCGACCATGGGCAAGCAACTGGTAAACTTTATTACTTGCGGCTGGGATTCGAGCGCACCCTTTTTTGTAATTTACAAAGCCAGGCGCGAACCCACGCCGTATTGGTGATAGGCTTGTATGAGTTGTTAATAATCCATCCACCTATCTAGCCCATTGAGCCTCCCAGGCCCTAGGTTCCATGTACTTCAGTATTTTAGAGTAAAAGATTGAAATATGAAATGTTAATGGATCAAAAATCTAGTATCTGCTATTTAGAAGCTTAGACAATCAATAAATACATTTGTGCCATGTGTCACAGTCCACTTCTCAAATTTTACTATTCTCCTATGAAACCACTAGGTCAAGTTAATTCAAAAGTAGTCCTGATGGTCCTTTCAAAGTTGTATCTAAAGCCTCTCTCCATTCAAGACGGTCACCATAAATAAAATTATTCTTATTGCCTAAATTTCTTCATTTTGTGCTCAAGTGAGTTGAAATTTGAATCGTAGATAATGACTATTTTAATACATATTCCAGATATTTCTGTGAATTTGTTCAATATTGTAATTTTCATGCTAGTGTAAACTTGAATGATTAGAATGGACCACTTGACTAGAATGGTTTCCTTTAAAAAATTATGCAACAACCCAGTATTGCACATACAAGATGGCCACCACTACTGAATTAGAACTAGGTCAACATTTCTCCATACACACTGCAATTAGCTGAAATAATACAAATGTACAGCTATAATGTGTGTCAAACCTGTATTAAGAGGTCACCTTTGGGACAAAAAAAAAGGCCTTTTAAAACAGGTGACCTCTTAAAAGAGGTTCAATTTGCATGAAATTTTCTATGACAGGACAAGAAAAAGGTGACTTTTTAATGCAGGTGACCGCTTAATAGAGGTGACCGCATGAGCAGGTTTTACTGTATTCTAAATTAATCTGTACAATTTTTGATATACCGGTAGATAAATTTTGTTCCATATACAATGTACTATTTTGATCACAATCATATGATATTTTCATAATTAAGAAAATTGAAGGCAACTATAAATTAACCAGATGAGTGAATTCTAATCTTCATGAAGCTTTAGTTTCAAATACCTGTAACTTCAATCAATATATGAATTTGAATTCACAAAATACATAAAAAAGCTAATGATAAATAGTAATTAACAACAAACTTCACCAACACATTTCCCATCAAGTGCACCTTCAACAAATCAAACCCACATGCTGTTAGTTTTCTTTGTGCAACATCAGTAAAAACTCAAATCTATTTCAGACAAACAGAGAATTTACTTAAATCCACCAAAATCTCAGTGACAATTTTTTTATAATATCTCTATATTATTTTATTACCATATTTACATTTCTAAACTAATTTGAGAAATAACATAAATGAGAAAATCACAGAGAAACCTTGTGATAACATCACATTTGTAAACCAAATTTAATAACATTACTGTTTTTATGGACTTAATTTCATTATTATTATTTTTCAACAAAGCCAGTATAAGCTTCCTTAAATCCACCATAAAAATCCTTACAATGCTAATATTCAACAGTGAATATACAAATGTACTGTATATAGTGGTCCATTAAACTTATTTTTTTGAGGCCAAGAAATCATTTCTTATATTTTTAGATGAGTATTATACACACAAAACCCCATTTAATCATCTTATTATTGGGACATGGGGGGTACGTGTGGGAAAAACTTCATTCCTCCAATGCCTAGTGGTGTTCGCATATTTCTGATATCATGGGATTAAAAAAAAATATTTATTTTGATTGAAAAATAACCATATTCACTCAGGAATGCTAAGATATTTTTCTGACAGTATTAGACACATTTTTGTGCCATTAAGTTTCATTTAAAGTCTTATCATCACTAGCTGGACACAAATTGATCTGACAACAAAATGTTCTAAAAAACATTGAATTCTTAAATAAACGTTAGATTGATTGATTGATTTATTGTGGTTAGCGCCACTTTCAGCAATATTTCAGCTATATCATGGAGACCATTTTTTGTGGTGGAGGAAGCTGGAGTACCCAGAGAGAACCACCGACCATGGGCAAGCAACTGGTAAACTTACTTGCGGCTGCAAGTCGAGTGCACCCTTTTTTGTAATTTACAAAGGCGGGCGCAAACCCACACTGTATTGGTGATAGGTTTGTACGAGTTGTTAGGTAATCCAACTACCTAACTCATTGATCCACCCGGGCCCTACAACTACCTAACTCATTGATCCACCCGGGCCCTACAACTACCTAACTCATTGATCCACCCGGGCCCTACAACTACCTAACTCATTGATCCACCCGGGCCCTACAACTACCTAACTCATTGATCCACCCGGGCCCTACAACTACCTAACTCATTGATCCACCCGGGCCCTACAACTACCTAACTCATTGATCCACCCGGGCCCTACAACTACCTAACTCATTGATCCACCCGGGCCCTACAACTACCTAACTCATTGATCCACCCGGGCCCTACAACTACCTAACTCATTGATCCACCCGGGCCCTAATATAGAGAAACACTGATATTAATATTAAAATTCTTTAAATTTTAAGAAGATACAAATAAAAAGATTGATAAAAAAAATGTTATACGTTGCATGTACAAATAAATGTGTACATATTCAATCAATTTGATTTCAAATAAAATTAGAAGAAAAGAGTTTTTTTTTATTGTATGGCATCATTAGAACAAGAGTAGAGAAAAGAGAAGCCAAAACAACATAGAAAATAACTTCTTGAAATTTGAAAAATATTTTTTTAACAAAAAACAGTGTTTATTAGTATGTCATCTTCCAAACTATGTTATTCAACTACATCCCTGATCAATGTCATTCACAATATCATCATCCTGATTGGATTACTTCTTACACTTTCTTCATTACATGTATTCTACTACTGCTTGTATTTTCAAAATTAAGATTTAAATTTTATAAATAGATATTTCCTTTATCTTTAGAAATAGAAAATAGCAACTAACATAAATTTATGTGATAAAATTTCAGATAATTTTCTTTACTTGCGAGATTCTTTTTTTTAATTATTAATTTCAACAAATACTTTTCTAATCTATCAGGATTTTTTTATTTGGATTTTTCAGAATAATAGCTAAGAATATCTTAGACTTGAAAGAAAATAAATTGTGATACAACTAGTCTTATTGAAGAAATTAAGTCCAATTCGAATAGATAACAGATTTTCCCACATAAAAACCTTTTAATACTGGCATGGTAGATACAGTTTTATCAATTCCATTTGAAATAAATGTAAAATGTACATGTAAATGTATCCAAATTTGTTTAATGCTTTCTAAAAACCACTTTTTATACCGGTACCATAACCACAATGTTTATTTCAACTGCAATTAGTTACTCAAGCTCTGTTTCATTCATAACAATTTGATTTACCGTACTTACAAAATATTATTTGGTTTGCATCCATCTAGCAATAAAAAATATCCCAAATAAATCTAGCAATAAAAAAATATCCCAAATATATCTAGCAATAAAAAAATATCCCAAATAAATCTAGCAATAAAAAAATATCCCAAATAAATCTAGCAATAAAAAAATATCCCAAATAAAATCTAGCAATGAAAATGTCCCAAATAAATATACAATTTGACCTTTTTCTACATCAAATCAGTAAGTTTTTTGTATGGTAGTTCATAATCTACAGCTGTCGTGAGCTGATTGGACGATTGGGGTAAGAATGACATTGACCAAATCCTAATATTAATACCTATGAAAGCGGTTTTATAGTTCCAGATAAAAAGCTGAAATAATAAACACACAACAATCAATACTTGTGTCAGTGAATAAAAAGCAGATAAGAACTGTGAACTGTAATTGTAGATCAGGTGTCAAGGACATCTAAACTTTTTAAACTGAATTATACCAAGTGTTGAGGACATCTGAACATTTATATGGGATTTACCAAGTGTTGAGGACATCTGAACATTTATATGCAATTTACTAAGTGTCAAGGACATCTGAACATTTATATGCAATTTACTAAGTGTCCAGGACATCTGAACATTTATATGCAATTTACTAAGTGTCAAGGACATCTAAACATGTATATGCAAATTACTAAGTGTCAAGTACATCTGAACATTTAAATGGAATTTACTAAGTGTCAAGGACACCTGAACATTTATCTAAAATTTACTAAGTGTCAAGTACATCTGAACATTTATATGGAATTTACTAAGTGTTGAGGACACCTGAACATTTAAATGGAATTTACTAAGTGTCAAGTACATCTGAACATTTAAATGGAATTTACTAAGTGTCAAGGACACCTGAACATTTATCTAAAATTTACTAAGTGTCAAGTACATCTGAACTTTTATATGGAATTTACTAAGTGTTGAGGACATCTGAACATCTATATGGAATTTCCGTTTAAAAAATATAATTGTCTGAAAATGATTCCGAAATCAGTTGATTAGCAAGTTTTGCAAATTCATATGTTTTGTCATAAAACAGGTTGTCGCTAAATACAGGTTTAATTAATATGAAATGCACTGTGAAGGGATATTATAAAACAAGGTCATATAATGGAAGTTACAATCTAATTAAAATCATATCACTGCACTTGCTCCATATTTACTATTGCTTGTTTACTAGTCACCACATGGGTGATCTAAAAATGCTTTAGGGGTCGTGTAAGGGCTCAACATAAATGTATTATAAATTGACCAATCAGCTTCTACAAAATCCAGCAGACAAGACATACATATGTCCTTTGAAATGCACCTGATAACCACCGAATGTATTCATGTTGACCCCTGACATGAACGCTAAAGGTTTTTAGATCTCCCAAACGGGGACTAGTAAACAAGCGATAGAAAATAAGGAGCAAGTGCTATGATCTAATTTTAATCAAATAGATGGAAATTATTGCTTAATAGAGGTGGTCACTATAAAAAGGTTTGACTGTATTATCAGATATGGTGCATATTTAAAAAAATCATCTGTTAAAACTACATATCGGAAACTCTTTATATATAAAGGAGAGAAGAACCTATATTTAAAGCAGTCGCACTGTAATAATTATATATGATTTCTAA
Organism: Bathymodiolus septemdierum; assembly: GCA_963383655.1. Lineage (NCBI taxonomy): Eukaryota > Metazoa > Mollusca > Bivalvia > Mytilida > Modiolidae > Bathymodiolus > Bathymodiolus septemdierum. The sequence goes on along the minus strand of OY726530.1, from coordinate 36,118,101 downwards.
TATGCAAATCTATCTTTAATGAAATTCATATTTACCACTAATTTTCATATTGTCATTCCTTATTCTACACATGATTTTTCATGGACGACAATTCTCACGGATTGCAAGATTTTTTCAAATTGGAAATTTAATAGAAAAACTATTTATTCATGGATATTCATTGTTTGCGGATCTTAAACTATTGCGGAAAATAAAACCCAGCTACTAATTGCAAATAATTTGATTTCTGAATGAGGTAAATAACAATGTCATTGACACCTGATCTCTTCTACAGTAAATCTGATGAAGGAATATTAAAAAGAAAGATAAAGGCTTCACACAGCAAAAGATGCCATACCTATCAAATGCAAAATCAAGCAAGTCTTCATAGCTGACACCTTCCGAAGTTTTGTAGTTAGCAAGCATGAGTGGCGACACCTCCTCCGAGCTACCCCGATCAGAAATATTTCTACCAGCCAGCGTTAGGGTTTTTACCCAAAATGGGTCTTTTTGGTTGTAAAATCCCAGCTGTTCTAAATTGCATTTAACTTTTTGAAGCTGGAATTTTACCCTAGGGAAGGTGGACGATTTTGATGCACTTTCAACTATCAAACTGGGAGGAGTATTATCTTGTCCTTCAAAAACATCATCTTCCTCATCTACACCACTATCAAATGGCTTATCATCAATTTGATTGTTCTTGAGGGGTGGGGGTGGTGCAGGAGGAAGGGCTCGCTCATGTTGCGTCATTTTGGTTTTCTCCGACCATGCATTTTTTCTAACCAACGACTCAGTAGTTGAATTGCCATCAATGTTGCTCACGTCGAGGTGAAGTGGAAACTTTCGTTCCCTCTTTGCACTGAGAAGAGTTGATGTTCTCATTGGCATCCTGGGTGGCAATGGCAAGCTGTTATTGCCGCCATCTCCACTAATGCTGTTTGACCGGGGTGGTATAGCAGGGGCTCGAGTGGGACTTGGCAAGTTAGTAGCATCTTTTTCTTTGACATGCTGAATGTTTATAGTCCCAGAATCAACGCTCATAGAGTGATGTAAAGTTGGTAATTTAACATGTAATTTAGAATTATGAGAAGTTTTCATACCTTGACCGACTCGACTCCCACGAATGGGAATAGCACCACCTCTTAACATTCTTAAAGGGTTAGTATCGACTTCCTCTTCACCACTGTTAGTTGATGAACTGCCTTTACCAGGGATACCTTGAGGTTCACGAATACTACGAGAAGGTCCTCCATCATCACTCCCCAGTAATCCACGTTGATGATCTAGAGAGCGTCTGATTCGACTCTCCCTTGCCAGTTTGTTCATAATTTCACGAGGGGAGGGTTCAGAAAATTCCTCCTCAAAAAGGCCTGTGGATTTATATAAATCATGCCTAACTTCATCTTGTCGAATAATTTCAGGAGCACTATTTACAGACTCTGTTCCCGAATCGGTATGAACATTGTCTGAATCAGGTTCATCAATTCGTAATACATCCACATTATTCTTAAGATCATCCGAGTCGCATTCTGAGACATGTTCACTGGAAATGTCTAAAATGTTTGGTTTATATTCCTCCTCTGGTAATTTAACTTTAAGATCATACTCTTGAGGTACTACTGGAGGAGGCTTTTGTGGACGAGGCACTGGTTCTACTCTCTGAATTATTTCCGGACGAGGTTTCGGGGCTGGAACAGGTATGTCCGACCTTTTCGTTTCAGGTCGTGGCTTTGGAACTGGTCTTTGATTAAAACTTATCTCAGAAGGATCTAAATCAAAATCATCTGCCATTGCAAGTGGCACATCTTTGGTATTGGCTTGTCTGACTGGGCTTATTTCCCTTCTTACAGAAGTAATATCTCTTTTAACAGGAGTGATCTCCCTTTTTTCAGAAAAATTGTTGTATGCTGAATTTGATTTGTCTTTTACTGAACCTCTAACAACTAACATATTATATGCCTCCTGAGCCTCAGGTGGTACTTCCTCAACCATTTCCGATTTATTTTTAATTTCCTCAGAGAAAGTACGCTTACGTTCTATTTTTGGACTACGCTTTAGTGAAAATCTGAATCTTGAATTACGGGGGGAATCTGAATCACTCTCAGAATCAGAGCGTGTCTTCTCTGGAGAAGGACTATATGGCTCCTGCATATGAGAACGAGATGTTAATTCATTAGCCATAGCAATAGCATCATCTATCATTTTTTCGTCTGAAGCTGACATAGGCTTGACCTTAGCTTGTTTTCTTGGTTCTGCTGGTCTAGGGTGTTCTTTACGGGGTTCCTGAAAGTTAGAAAAAATGAACATGCATAGTGATACATATAGACACATGCTATTTATAATTTAAGATATTTTTATATAAAGCACAGATATGATAATTATATAGAATTATAGTAAAATACTGTGATGCATATTTTCCATGAAAAGAAAATATATATATTTTTCTAAGAACAGTGTAGCAACTATTCAATTGATGACAATAAATAGTGTTTTTTTTATCTTGTATCACATCATGTTTTAAAATGATGACAAAGCTTCATAAATCGACCTATATTTCTTTTTATAATACACTGCAACCAAAGTGCAGATGATACACTATTACGAAGTTAACTTTGTATCAGGTGCTTTTTTTTTTTAATCCCATAGTCATTTACATCAGTATCATTTCTCTTACAGAATTCCTTATATAATGAAGGGGTCGTCATGGCTGTGATCGTATGGTATTTGGATTTACATCTACCTATGCAATCGGTGTCTATCACTACTGATGTTGTGAGTCTGACTCCCGCTCAGGGTGAGGCATACAACATTATGTGATAAAAGTTTGTCATTGACTTGCTGCAGGTCGGTGTTTTTTCCCGGGTACTCCGGTTTCCTCCACCAATAAAACTGACTGCCATGATATACCTGAAATATTGTTGAAAGTGGTGTTAAACACCATAAAACCAACCAACCGACCTTATATAATGACATAGGCATCTAAAGCTGTGATGAAAAGAAATTTTGACACTTGTGTTATAAAGATCAGAATTCTAACCTAAACATCGTCAACATTTATGTATCAAGACACATTCACTTATATAAGTACAGAAACCTCTCCTTGTGACTATGATATACAATGAAATCTATCTAAACTTAACCTCCATGGAACCAGCTTTTGTGTTCAAATCAGACAGTCTATACTGGCGAAATTGACAAAGATTTCCTAAATTGGGACTTTTATTTAATGTTCGGTTTATTCAATATTTCGCTTTTATGTTTTGGTTTAGACAGGCTACACTGTATACTATTGGGCCAAAGGTCAAGGGTTAATATATCAAGGGTAAAATAGTAGTATCTACCAGTGGTATCAGAATTTGATTTGATTTTTTAATTTTTGGTGCTTAATACCACTTTCAGCAATATTTCAGCTATATCATGGCGACCAGTTTTAGTGGTAGAAGAAGCCGGAGTACCCGGAGAGAACCACCGACCATGGGCAAGCAACTGGTAAATTTTATCACTTGCGGCTGCGAGTCGAGAGCACCCTTTTTTGTAATTTACAAAGCTGGGTGCGAACCCACACCGTATTGGTGATAGGCTTGTATGAATTGTTATGTAAACCTAACTCATTGAGCCACCCAGGCCCTTGTATAATATTAAGATGAGCATTAAAGTCTAAGGTACTCATTATGGCCATGTTCTTACATCTTATATTAAAAATCTATTACGTTACAGCAAGACCTGTCTCTTGTCTAAACTGAACAGTGAACACCCTTTGAAACAAAATTGTTTGGTTGTAATAGACAGATATTCCTATTATATAGGTTAAATTTACAAAGATTTCATATAATGCAACTAAATTTGAAGTTTGAAGTTTGTATTACACAGGTTTGGCTTAGACAACTTTCACTGTATGTATGTCTGACTAAATTATCGTCATCAATTGACCATTTCTATTTTCATGAATTTCACAACTTTCTAGAATATATATATATATATATATATATATATACATATTTGAGAAAATTTTACAAATAATCATTCTATATATTGTTCAAAGAAACAAAGAAAAGATTAAGCTCTGTTGCAATATGTTAGATAAAGGAAGTAGAATTAGTTGTAAGTCTTACAATTCTTGGTGGCTGAACAGGAAGTGGAGGTGGTGAATTTGACCCATTTCTTCCATTGATCATCAGTTTGGGTAGTTGTTCTTGCTTTGGTGTTGTTGTTTCTGACGAATCATTAGAAGAGGAATTGGCCAATTTGGCCTCTTTTTCATTTATAGCTTTTAATACTTCATCCATGAATGAAGGTCCGAAATCAAATGAACTCTGAAATAAATAAATTCATTTATCAATTATTTATAAATTTTCTCTTTGATCATTACTCACAACAAATACACATTATATTCACATTGTGTTGGTACAACATGTCAAGTCAGTTGTGTAAACAATATTGCTTAATATCGAATAGTGATGCAGTTTACACAACTGATGAGACTTGACACAGACAATAGTACCAATACATTTATGCAAAGCCGGATTTAGATAAAGAGAGGCCCTAGGCTATTCCACTTGTCAGGCCCCTCCCAATTCCCCACCTTCATGACTGGAGGAAAATGGAAGTGTGTTTTTTTTTCCTGACAACATTTTAATTTGTTGGTTTTTTCTATAATCCATTTATGCTCTTTGATATCAACTTTACATTTACACTCAATTCATAGATCACTTTTCTTTTGGAAATATACTTATGGTTATGCTTCTATTGCACATAATACTTAGCTGTGAGTAACAAAGTAATGAGTAAACAAGTTTTTTACTGTTCCTTGTGTGCTAAGAAATGATAAATACAGGTCAATTATTGCTAACCTATAAACTACGACTTCCTTTTTACATACATGTATTTCAATATATTACAACCATACATTATAAACTTATTCTTACAGTATGTCAACCCTATATTTCTAATAAACATGATTGAACTCTGAACTCCAAAACTGTATTTTGATGGTGTTAAAATATCACGAAGATTTGATTAATTGATGATAGGGAAATTATTTCTAAAATTCATATTTATCATAGTGCACAATAACGTTCTACTCGCAGTGGTATGGCCATATATTAATTAACAGTATACGAACAACTATATTAATTCAATGCGAGATAACAGTCTATTAGCAGTGCTATGACCTATATCAATTCAGTGCAACAGATATTATTTGTTACATACTTAACTTCATATTGTGATGCTCAACGGTTGAAAGATCAAATTACCACTTATCAAAGAGAGAAAATCAAAAATGCTAAATCTACAGTAGCAACCTGCCAGATTTCTATGTGTAAGGGAGATAAACCCTTGTCTCAAATTTAAAAAAAAATTAAAAAAATTTAACAATCATATACTTTTATTCATCATCACCTGTCAACAACACACCTTGGTTGTCCAGGTTCAACCATGGGTCACTGTTTTACAATAAAAGATAACATGCATAGGGTCAGACATGTAACTTATACAATACAAATCATCACACACAGAGACACAGGATAAATATACTTATATTAGATATATAAACAATTATGCAATTATGCAAACAATAGAATTAGCATTCATTTATTATCTATCAATTTTCTCTTTGATCATTACTCACAACAAATACACATTATATTCACATTGTGTTGTTACAACATGTCAAGTCAGTTGTGTAAACAATATTACTTAATATAGATGCAGTTTACACAACGGATGAGACTTGACACAGACAATAGTACCAACACATTTATGCAGAGCCGGATTTAGATAAAGAGAGGCCCTAGACTATTCCACTTGTAAGGCCAATCCCAATTCCCCATCTTCACGAATGGAGGAAGATGGAAGTGTGTTTAATAAATTTGAATAAAGATGAAGATGATAGGGGGTGTTTAAAATTCTGCAATATTCTGAAATGGAGTGCAACTGTGTAAAGACAATTAATGAAGGGCTGTTTAGAAAGTACAGTATGTCATGACATCATAAGTGTGAAACTCCAATAACAGTTTTAAATGTTGAGGCCCTAGGCTTCAGCCTATCGAGCCTATAGGTAAATCTGGCACTGAGTTTATGCATATAATATGTTAATCTAACATTTTCGTAGGACAAAAGAGGATAATACTGATAGATTTCATTATTACATTTATTTTATTAACAAATCATGTTCTTACATTCAAAATTTCTTTATGTCACAGATTTTGCTACGTCACGTCAAAACATTCATTCACCAATCACTGTCCTAACACACAACAGTTTTTTGGTATGAAAACTTTGTTCTGAAGTGTAATTGCTATTGGTAGAGTTTCCTACGATATGAAACGAAAGTACTATGGATAATTTTGAAGGATTCCCCAATAAGATTTTGTATTTATTCAGGAAGATGTGATAGGGTATTCCCACATTCCAAGCAGTTGACATAACGAAAGTAGAATCTACTCTAGTACATCTTTTATCAAATGCATATCTGATACAGGGGCCAGAGTGGCTAAATGAGTTAGGTAGTTGGATTACCTAACAACTCATACAAGTATATCACCAATACAGCGTGGGTTAGCGACAGGCTTAGTAAATTACAAAAAAGGGTGCATTCAACTCGCAGCCGCAAGTGATAAAGCTTACAAGTTGCTTGTCTATGGTCGGTGGTTCTCTTTGAGTACTCCAGCTTCTTCCACCACTAAAACTGATCGCCATGATCTAGCTGAAATATTGCTGAAAGTGGCATTAAACACAATAAATCAAATCATATCTGATACAAGGTTTTGTATCTGATGGGTTGTATATAATGGTTCAAATCCTGTATTTCTTCAGACTGTAATTGGCGACTGGTATATCTTTCCTTGCAATCATACATATGCTGTACAATAATTTGTCTAGTAATAACAGTATAGCATATAGGTAACAGAGGACACCATTCACAATGACTACATAATTTGTCAGTCATTTTTAGAAAGTTTGACATAAACACATAATATGGTCATTGTTGTTAAAATTTATGTGCACTGGCCAGAAAATCATCCCAAATGGTCATGTTTCTATCTTTTACTAAAACTCATACAAGTAATTGATTGATTGATTTTATTGTGTTTAATGCCACTTTCAGCAATATTTCAGATATATCATGGTGACCAGTTTTAGTGGTGGAAGAAGTTGGAGTACCCGGAGAGAACCACCGACCATGGGCAAGCAACTGGTAAGCTTTATCACTTGCGGCTGCAAGTTGAGTGCACCCCTTTTTGTAATTTACAGTCGGGCACGAACCCACTTCGAATTGGTGATAGGGTTGTATGAGTTGCTAGGTAATCCAACTACCTAACTCATTGAGCCACCCGGGCCCTCAAATAATTTATTTATTTTACAACAATATACATATATTGTATATACATATATTGTATATATATCTCAGTAATTAAATATAAATGATATTGTTTTAAATACATACAGACATATCAGGCATTTTGAAGTCTGCAAATATAGAATCATCATCAATATCCTGGTACTGAAAATCTCCAGTATCAACTTCATCTGTTCTTGTAACAAAGGCGCTGTCAATGGATTCCTGGCTCATCCACGAGTGTCCATTTCTATCCAGGATTCCATTCATGTGTCCATCTTCATGACGATCTGGACTGTCACGATTTAAACTAACAGTAGAAATACGACTTTCTCCTTCTTTTCCTGTAAAACAATACTATACATTTCAATATAAATTAATTTTAGAGTCACATGTCATTCTATACGTGCTTTGATTGGCTTAAAAAGTTGAGGTTATTTGTCAATGAACAGAATCTAAAAATAGACGTCGTTCTCAAGGCGTCACGTGCCGTTGTCATCAGGTGATTTTCTTTAAATGAGGCACCTTTGGGGTTATTTAAATTTATTTCCGATTATTTGCCTTATTTTGAAAAAATAAATATATTTTTCAATATCATAACAAAAAAAGTTTGAATTAATTTATAAAGATTGATCGAAATTATTTGTTCGGTTCATTCGAAATAACCTCAAATCAGGTTGTACACACCCTTGCGTAACCCGCTGTGTACAACCTGATTGAGGTTATTTCTTCATGAACTGAACAAAATTCTTGTTTTGGTTCTGTCCCCCTCATGCAACATTAAGGAATAAAACCAAAGACTCGGAATCAGGATAAAGTTTCTGATTGAAGTGACATGTGGACTGTAGACTGCTGCTTCAGTGAGCTAGCTCTACAAAAATCAAACTAAGTGTGTTGTTCTTGTACCAAGAGGACATCATATCATCATTCCATCGAACATAACTTGTTCTCACGAAGATATAGCTAAAAAAAATAGCCCATTTGGCATTAAACAACAATCACTCACTCACTTGAGGTCACTGGGCAATTACAAACCTGTGCTTGCTACTTTGACAGGAAGTTTGTCGTAGTTATCTCCGATGAAACCCACATCACCGAAAATAGCACCATCGTAACCAATATGTCCAGTGTGACGGAGATCATTCTGTGGCCCACTGATCATATCTACATTAATTCTTCTTGACCTCCTGTTCGATTCTGAAATGAATAATTGTCAATTCTAACTGGTCAAATATTGTTAATAAGGAAAACTTATCAATATTTTGAAATCTAGTTGCTGAAAAATAGCCCTGAAAAAAAATCTATTAGGATTAACAAAAAATAAGACTATAAAATGTTTACTAAAAATATTTTAAATAAAACAAATGTTTTCTAAAAATTACAAAAAAAAAAGAAAATAAGGGCATACACAATAAAAGTTTTTCAGTTCTTTTTTTTAGCTCACCTTGCCAAAGGCAATGGGAGCTTCTGTCATCAATTGTCGTCTGTTAACTTGTCACATTTTACTCTCCTCTGAAACTGTTTTGCCAAATAAATCAAACCTTGGTAGGAAGCATCTATGGAAAGTCTTCTATAAAGATTGCTCATTTCATCCTGATTGGTTAACAAACATAGCCGCCATAGGCAATTCTTGTTTCTGGTTGGTCAATTTCTAAAAAATCTTCTCCTATGAAACCACTTAGCCTGTACAAAATCTCAATAGCCACCATAGGCAGTTTTTGTTAGTGATTGGCCAATTAAAAACAATCTTCTCTAAAACCATTTAGCCAAATTGATTGAAATTTGGTAGGAAGCACACATGGAAGGTTGTTAAAATTTCCTCAAAACAGAATGACATGTGAGCGACACAGGCTCAGCCCACTGAGCCACTAGTTTTAAATGGTACAGTTGGGAGTTTTTTTCTTCAAATTGAGATAAATAGAAATGTTTTATTCATTGGGTAATTTGAATCTGTATATTATACACTGTGGGACACTTTCTGTGATATTATAACAGCATACAGTGGAAGTAGTGATTTTAAAGTGAATTCAAGATTTAAACTTTTTATAATTTTGTCAATTTAAAAATCATAAATGCATTCACATTAAACGAATGCATTTATGATTTTTAAATTGACAAAATTATAAAAAGTTTAAATCTTGAATATAGTAACAAGAAGGTTCATTTCAGCAGAATTTCGACTGAAAAGGAGGACAATATTTATTTTGTATGGCCTAATGATATTATTCTGTAACTGTCAAAAGCAAAAAAAAAAAAAATACTACAAAAATAAATATGAACAAAATTTTAAATGACTGAAAGAGTTGAAATAGAAAGCAGAAACAATTACATACAAAACTACATAAATATTATAAAGTTTAAAAGAAATGATAACTAATTTAATAGCACATATTATTAGTAATGTAAAATGTTATTTGGAATCTTAAAGCTATGGTTTCAAATACATGGTATATTTATAGAATAACTAATAAGTTTGTTCAATTACTCATATTAAAAATATGCTGCAGTGGTCAGAAGTACACATTGCCTCACGAATGTGCTTAGAACATGTGCTAAAAAAGTAGTTAGGACATGAATAGCATATTTTTAAAATAACTGAACAGACAAATTAGTTATCCTGTTTCTATATATATATTATAAATTCTGTTTTATATGAATTTGAGGCAAAACCTACTTTACAAACCAACATACTTGACTGTTTGCACACAAAAATATTCCTTAGCAACAAGATTGAAAACAAGCAGTATGATATCGCTTTTATTTTCACTATGAAATAATTGTTTTGATCTTGTTGAAAATTGATGGTATTTTCAAGTATGTTAAGACTAACTACATGAATAACAGAATGAACGATATTCTGTGTTTATATTGGAGTTAAAATCCCATCAACCAGGAAGGGAAAAGTTAGTTTGGAATAGGTCAGGGGTCACATATGTCAGGTGTTCATTATATATATAGTTGCATTAGTACTTTTTATCAAGCATCAAGCAAATCTTGAACACTTCAGACGATAACAGAACATGAATTCAACAGGACATGGTCAATTATTCTACAACCTTTCAAACTGCAATTTATTTTTGGTTCGGCCAAAAAAAAATATATGTGTGTTTACTGTCACATGTCAAAAAAATCTAGGGTCGGGTTTTTTTTTTTTTTTTATTATCGACAAAATCGGAAATAGTCGTTCCCGGTTCCGCAATCCGATTCCGGTATTTAATTTTCGAAAATTCCGGTAAAATGACGAATAATGCAGTTTTTCTACCTTCTTTGCTCTTAATTTCGACAAAAAGCTAGCAGTTGAATAAATAAACATTGCTGCTGGTTAAACAACAAAAATGATTATCCAAATTCTGTGTAAAAATGCATAGGGTCGCTAGCAAAAATTAGGGTAGGTCGGGTGACCGTAAACACACATATTTTTTTTTTTGGCCTTAATATAACAAACCTAAACTTGTACTGGTATTTCTTTTATAAAAATGTATCATTTAACAGTGTTTTTTTTGTTAAAGATTTGGAGTTGAAGTGAAATTATAGATATACAGGGTCTAACACCGGGAGATGTGCAAGATTGTAAAATCTGTGACACCCGAGGGCAAGATTTAAATCTTACCCGAGGGTGTCTCAGATTTAACGATCTTGCACCTTTCACGGTGTTTGACTCTTTTTCTCACCCCTTTCTATGTTTCTTTTGAGTAAATAATAGAGTGCTCTCCCTTGTTAGTAACTAACGTAAATAAACAAATTACCTCCCTTTGAGCAAACGAAATTACATTTTTACAGGTATTTATCACTGTTGAAGTAGCATTAATATACTGTATTTATATACTACATTGTATTTCATAATGAAATACATTTAAAATACTGCTAAGACACGGATCTATATCGATAAATCGACAATTTACTTCAGCAATGGAAAACAATTTTGCGGGAAAACGTTTGTGTTGCCTGTCTTACCCAGGAGCCTAGGTAAGATAGAAAAATCTTTTTCACCTAAATTACCGGACTGCTTTATCCAAGGGGTGAGAAATAAAGTTCTTTTCTTTTTCATTTTTTTAATGCTCCGCATACAATAGTATGGGGGCATATAGTTTTTTCGGTAACATTTTTCTTGTTTTGTCATTCCTGGCATGGACCAATGAAATGGTGATCATTGCTCCACACCTTCCTTATTCTACAAACAAATGTAAAACATATTCTATTGCTGAGTAAATGAAACCCAACAAGGTTTTTGGTTATTATGAACAAAGAATCTAAAAAAAAATCCAAATTACAAGTGTTTTATGATGAACAGACAAGCGTGAAGCTATTCCAATACAATGTTAAAAGCCACACTACATGTTTATTTCTCCCGTATCCCTTCTTACCTTTATTATCTCCTTTTTTAGGAGATTTCTCTTTCTTGTCAGATTCTATAAATAGCACAAGCAATAAATATTTGGGATGGAATAAAAGAAAAAATGGTTTCCCGGTAAATTTAAACATTTTACAAAAAAAGAATCAATCTAGGCAGCTGAAATAAATGGTACAACATAGTGATATTATGTAGAATGTTTGTATTGTAAATGTCATGCTGGAAAAATGCTGACATTTTCATATTGTCTTCTCTTCTGCTTGCTATCATGCATTTAATTGTGTATTGTGATAAAATTGTGGAGCATACAGTAATACAAATCCAAGATATCAGACATCTTTATCTTCGCTAAGAAAAGATTACAATTCACCTCTCCTCCTCCTCATCACTGAATGTGTTAAGCCAGATTTGCATGGTCACATGGTGAGTGTTTTATCTGGTTGCAACCAATCTGAATAAGTGTTATAAAAACATATCTATTGCAGGAAAAATGGAAATATGAAATGGACAGAGCTCAAGATAATTTTCAAGTCCAAAGGGTAATTACCCCCTACTTTTGAAAATGATGGGTATTTGCATATTTCCTTTGCACTGTTGTACTCTCTACTTCAGAAAAGATTGCTTACATGTACACTTTTAAAATTATGTTTGACACAAGTGTTATTCAATAAACGCGGGATGCAAGTGAAATGTATACAGACTTCCTGAAACTTGCTGAGAAGTTGTCAGTCATTCGGACTGACGGACATGAAAATCTTGTCAGACCGAAAAATATTTTGCCGGTCCGAAAAAAAAGTCTAAAAAAATTCACTGTCACATGCATAATGTTTAGTTTGGCCTTTTTAGAGTGATTTACCCTAGTATTAGCAATTGGGCACCTGATTTCACCTCTGGTTTTATAGAGGTTAAAGTAATTCAGTTTTCAGTGTTGTTCAAAATTGTATATGTTATGTCTTTTATAGTGTGTGTCTCGAGTTTTGTTGTTTTGATGACCTTGTAAAGTTGTACTATAGGTCAATGGTTGTATGAAAGACGTCATGTCATTGGCTAATATATATACAAATAACCAATCGTGTCGTGATCGTCTTCACAAATGGGTTTGGTTGAAACCGGAAATGTATAAAAGGGGTGAAAACAATGAAAATTATGTAATTTAAAAATAAAATTAAACACTGATCAATGCCTTTCGGACAAAATCTGAGGTAACTATTATACCAAACATTCAGTATTACAGAGTTGGCGAAAACTTTTTTTTTTCTGTCTGACATTGGGTCAGACAGGAAATGGAGTTCTGTCTTACCCATGGGCTTTGTGTCTGTTCCACCATTTTTTTTGTAATATTGTATATAACCTGTCAAATTTTTTTTTTTTTTTTATACAGAACTGAATGCAAGATTACCTATAGTCATGATCATTAAACAACTCAATTAAATGTTTTTCTGTATACATATTTTTATCTAAAAAGATAAGGCAGATATAGCCAACAATCCGTATCTAATGGTCCGATCACGTTCCGAATATTATACATCAATGTCAGTTTCCGGTTTATCTACATTTTTAATTTCAGTTAAGAATATGAATCTGCTGTCATCTTCAATATATAAGCATCTCAAAACATATTTAATTAAACACAAACAATCTTTGATACTTGGGGAGTGTGGAAGTCAACTTATTTCGGTGCTCAGTAATATATTTCAGTTTTAATGTTCCACGTTTTGCAGGTGCTGGTTCCTACTAAAAGGATGTTTACATTTACGAACATTTGTATAGGAGTTTCGATTACAAAGAGGAACCTGTCGGTCTGACAGAATAAATAAGCAAATTTCAAGTCTCTGTCTGACATTTTAATAAAACTGAAAACGGAATTTAATGCCATTGGCAGTGGAAACTGGGAGGGAATAAATTTCAATCGCCGGTCTTTTCAAATATCTATGTTTTATCGGTCCGATATATATTTTGAAATCGTTGGTCCTACTGCATTTCTGTCGGTCAGGACCGACGGTTTTCAGGAAGTCTGGTATATCTCTGTTTAATTTGACACGATTGTGTCATGTTTATTAATAAAATGTTGTAAATATTTTGTTTTTTGCTCGTCGACTTCGGCAGTTTTCACAGCCGTGTTGATAATGTCATCAATGATTCCTTTAACTATACTGTCACTAGACGCAAATGAAACTGTCAGGAATTTAAGTATAGAATTTTCCGTAGCGCTCTTGCGCTTAGTAGCGCAATTATTCATGTTCTTGCTCATTTTCAACGAACAACGTGTTCCCAAATTTACTTTCGTTTTAGTTCTTACTTATTTATTTGTAATATTGACCGCGATTGGATGATTTATCATAAGCATCCAATCAGATCTCTTTTGACATCGATGCTTAGAAAGGCAAGCATTCGGTACCCCTCAGATGTATACGCTCTCTCCTTCGAAAAGTATAAAGGGAAGTAATTACGGGGAATTTCTCAAAGACAAAAATGTATTACTATGTACACAACTACAAGTACACTCCGAATTTGGAAAGTTTGCTTACACAGCAATATGTATGCGTAATGTGTACACTCTGATCTGATAATACATGCGTTTTTACTCGTTTTCATGGCGTAAAAAACGCAAATATGCAGCTTATCTGGAGCTCTGAATGAACATGCTTAGGTTTTTCTATGATTGATTGCCAAACAAATCTTGAGGAAACATTTAATGTTTTCAGTTAATTGTGTACATATTTTGACATAAATGCTTCGTGCTGATTGGTTGAAAATGATATCATTAAAATGAACTTAATGGACAAGATCCAGCAGATGCCAGTGCGTGGGAATTATGAAATCAGTTATTTACACAGCCAAGAGTGTGGAGGAGGGAAGACAGATCGTAACCCCTGGCTAGCCAAGATAAACATCTTAGATCCATTGTATATATATATATATATATATATATATACAATGTATTAGGTTTTGGCAATTAAGTGTCCAATGTTTGTATTAAAAGCCAACTATTCTACACCAATATATATAACCAATCAGAAGCTTGAAAAACAATTAAATGTATTACAAAGAACCAATAAAAAATGAATAGTTTATAAAAAGACGTAAAAAAAAACATCCTTAGCAACCAATATAAAAAGGAAAGGGCATATACAAGATATTAGCTAGCAAATTAAGAAAAAAGGTAATATTAGCAAGACCTAAACTATGATATCTAGCATATGCTTTTAATATAAAGAATGAAGAAAAATACAGAAAAGTTTTATTTTCTTTGTCAATTTGACTGGTATATCAGTAATTCATTCAGAAATACATTTTTCAATACTTCTTCTGCACACAGCAATAAGGAGAAAGAGCAAAGACTGGTTGGCTCAGAATCTGAATAATGTGTCTCGAGTGGATCGACCTGTCTACCCGCAGACTGCTGTTTCAGTGAGCTAGCACTATAAAAAATCCAACTCAGCGTGTTGGTCTAGTACAATGCGGACCTCATCAACTCACTGAAAATTAACTTGTTCTCACCATGATATAGCTGAAAGATTGCTGAATTAGCGTTAAACAACAATCACTCACGCACTCACTCCAACTGACAGGTAAATTCAATGGATAAAAGCAAGAGTATAATTTGTAATGTTTTCTAGCGCTACATTTTTATTCTCACCCTTCCTTCTAAGCATAATTTTTGGTGTTTCAGAATCTGGATTTTCTCTTTTAGAGTCTACATGAAATAATAATTCTTTCTCAATTTCAAGTTTTGTAATTTTGAAATAAAATAAAAAATGTATACCGCTAAAATCAATTTATTAATTTGATAATTTTTTATTAAAAAAGAAAAATACAAAATCAAAAACAATTATTAAAAAAATTATTTTCTTTTTAACATTTTTGATTGTAAAATATAAATAAAAAATGTCTGAATTTGATAAATGTACAAATATACATTGGTGAAAATAAAGAAACAATTGTTCCATTGATAACATATTTAAAACTCTTTTATTTTTATTTTTTTATTATAAAAGTCAAATACAAAAGAAGCTGATAAATATAATATATTATCTGTAATACAGAATGTTGTGTGAATTCTTACCTTTTCTACAAAGTTTGATTTTGGGTACGTTTGAGTCTTGGTTTTCTTTTTTAGAGTCTATTAAAACAAAGACGAGCAAAGAATGTATATACAAGCTTGGATTGTTTGTCTCTTTTCTTAACTTTTTCAGACTTTCACAAATTAGAATTTATGCTTTTTCACTTTTTCTTATACATATAATAGTAGAGGTGAAGTGTGAAACATTCGTTACTAACAAAGACAGAAATCTAGCTTAAAAGTTAAAGGCTAATCAACTTTACAAAAATAAAAAAAGTCTTAAATCTATTTCATGAGATCATCAAACAAATAAAAACAAACATTAAAAATATTGAATAATTTTTTTTTAAGTGTAAGAAAGCATTATTACAAGTCTTTTTTTTTTTTTTTTTATGAATTAAACATAAATTATTTCCCTTTGAAGAAATTTTCATGATCAATAAGAATTTCAATCAACCTTTTCAAACAAGCAAATTAAAAAGCAGAAATGAATTAGGACAGATTAAATTAAAATTAAAGCCCTGTACTACCTGTTAGCTTGTTAGGATAGAAGTGAACATCTTACCTTGACGAACTAGGCCTAATTTAGAGAAAAACGAATCTGCACGAGCTTTTATAGATTCTACGAGAAATAATAATGATGTTTACTGAATATCTGTTGGACTAAGTCTAATAATAAATATTTTCTTAAAAAATTGCAATACACATGTATTATAATGAAATTATTTATCTATAATGCTTATCGGGAAATCATGTATTGAACTTGCATCTAATGTGGAACAAAGATCATCAACCAGCGACCTGCCACAAGTCACTGATAGCAGGTCAGTGGTTTTCTCTGGGCATTCCAGGTTCCTCCACCAATAAAACTGACCACCACGATATAACTGAAATATTGTTGAAAATGGCGTTAAACACCTCAACTCTTACCCCCTAACTATATAACATCAACTTAGGATTTGTAATGTACTTGAACTTTATATAAACTTCTAATTGTGAAAAGTATAATCTTTACATATAACAAATATATATTTCCAAAAACCACTCTCTTTGCTTTCTTAAATGAACACAAGAGTTACCTCCCACCTTAAGAAAAGCATACATATTGGCAAGCCACTTTTGACCAAATTATTGAAGGGATGTTTCTTATTTTCAAACAGGTTATACGATATAACCTGGTTTGAGGACAGTTTAATTCATTTTGCATATTAAGCTAATTATTCACATAATCTGGCATAAATTCATCACTCAAATAGAGTGTATTTCAACGGAAACACATTCATCACAACAAATGTAATAAAGCCTTCAAATTTACATTTTAATATAAAATATGGCTTTTTCAGTGAAATAAATTGTTTAGAATGACAAGAAAAACAGTAGGTACTTATATTTCCATTGCAACCGCATCAATGGTGTAATGGTTTGCGTGCTCGTCTCGAGTGCGGTAGATCGTGGGTTCGAGCCCGTCGGGTCAAACCAAAGACTATAAAATTGGTATTTGTTGCTTCTCCACTAAACACGCAGCATTAAGGAGAAAGAGCAAAGACTGGTTGGCTCGGAATCAGGAAAATGTGTCAGTGGGGCGACATGTCTATCCACAGACTGCTGTTTCAGTGAGCTAGCACTATAAAAAGCCAACTAAGTGTATTGGTCTAGTACAAAGTGGACCTCATCATCATTTCATTGAAAACAAGATATGATTATAATCTAACGATTATGAAGTCTCCCAAACCGGCCACTGACACTATCTACCCACATATCAAATTTTGATGATATCGGACAATGTTGAATTTTTACCCCTCCATTTTTATGCCGTGTTTTGGCAGCCATTTAGAAAATGGCAGATATCTTGAAAATTTTGAAAATGCAGAATTGCTCCTCTAATGGTGACCTATCACTATGTCAAATTTTATGTCTCTATCATTATCCAGTTAGAAGTTATCAACATTAATGTACGAAATTTTAAGTTTCCCATAGGATTCTATAGTAACCCCCACCCCCTTTGAACCCCCAAAAATATGGCTTTGACCCCCTTTACCACAAATTCTGTCCTGTAGTTCCTGAGATCTGCTGTGGACAAGTTCATGCTTCGCGGAAAGAAAGAATAAGAATAATAATAATAAAAATAATAATAAGAAACGGAGCAAAAACAATAAGTCCCCCAAACTTTGTTTGGGAGACTTAATTAACTTGTTCTCACCATGATATAGCTGAACAATTACTGAGTTGGCATTAAACAACAATCACTCACTCACTATATTTCCATTGCCATTATAAATTGAATATTTAGAGGTCTAAATGATAATGTGTACAATACAAATCCTATCACGGTAGCGACGTAACAATTTAGAACATTCATTATACATTGAGAAGTTGTAAAAGACACATGTACAAATACAAAATCTATTACGGTAATGACATTTCAATTTAGAGAACACTAGACTGTACATTCAGTGGTCAGAACAAACATATGTACAATACAAGAACCAATACGGTAATGATATACCAATTTAGAACATTGATTATACACATATTTAACAGGAAACAAAATCTATGATTACTGTGACAGGAAAGATAATCTATGCTATTTGACTATATAAATATATAAAAATAAATAGATTTAATAGTGTACAAAGGGAAACAACTCAATTGTTTTAAATGTGTAAATAAAACAGTGAATCAAAATAGATCTACAAGAAATGAGTATTGCATTAAGTAAGTGCATGAAAAGCTGACAGAATAGATTGACAAGCGAGAAAAAAAAGTAGCTGTTAGACAAGTCTCTTACCTTTACGACTAAGTTTAATATTTGCATCACCATTTTCCCGTTTTGATTCTAATAAAAGTTGAAAATGGTGATTAAAACTAACTAAGCAATCACAAAATTACACAACTACTGTTCTAATAATCTTACAACAGAAACTTATTGTCAACATATTCTACTAAAACACATGCATATAAAAACAATTAATATAGGCCTCTTAGGCAGTCATTGGAAGTACAATAGTCCACCTCTTTTAAGGCCACCCCTTCAGAATAGTCTCCCTCTTTTAAGGCCACCCCTTCAGAATAGTCCCCCTCTTTTAAGGTCACCCCTTCAGAATAGTCCCCCTCTTTTAAGGCCACTCCTTCAAAATAGTCCCCCTCTTTTAAGACCACCCCTTCGAAATAGTCCCCCTCTTTTAAGGCCACCCCTTCGGCAATGGGAAAGTAGCCTTATAAGGGCGGGGGAGAATTTAGTAGTATTTTACTATCTCAGTGCATCTGAAATCTGGCATGATAAGAAGGGTGGTCTTAGGTGGGAGGGATTTTACTACTGTATTCAAGGATCTTCAGGTACTGAAATGACAGCTTTCATTCTTGAATGTGATAACCCTACATGTATACATCTTTTCAGTATGTTTTTGTCAAATAAAAAGTACAGGTTTTTGCAATATATGCATAAACCTATTTAAAATGTTGGGTGGATAGAAAAGATAAAAAAAAATATAGGTCCTTTCATGATATGTTTGGGTCATCTGTCCCCTATTCTACCAAATATAATATAAAGTTGATAAACGGTAAAGGAAAAAAATTCAATGTGCAAATCCAAAACAAAATTAATGTACATTTCCAAGTGGTAGAAATCTAGCCAATCAGATGTGAAAAGGATCATGTTTTTCTCTTCAGGTTCGAGTTCCTCAAAAGACTGCTAAAATTTTGAGAGTTGAAAATAATTTTTAAAAATATCTATCTGTCACATGTTCTTAACAGTTCCAGGTAAATAAACCAGAGTCTGAGCTTGAATAAATCTTTTAACCTATCAAAATTAAACCAGAGTCTGAGCTTGAGTAAATCTTTTAACCAATCAAAATTAAACCAGAGTCTGAGCTTGAGTAAATCTTTTAACCTATCAAAATTAAACCAGAGTCTGAGCTTGAGTAAATCTTTTAACCAATCAAAATTAAACCAGAGTCTGAGTTTGAGTAAATCTTTTAACCTATCAAAATTAAACCAGTCTGAGCTTGAGTAAATCTTTTAACCAATCAAAATTAAACCAGAGTCTGAGCTTGAGTAAATCTTTTAACCTATCAAAATTAAACCAGAGTCTGAGCTTGAGTAAATCTTTTAACCTATCAAAATTAAACCAGAGTCTGAGCTTGGAGTAAATCTTTTAACCTATCAAAATTAAACCAGAGTCTGAGCTTGAGTAATTCTTTTAACCAATCAAAATTAAACCCGAGTCTGAGCTTGAGTAAATCTTTTAACCTATCAAAATTAAACCAGAGTCTGAGCTTGAGTAAATCTTTTAACCAATCAAAATTAAACCAGAGTCTGAGCTTGAGTAAATCTTTTAACCTATCAAAATTAAACCAGTCTGAGCTTGAGTAAATCTTTTAACCAATCAAAATTAAACCAGAGTCTGAGCTTGAGTAAATCTTTTAACCTATCAAAATTAAACCAGTCTGAGCTTGGAGTAAATCTTTTAACCTATCAAAATTAAACCAGAGTCTGAGCTTGAGTAATTCTTTTAACCAATCAAAATTAAACCAGAGTCTGAGCTTGAGTAAATCTTTTAACCAATCAAAATTAAACCAGAGTCTGAGCTTGAGTAAATCTTTTAACCTATCAAAATTAAACCAGTCTGAGCTTGAGTAAATCTTTTAACCAATCAAAATTAAACCAGAGTCTGAGCTTGAGTAAATCTTTTAACCTATCAAAATTAAACCAGAGTCTGAGCTTGAGTAATTCTTTTAACCAATCAAAATTAAACCAGAGTCTGAGCTTGAGTAAATCTTTTAACCTGTCAAAATTAAACCAGAGTCTGAGCTTGAGTAAATCTTTTAACCTATCAAAATTAAACCAGTCTGAGCTTGAGTAAATCTTTTAACCTATCAAAATTAAACCAGTCTGAGCTTGAGTAAATCTTTTAACCTATCAAAATTAAACCAGTCTGAGCTTGAGTAAATCTTTTAACCTATCAAAATTAAACCAGTCTGAGCTTGAATAAATCTTTTAACCTATCAAAATTAAACCAGAGTCTGAGCTTGAGTAAATCTTTTAACCAATCAAAATTAAACCAGAGTCTGAGCTTGAGTAAATCTTTTAACCAATCAAAATTAAACCAGAGTCTGAGCTTGAGTAAATCTTTTAACCTATCAAAATTAAACCAGTCTGAGCTTGAGTAAATCTTTTAACCTATCAAAATTAAACCAGTCTGAGCTTGAGTAAATCTTTTAACCTATCAAAATTAAACCAGTCTGAGCTTGAGTAAATCTTTTAACCTATCAAAATTAAACCAGTCTGAGCTTGAGTAAATCTTTTAACCTATCAAATTAAACCAGAGTCTGAGCTTGAGTAAATCTTTTAATCTATTAAAATTAAACCAGAGTCTGAGCTTGAGTAAATCTTTTAACCAATTAAAATTATGTGTTCGTCCTTTGAGAACTAAATAGGCCAAGTGTTATATTGTTGAAACCAGTTTCTAATGTCTGCATGTGAGTATATTTTATAGAAATAAAACAAAGTTCTATCAATCCTTAAGATAACATCATGATTCAGGCCTGCCATTTCTCAGTATAATCTCACTTACCTTTCTTGTTTATGGTTGCCTTGGATATGCTAGGACTATTTTTATGTTCTATTATTGGTGTGGTGTTTCCAGGATCAAAATACCCACACTGACCATTTGCCATCGCACCTTTCCAAAAACCTGGTGTATGGCAATTTTCTGGACTGAAAATTAAGACATTTTTGTTATTCTAACGAGTGAATCACTTTAGCTTTTAACACCAAGTATTATATTTTTTAGCTATATCATGTTGATAACAGTAACTAGCACATTAAACATACATTTTCCACTGTGCTGCTTCACTGAAACAACAATCCTCAGTTTAATGGTTTGTTTCTAAAATTAGACATATGCCAAATAGTCTTTGCTCGTCCTCCTTATTATTGCATCACTAATTTATATAGATCAATTCATATTCAACGGTCACCATGGGGACAAAGCGACAAATAATGCATAAGAGAAGATACCGCTTATTTTTTTTTAAGATCGGTAGATTCGCATTGTCAGTTCCAGTCCGTAACGATTCATGTATTAGAATTACCACAAAGTAATTAATTAGAAAAAAGGGAGGTAACTTTGTAATGCTGCTGTGTTATTTTTTTAACAATTTACACTTAATTTGTAAATTACAAAAAAGGGTGCACTTGACTCGCAGCCGCAAATGATAAAGTTTACCAGTTGCTTGCCCATGATTAGTGGTTCTCTCCAGGTACTTCGGCTTCTTCCAACACTAAAACGGGTCGTCATAATATAGCTGAAAAATTGCTGAAAGTGGCGTAAATACACCAAAAATCCAAACAAAAATCACTTAATTGGTTAATCATTCAATGATTTTAATGATTATTTAGTACATTGTACAATAAAGTATTGAGATCACATCTAAAGCTAATTACAAATGGTTTTTTTTCTAGAATGAAAACCAACTTAAATACTGTTAAACTGATATGATAGGATAAACTTTGACTGCTTATAAGATGGCAGATAATTCAGTAAGTAAGTGATTGTTGTTTAACGCCAACTCAGCAATTTTTTAGCTATATCATGGCGAGAATAAGTTAATTTTCAATGAGATGATGACAAGGTCCGCTTTGTTCTAGACCAACACGCTGAGTTGGATTTTTATATTGCTAGCTCACTGAAACAACAGTCCGCGGATAAACATGTCGCCCCACTTGGACACATTATCCTGATTCGGAGTCAACCAGTCTTTGCTCTTTCTCCTTAATGCTGCATGCTTAGCGGAGAAGCAACAAATATCAATTTTACAGTCTTTGGTTTGACCCGATTGGGGCTCGAACCCACGATCTACCACACTTTAGGCGAGCACGCTAACCATTACACCACCGATGCGGAGTAGGTAATTCAAGGTGACAGTTAAGGTAAAGTTTGACTGTAGCTTTGGCAGTTTCCATTAAACAATACAATGATATAACTTTAATTTTTTTTACTGTCTTTGGGACAAAACCCAAATAAAATAAATGTATCTTACTTTTTATCTAAAACGTATATGACACTATAGGATTTATAATACAAGAAGTCTTTGGGAACGACAACTTCTGGAAAATCTTTGGTGGTTTTAACCTGTAATGGTCTCATCTGTAAAACAAAACATATTACTAGTCATTCATTTAAATTCATGGCATACCAATTTTCGTGGTTTGTAGAAAATGTGTACTTGTGTGGACACATAAAGTCATGGATCCCCTGCTATAGACTAGTCAGTACATATATATATGTGCTGCAGAGTATCAATGGTGTGAGTTCAAATCCCGTCGAGGGAAGAACAAAAATTTGTCAGCTCAAAGATCTAATTCTAACACTGTTTGGCTTAATTTTCAGACGTATATAAATATTTAGTATTAACCTAGTATTTTAAGCAACTTTGAGATTCAGTGGGACAGATATATTGTATGGTTGTCACCTGCTTAGATGTTTGTATAATATACTTTATTTCCTGTGACTGTATGATTAATTCTTCATCATCCTATACAATATATTAAAAATTGCTGAGTTAGATTGCTGTCAAATTATAATATTAAGTATATATGTACCATCCACAAACGCTTAGACACATGTCTTATGTCTATCTCTAGATTTTCCTTACGAGACAAGGTAACATTTCGACTATTGAAGCTATATTTTATATATAGTGGATGTGGCCAAGTGAACTAGGGCACTGGACATAAGGCTAAGTGATTGGTGCTGCAGTGTATCAATGGTGTGAGCTCAAATCCTGTCGAGGGAAAAACAAAAATTTGTCAGCTCAAAGATCTAATTCTCACACTGCTTGGTTTAATTTTCAGACCTATATATATATATAGGGAGTGGATGTGGTCGGGTGGTCTAGGGCGTTGGACGTAAGGCTAAGCGAATGGTGCTGCAGTGTATCAATGGTGTGAGTTCAAATCCTGTCGAGGGAAAAACAAAAATTTGTCAGCTCAAAAATCTAATTCTCACACTGCTTGGTTTAATTTTCAGACATATATATATTTATTCATGGTGTACCAATTTTCATGGCTTTCAAGGAAAGTATCAAATATATATATATATAGTTAAAAATATTTGTTGATTTTTTAACTTCGTAGTTTGATACTTTCCTTGAAAGCCATGAAAATTGGTACACCATGAATAATATTTAATTAAAAGTAAACAGTAATTGGTACACCATGAATAATATTTAATTAAAACTAAACAGTAATTGGTACACCATGAATAATATTTAATTAAAAGTAAACAGTAATTGGTACACCATGAATATTATTTAATTAAAAGTCAACAGTAATTGGTACACCATGAATATTATTTAATTAAAAGTAAACAGTAATTGGTACACCATGAATATTATTTAATTAAAACTAAACAGTAATTGGTACACCATGAATAATATTTAATTAAAAGTAAACAGTAATTGGTACACCATGAATATTATTTAATTAAAAGTCAACAGTAATTGGTACACCATGAATATTATTTAATTAAAAGTCAACAGTAATTGGTACACCATGAATATTATTTAATTAAAAGTCAACAGTAATTGGTACACCATGAATATTATTTAATTAAAAGTAAACAGTAATTGGTACACCATGAATATTATTTAATTAAAACTAAACAGTAATTGGTACACCATGAATAATATTTAATTAAAAGTAAACAGTAATTGGTACACCATGAATATTATTTAATTAAAAGTCAACAGTAATTGGTACACCATGAATATTATTTAATTAAAAGTAAACAGTAATTGGTACACCATGAATAATATTTAATTAAAAGTAAACAGTAATTATGGTTGAAAAAAAAGAAACAGAAACATTGGTGGTCAACAATGTCAACTGCCAGCATGAACCTATCCTCTGGTTCCGCTCTCATTTCAAAACACAAAGAGAAGATAATTACAGAGGTTGATGAAAATCTAGGTCATATCAGTATAATTACACAAGCAGCCAGGCTGGTGAAAATCTAGGTCATATCAGTATAATTACACAGGCAGCCAGGCTGATGAAAATCTATGTCATATCAGTATAATTACAGAGGCTGATGAAAATCTAGATCATATCAGTATAATTACAGAGGCTGATGAAAATCTAGGTCATATCAGTATAATTACAGAAGCTGATGAAAATATAGGTCATATCAGTATAATTAGAGGCTGATGAAAATCTAGGTCATATCAGTATAATTACAGAGGCTGATGAAAATCTAGGTCATCAGTATAATTACAGAGGCTGATGAAAATCTAGGTCATATCAGTATAATCACAGAGGTTGACGAAAATCTAGGTCATATCAGTATTATTACAGAGATTGATGAAAATCTAGGTCATATCAGTATAATTAGAGGCTGAGGAAAATCTAGGTCATATACAGTAGAGGCTGATGAAAATCTAGGTCATATCAGTATAATTACAGAGGTTGATGAAAATCTAGGTCATATCAGTATAATTAGAGGCTGATGAAAATCTAGGTCATATCAGTATAATTACAGAGGCTGATGAAAATCTAGGTCATATCAGTATAATTAGAGACTGGTGAAATTCTAGGTCATATCAGTATAATTACAGAGGCTCAGAGATGCAGCTAATCGTCGCCCTGTCAGACTTAGGGGGCAGAATTTTAGAGGGTCCGGCAAATGAAGTCTTTGTGTCAGACCTAATGACCGGCAAACATTTTTACTGCTTGGGGCTGTCAAAGATCAAAGTTCTGTAGGTCCTGGTAACCTCTTAGACCCCTAAGCGAAGGATCTTTGATTATCGTTAATAAAGTCAAAAGTCGTAAACAAATCAGTAAAAATTTCTGTTCCTTTCTGTTTATGCTAAATTTTGGGAACCAGTTCCCATTCCGGATTTTATTTCGTATCCTATCGGTAATCGTTGTAAATTGTAATTTGATCATTTCCGTTATGGCTGCATGGCCAATTAAGCTTACGGAGGGGTCTAAATCTGGAAAAAAGCACCCACTACCTATCGATTTATCTACAGAGAATGAAAAAGCCAAAAGGCCGGCATATGAGAAGGAGAGTTGACCGGGATGGTCCTTTAATCGAAAATGGAAGGACAAAATGAACAAACAAATGACGACTTGATATCAAAATACTCATTAGAGGAATAATAAAATCTTACTAATATGAAGTATTGATTATTTGATGTTGCAGGGCTATCTAAATTGAATGTGGTCTCAGTCACTAACCCCCCTTTGGCAATATCCTTAATCTGATTCTGGTCAAAGTAGTCGTTAACTGTGTCAAGGCTTTAAGATTGTCCCTTTAATCATACTGTATTGAAAGTGAAATATTAAAAAAATTCTAAAAAAAAAAGTAGGTCTGGTAAAAAGTTGATAGGTCTGGCAAAACTCTCTTACTTGCAGGACCCAATGTCTGACAGGAATTTTTTTTTATCTGCAACTCTGGAGGCTGATGACAATCTAGGTCATATCAGTATAATAACAGCGGTTGATGAAAATCGAGGTCATAACGGTATAATTACAGAGGCTGATGAAAATCTAGGTCATATCAGTATAATTACACAGGCAGCCAGGCTGGTGAAAATCTAGGTCCAGTGTTCTCCATTGCTGGTTACAGCCTGCTTCGCCGACCAGCTATAATTCTCTTCCGACCGGCATTCATTTTTCAAAGCTGGTCGGAAAATTAACATTGTTTTCCCAACTTGCGTATTGACCCCAATTAAAATCCTGTGTTGCATTTCATGTGGCTTTTATGTTACAAGCGTCAGAATGTCTTTAAACGTATATTGAATCAGGGGACAGTTGACAATTTTAATGACGAAATAAGTACGAGCATATCTTTTAATGGGTAATAATCCACATGCAAATGTTTTTGAATTATTTGACTTTGCAAAATGACAGAAATATTTGTCTGTGAAAAGATTTTAACAACTTCCGCAAGTTCCGGTAAAAAATTACTTCCAAACTATACACTAACGGTGACACACTTTTACATGTAAGTGCTGTATAAACATTTCTCTTTTAAATTATAACACCCTTCGATTAGCATATTTGATCATCTTTCTTTAAACAATTAAGTACAAGTTAACTGTACATTTGCCCCTGGGTCAGGATTAATTTTGTGACACAATTACGAGTGGTTTCAATCCGAGACGAGGGTAATGAAAGATCGAACATGTTGAAGTAATTTTACAAGTACAACCTGTCATAATGAGAAAAAACCAAAACTTTTTGTTCTTTTTTTAGTTGTGAAAAACAAAAATTGAAAATGAAATGGAGATTAAATATTTGTAAAATATAAAAAAAATAATAATTAATTTTTACATGTATCGACGGAAATTGCTAATATACATGCTCATAAAGTAATTTCAGATGCTTTTTTTTCCATAATTTTCAAATTCCATGAAATAACACTGATCTATAATTATGAAATTCAAAAACTGATTTTGTTCCGATTCTAAGTTGATATATGCAACAACAAAAAATTGAGAAAATGAACACGTTAATATCCACGTTCCACTTTGATTACATAATTATACGGCTTGTTTGTCTAATGTATTGAATGTGAAAGGGGATTCAGTTGTATGTACAGAGTGAAGACAACACTGAGAAACAAACAGGCTGACTAACACCATATTACAAGGATTAATGATGGTTTCAATACATGGACCGGATGACTCAGAATTTGATTTCAGGACAGCCATGAACATTTGGGGGAAACTTAGAAAGAGACATATCTTGGTTGAAAAAGCAAAGGAATCAACAGAAAAATCAAAACTTTTGAAAAAAATTGTGATGAAATCTCTTTTGCCAAGGAAAATTACAAGAGAAAGAAGAATTAAGAGAGACATGTTGAAAATATAATAAAATTGCTTAATTGCTGTAGCAAGTAGTACCATAAAATTGGAAATATAAAGTATTCTTTGTATTATTTTTGTCGCGATTACGCAACGGCGAAAAAATGAAAACACACTATAAAAGTCAGCAACAAAAAACAACCACCTATCACTGAGCAAAAATGGAGAACACTGAGGTCATATCAGTATAATTACACAGGCTGATGAAAATCTAGGTCATATCAGTATAATTACAGAGGCTGATGAAAATCTAGGTCATATCAGTATAATTACAGAGGCTGATGAAAATCTAGGTCATATCAGTATAATTACAGAGGCTGATGAAAATCTAGGTCATATCAGTATAATTACAGAGGCTGATGAAAATCTAGGTACTATCAGTATAATTACAGAGGCTGATGAAAATCTAGGTACTATCAGTATAATTACAGAGGCTGATGAAAATCTAGGTCATATCAGTATTATTAGAGGCTGATGAAAATCTAGGTACTATCAGTATTATTAGAGGCTGATGAAAATCTAGGTACTATCAGTATAAAAATAAATAAAAGTAATGATCTTTAATCTTCTTAGCTAGTAGTCAGTGTAAGTAGTCATTCATTTCAGTAATCCAATGAAACATCTTGCTACAGTCTAAAATAGGTAAGTTATCCAATGAAATATCACTTGACACTGTCTTCAGTAAGATAGTTATTCCAATGAAACATCATGTGACATAGTTTTCTTTCGCTAATAATCCAAAGACACGTCACAGTCTTCAGTAAGCTAATATTTCAAAGACAGATCACATGACAGTCTTAAGTAAGCTAATAATCCAAAGACAGATCACATGACAGTCTTAAGTAAGCTAAGAATCCAAAGACAGATCACATGACAGCCTTCAGTAAGCTAATAATTCAAAGACGCATCACATGACAGTCTTAAGTAAGCTAAGAATTCAAAGACACATCATATGACAGTCTTCAGTAAGCTAATAATTCAAAGACGCATCACATGACAGTCTTCAGTAAGCTAATAATTCAAAGACAGATCACATGACAGTCTTAAGTAAGCTAATAATTCAAAGACGCATCACATGACAGTCTTCAGTAAGCTAATAATTCAAAGACAGATCACATGACAGTCTTAAGTAAGCTAAGAATCAAAGACAGATCACATGACAGTCTTAAGTAAGCTAATAATTCAAAGACAGATCACATGACAGTCTTAAGTAAGCTAATAATTCAAAGACACATCACATGACAGTCTTAAGTAAGCTAAGAATCAAAGACAGATCACATGACAGTCTTAAGTAAGCTAATAATTCAAAGACAGATCACATGACAGTCTTAAGTAAGCTAATAATTCAAAGACACATCACATGACAGTCTTAAGTAAGCTAATAATTCAAAGATGCATCACATGACAGTCTTCAGTAAGCTAATAATTCAAAGACAGATCACATGACAGTCTTAAGTAAGCTAAGAATCAAAGACAGATCACATGACAGTCTTAAGTAAGCTAATAATTCAAAGACACATCACATGACAGTCTTAAGTAAGCTAATAATTCAAAGACGCATCACATGACAGTCTTCAGTAAGCTAATAATTCAAAGACAGATCACATGACAGTCTTAAGTAAGCTAAGAATCAAAGACAGATCACATGACAGTCT
This sequence comes from Bathymodiolus septemdierum, assembly GCA_963383655.1. Taxonomy (NCBI): domain Eukaryota; kingdom Metazoa; phylum Mollusca; class Bivalvia; order Mytilida; family Modiolidae; genus Bathymodiolus; species Bathymodiolus septemdierum. The sequence goes on along the minus strand of OY726530.1, from coordinate 36,088,844 downwards.
TAAGTAAGCTAAGAATCAAAGACAGATCACATGACAGTCTTAAGTAAGCTAATAATTCAAAGACACATCACATGACAGTCTTAAGTAAGCTAATAATTCAAAGACGCATCACATGACAGTCTTAAGTAAGCTAAGAATCAAAGACAGATCACATGACAGTCTTAAGTAAGCTAATAATTCAAAGACAGATCACATGACAGTCTTAAGTAAGCTAATAATTCAAAGACGCATCACATGACAGTCTTAAGTAAGCTAATAATCCAAAGACACATCATATGACAGTCTTCAGTAAGCTAATAATTCAAAGACAGATCACATGACAGTCTTCAGTAAGCTAATAATTCAAAGACAGATCACATGACAGTCTTAAGTAAGCTAATAATCCAGACAGATCACATGACAGTCTTAAGTAAGCTAATAATTCAAAGACACATCATATGACAGTCTTCAGTAAGCTAATAATTCAAAGACAGATCACATGACAGTCTTAAGTAAGCTAATAATCCAAAGACAGATCACATGACAGTCTTAAGTAAGCTAATAATTCAAAGACACATCATATGACAGTCTTCAGTAAGCTAATAATTCAAAGACAGATCACATGACAGTCTTAAGTAAGCTAATAATCCAAAGACACATCACATGACAGTCTTAAGTAAGCTAATAATCCAAAGACAGATCACATGACAGTCTTAAGTAAGCTAATAATCCTTCCAAAGATCACAACAGTCTTCAATAAGCTGGTAATCCAATGAAACAACAGCAAAGGGACATCACAAATTAAAACCACTGGCCATGCAATAGTGCAGCATATTCTCTGGTTATTATCTCATATTATATCTGATACTATTAATAAAAGTAATCAGATCTTATGTTCAACTAAAACCAAGATTATCTTCTTCCACTTGTTTGATAAATTCTTCATTTTAACCCTCATTCTTCTGCACTCCTTTCAGCCAAAAAACCCCCAGAATTTCTCAAACTCATGGAACTCTATCCTCCCCACCCTTCCCTTCTCATGTATATTCTAATACCTGAGGTAACATAACAAATAATTCACTAAATAATGGACGTCTTTCTGGATCATGTTCCCAACATTTGGTCATAATCTGGTAGTATTCTTTTGGACATAAATCTGGCCATTCTAATCTGTGGCTGTATGGTGTATCGATTGCGTCTAATATCTAAAATTGGAATTTAAAACAATATTATCATATTTAAAATTTCATATTATTTGACAACAGTGAAGACAATCCTGTATCATAAAATTATTTTTGACCAAGTTAGCAATTCACCAAATAACTATTTACATATTTTTCTTGTGTATTTATCTAGAGCAAATCATATACATGAGTTCACTCCCAGCTTTATTTAAGGTTCGTGTTGCTCAATCTTCAGCTTTCTGTTTAGTATTTTGTAGATTTGTATGTCCTCTTTTTCTTTTGAACATTAATCCACATCGGTGGTGTAATGGTTAGCATGCTCGTCTCAAGTGTGGTAGAATGTGGGTTCAAGCCCCTGTTCAGTCAAACCAAAGACTATATAGGCACTGATTGCATAGGTAGTTATAAATCCAACTACCATACGATCACGATCACAACTTAATTGACAATGAATCAGCAGACTGGAAACAAATATCATAATGGTTGTGTACATTATGTATTGTTGTACAATATTTATCACAATATTATTCTAACATGACGTCCTTCTTTCGCTTTGCAAACAAACGAGCGATTTATCAATTCGGTATAATCTCATTAGCACCTGCACTGGTTCATGTGACTGACTTTCTCGTCGTAAGTGTAACTGTTGATGAATTATCGTCTGCTCGAATTGGGCAGCATAAATTGTGTGTGAAATTGTTCGCAAACGTAAATAAAATTACTGTCTTCCAATCAAAGTATTCTACCGTATTTGTACTCTTAGACATATCAGAATCGAAATAAATCACGGAAGCCAGAATGTGTTTTGAATTTTAACATGGGTTGGCGGATATTAGCAAATTGTATCCCTCGCCACTGGCTCAGTATAAAATACTAATATTCGCCAACCCATGTTAAAACTCAAAACACATTCTGGCTTCCACGATTTATTTCTTGAATAAAATATGCTTTGTGAGAATAAACTATGATTATCATGAGGTTCGTCACCTGTTGCCCTGTTAATCCTGCCCAAGGCTGGAACCCGTATGTAAATAATTCCCACAAAGTAACTCCAAATGCCCAAACATCACTGGCTGATGTAAACTTTAAATAATTAATACATTCTGGAGCACACCTGAAAAACAGGAGTTAATATTGTTAAAGAAGAACAAATATGACAAAGCATGAGAAATATTCTCAAACACTATTTTTACTTTATAGAGAAACTTTTTCCACTATCAGTCTATGGATAATTAATAAGTATTTTGATATTATTTTAATTATTTGTAAAATATTTTAATGGTTTTTTTCCTTACACAAGTTTTGATTGGTTGAAAGAGACTAACATGATTTATTATGAAATAATCTATTTTTATTATTAAATTATTAAGAAAAAGCTGCAAAAACCTTTTGTAAATTCTTACCATATTTTTCAATAGGTTGAAATATTCTTTACTTAAAAGTGAATTGTGGCGAAATTAATGACAATAAGAAAGAGAATTATCTCCCTTAGACATCAAATGAGCCATGAAATATATCCACTTACCAAGCTATAGGCAGTTTTAAATTTAGACTAAAATTACTTTGGTAATAATCTTTACCAACACCCAAGGCTCGAGATAATCCAAAATCACTTATTTTTACCTGTGAAAGTAGAAAAAAATATAGTTATAAAATGTTTTATATATCTTGATATAGACATTGTTTTTATAGCCAATGCAGTGGTTTTTAATTGCTACAAATTTGATTTTTGGTGTTTAATGCCACTTTCAGCAATATTTCAGCTATATCATGGCCACCAGTTTTAGTGGTGGAAGAAGCCGGAGTGCCCGGAGAAAACCAGTGACCATGGGCAAGCAACCGGTAAACTTTATCACTTGTGGCTGTGAGTCGAGTGCACCCTTTTTTGTAATTAACAAAGTCGGGCGTGAACCCACACCGTATTGGTGCTAGGCTTGTACGAGTTGCTAATCCAACTACCTAGCTCATTGAGCCACCATAGAACACAGTAAATGTTATCATAGAAATAGTGGTAGAATCGTATTGACATTACATACTACATGTAAAAACGCTCAACGAATGCACATAAATAGATGTGTTGCTCCACTCTGAACATTATCTGACCATTATCACAGTCTTCACGCTTAACTTTTTACCTTACAGGCCCACCAGACCTGTAAGTTCAAATATTTATAGGCCCACCATCAATTCTACAGGCCCGAATTTGAAAACTACATTAATGACTATTAATTCAAACCACCAAAACTCAAAACATGATGATGTACCAAAATCAATTATGCATTAGGGAAGACCAGAATGCAAGTAAAAAAATAAAAAGACACTTCATTTTGGATCCATGGTCATATTAATCTCTTGAAAATTCTAAAATCATATTGTCAATAGCATCCTCAGTATATTCCATATCACTCATCATCATCATCACAACCAATATAAGACTCTTACAACAAAAACTTATGGTGTCATCATTGCATGTGACATATAATTTGGTGATAATTTTTAATATGTACCCCCCCCCCCCCCCCTATATTTTTTTTAAATATCACTATGCTTTGAATTAATACCACACAAAATGTAAAAGGTCATATTTGTGTAGCCTTCAGCAGAAGAAAATGTCTATGCCAATTTGCTCAACGGTCCAACTATATATAGATAGCTAGGGAATGCAAATATAGCACACACGAACGTATATTGACATGGACAGTCATAAACTGAAGCAAGTAAAGGCTGTTATTATTATTTGTCAGACCTCAAATCAGAGTGCGACAATGGAACAAAACTACTGTAGTTCAAATTCTATTTTTTAACTGCAGAGGTATTAACGTTGACACAGGTCTGTCAGAATATAAACAGTTCTATAAATAGATCACAATTTTAAATAAAAAATACGTTTCGGATTTGGAAGTGGATCGATAAAAATCTGAAGTGCCCCCATGCATTTCAACGAATTTTGAATGACCAACGTTCGCAAATATGAACATATTATATATGAGATTTTATGTCACAGGATTGAGAAAAAAATAAATCAAAAGTTTGTTTGGTTAAAAGTAGCTTTGATCAACATTTCCCGTAGCACAGTGCCTGATTGCGCCCCCTTTCTCGTGGTGCCATTTTTATTTGATATTGAACGAAATTAAAGTTTCTCTAAGCCGAAATGGATTATTTTTCAAGAAAGTCACTTTCAAAATACTTAATGAATACCATAGATTTCAATAAACACGATGTCAGCATTTTCATAAATGGCACGTGGCAAAAATAGGCGGGCAACATAGGGCGACTCTTCAAAATTACAAGGCTACTTGAACTTCGCTTTTGACCAACGAGAAATCGAAGTCAACCTTCACAAAGCAACTTCTTCGCCCTCTAACGTGAGCCCTGCTTCTCATCCTTTTTTAAAACCTACATGATGGTAAATATATCAACCAATCAAATTGCAAAAAAACAGACACACCTAAATCTATTTCGAACATCGGACTTGTTTTCCTACCCATTTTTTGCATTGACTCGGCAGCAATTGAGAACGGAAAACAATAAACTAAATATCTACACACAATATCTTATGAAATCAACTTTTGAAACTATATGACTTTTTTTTCACAGGCTTTGTCGGGCTTGTGGAATTACTCATTTTATACGCCTGTGTATAATTTTACACGCATCGGGCTTCGGACTACTGCCTAATTTCGCAGACTGTTACCAGTACTTCTCTAACTTATTAATGATGCATGCTTAGTGGAGAAGCAGCAATTACCAATGTACAGTCTTTAATTAGACCTGAATGGATCGAACCAACAATGTTCTGCACTCAATATTTACGTTACACCAATGAGGATGGAGAAAGCTATGATATGTTACGTAACCAGAAAGTCACAGTAGTTCTCTCTTGTGAGGCCACTTCTTGTGTATCATGCCAGATTTCAGATGCACTGAGATAGTAAAATACTACTAAATTTCCCCCTAAAAAGAGGCTACCTCTTTTATAAGGTCACTTTATCACTGTAGAAATGGTGGCCTTATACGAGGCAGACTACTGTATCACAAAACAACAACAACAACAACAAAAATCATTTACAATAATTAATTACCTTTGATCTACTAAATACCAGTATATTTCTAGCAGCTAAATCCCTATGAATTAATCTTTTACTCTCTAAATAACTCATTCCATCACATATTTCTTGAGCAAAATCACAAAGTCTTGGCAACGGAAAGTCTAATCGTAATGATTGTTCTTTTAGGCACTCTAATAAAGATCGCATGGGAGCTAACTCTGTAACCTAAAAAAATCCAGTCATTTTTATTATACTATCTAAATTATAATCTTATTTGATATATTTTAGCATGAGCAGATATAAATATACAATTGGATAGGTTTTAGTTACCTTCATTTCTTCAGCATATTGCAAAGGGTTGGGCAGTACTGGACTGTAATTTCTAAAATCTGATTCAGTCCAGACCAGGTTTTACTTATCACTATACCAACCCAGACGATAGTCCAGCCCATGTTTTGCAATATGCCATTTTCTTCATAGAATAACTATACAAAATGAATATATGATTGGCAATGATGAGATTAATTTTAAGATGACAAGATATATTTATTAGGTAGTTAGCTACAAGCCTTTATTTGATTTTGGGGTTTATGATAATTACCACTTAAACTCAAGGTGGTAAACTGTCCTGTTCCACTTTTGGCACACATCCTGTTACTCCTGGTAATGGTCAAAGTCCAGTAAATGTAGTAATACAGTGATGTTGTTAAATACAAGTGATTTGATTTAATTTTGATTGATTTATTGTGTTCAATGCCACTTTCAGCAATATTTCAGCTATATCATGGCGACCAGTTTTTAGTGGTGGAAGAAGCCGCAGTACCTGGTGAGAGCCGCCGACCATGGGCAAGCAACTGGTAAACTTTATCACTTGCATGAATAGACAGATAAAACAAAATATAAAAAGATTCCACAAATATCAAAAGTTTTTTTTTTTTTTTTTTTACAGCATTCAATTTATTTTTCTACATACCAACAATAATGAGTCATCCTTATCTAAAACAACTCCATACATTCTAACAATATTCTCATGTTCAATGTTCTGCATAATATTAGCTTCTTTTAAAAATTCTGTCGTTCCTGTGTGCAATTTTTCTTTTGTAAGGCATTTTATAGCAACTTGTACCTGAAAACAAAGTAGAATTAGCATTATTCATATATTTTTGTGTACTTAATACCACTTTTCCTGTTATATCTTGGAACTTAGTTTTATTGCTAGAGGATACCTAAATACTTGGGAGAATATCACCACAATTTGTAACTAACTGATACACTTTATTATTCATACACCATATAAGTGGAAATGTTCGAGTTGAAGAATTTTTCGCTAAATAACCCCCTCATGAAAAGTTTTCAATTTTTGTCTCCCTTTTTGTGGTTGATTTTCTACTGTTCCAGTTGACCGATATTTCTTCAACGCACTGTCGATTGTTGACCAGGGTATGTCCAATAAATCAGAAATATTAGACCTTCTCTCCTTTTTCCATTACAACTTTACGATTAAATTTTTGTGTTCTGTACTCATGTCTTTGCTTTTGCGTCCCATCTCGTTTGTGTACAATTTACAGGAAGTAAGCACAACAGACGTAAAATGATGTCACGGCTCACGAGACGTCTTGTTTTCACTTATCTTTTACAGTAGTATCATAATTATTCGAACTGACGTTTTAATGTAATGACCAAAAACGTAATCAACATGTATTGCTGTCGGGTGTCGTCATATTGAAAATCACAAATACATCTGTCCATTGACTGTACACAGTAAGATTATATCAAGTATCAAACTTTATCGGCAATAGGCTTTGTTTGTTTGTTTGATGGTATTTAACGCCACTTTCAACAATATTTCAGCTATATCGTGGCGGTCAGTTTTATTGATGGAGGAAACCGGAGTACCCGGAGAAAACCACTGACCTATCGCAAGTCACTGACAAACTTAATCACATAATGTTGTACACCTCCCCCTGATCAAGATTCGAACTCACAACATCAGTGGTGATAGGCAGTGGTAAATCCAACTACCATACGATCACGGCCATGAAGACACCCTATCGGCAATAGGCAATGCATAGGTAGATGTAAATCCAAACATCATATGATGAGTGAGACAGTAATTGTTGCTTAATGTCACATGAGCAATTTTTCAGCTATAGGAAAGCAAATAAATTTTATCCATTCAGAACAGATCCTGGTGTCCTGCTCAGAGAAAACAACCAGTAACACAATGATTTTGACTCTATATCACTAAAAATAATATGATAAAAGTGTTCGTTTATGGGTCTTCATACGATCTGATTCTATATTCACTATAAACATGCCCAGTTTTTGTGTTAAATTAATAAATTGTGTAAATAGGAAACGTTTATTATTCAAGTTGACAACTGTTACCAACTTTTTCTCCAGTCTCTGTTGTCCATAATCCTTGCTGTACAACACCAAATTCCCCTTCACCAAGAGTTTTGTTGATTTGAATTGAATCAGAAGATATGATCTGTTTACTAGGGGGTCTGATGTAGGAGGAAGGTCTGGGAGATCGCTGTTCTGGAGGCGATGGACTCAACGTTCGTCCGATGTCTCCACCTGATCGTGTAAGGATTGCCTGAAAAAGAAAATAATTCATTTTTTTACAATTCATCATCTGGAAACCAACATCTTAAGTATGAGTGATTATGGATATCACCTTTGGTCATCCATTTACACATGTTTCGGCATTGTAAAAAAACCTTATGACCTAAAAATACCGAAAGCAACCGACCAGGCAGATACCACAATACGCTACAGAATAAATTTCATATAACTGGATGTCAGGCAGATAGAGCCATCTTTTATACAAAAAAAATAAAGGACACAACTATTTTTAAAATATCTATCTGTCTTATCTTTCAGACTGAAGATAATATTTTCTACATGAAATGTTCCAAGGTATTCTTCGCTACAATTAAACAGGTGTAGGCTACAGATAAGCATGGAAACATTGCTTCTTTTGAATTCAGAAAAGATATATGCAGCAATACTTCAGTACAAAATTTGTATCTTATGTAATATCATTTGAAGGATTTAATATGAATATCAATCTTATGAAAGTATGAATTGATGATACAAGTGGACCAATCCTTCTTGGGCCCCTCTTATTATATAAATATCTATCATGAAATGCTTACTGCACCTGTGTTATGGTAGCTGACAATAATTTATTTCATAAACTATTAAATGTAATAAGAAAGATTAATGACTTTGACATATTTTTTGAATCAATGAACATTCTTCTTTGTGTAGTGCAATTACACATGTCTCCCTTTAATTCTCCAAAAGGAGATACATTTTTTGTATGTCAAATGTATAGAGGAAGTACATATGCTACGATCAAAACGACTCAAGATGGGGTCACTTGACTAGAGATGCTCTAAAAACATAGTACTACATTTATACATACTTATGTCTAGAAAGTTCTGAAATTATCTTTGAAAAGAAAATCTTTTAAATCAATTTTAATCTATTCAGAACAGATCCAAAATTGGTGTCCAGCTCAGAATACAATGATTAAACATAGTATAATATAAGTGTTTGTTTATGGGTCTTTATATAATCTGACTCAATTGAATAAATACAGTGTTCTGGTGGGAACATATTTATCATCAAGTCATTTCCAACTAAGGTGCAATTCTTATATATTTATCAAACACATAGTTTTTGTTGTTTTTTTATTTGCTTTTTTATCACTTCGAGTAAATATCAGCTGATAAAACTATAAATATGCTAAAAGTTAAAATCTTATTCTTATTTATCTAAGAAAATTATTTACACTACAAATAGTTTGCATACTTTTAGTTCTAAATTACCCTTGATACAATTTAATCTGAAAAGGAAATCCTAATATATATCTTGTCAATTAAAACATTTACCCACAAAATTTAATACCTACTGGAAGTCTTTTTAATGTTCCAAAACGTTTCTTCATGGTGAAATTCTAAATTCCAGAACTGCTGTCATTAAAAACAGAAATAATTCCATGCAAAAATCTTATCTTTCTGGTAGGATGAATGTAATATGTGTATATATAAAAACTGGCAGACTTAAATTTAATCTGCTAATGATTCATCAAAAAGTTTTTAAAACCTATAATTAAAGGGAAATAACTGGGGATTACATATCCTGGCTGGAGATGTCTAATCTTTTATGCAAGTATTTGAAAAAAATGTTCAGAAATAAAAAAAAAATTAAGTTCATATAACAACAGAATTATTATTTGAAACAAGCATATTATCTACCAGACTTGTGTAAAGTACACCTTACGGCCATTTTATTATTTACTGTACAAAAGTATATACAGGACAATGGTACATATCATTATATATATACAGGGTTGAATTCAGTCTTCCGGAAATATGTACTAATCTGTTCCGATTTTGTTCTAGTCAACACGTTTTTCTGTCTCTTTTTCGTGGTAAATTGAAGTAAAAGGTTGTATCTTTCCATGCTCTTTGTATTTTGTGACTTTTGCCTCTTGTCGATCCCCATAGATGTCACATGGTGGAGAACCATTTAAAATTGTTAGATTGACAGCATTTTTGAAAAAAAATATATGTGAAATTTACAGATTTTTGCAATTTCCGTTGTGAAGTGTACTGAGCACCTCCAAGAGGCCACATGCTTTCCACATGTTCCATAAGTGCTTGATAATGTAAACAAGAACAACACGTAACATTTTCTGCATTTTATCTGTAAAAGTTCCCATGAGTTTGGCCAGAGTTAACACAAACATTCATTATTTAGGTCTCCGGTTTACATGGAACTGGTAATTTAAAGAAAGTTCTCATTATTCTGTCGGACAGCAAAGAGGAAAGATTGGAAGTTGTTGTCGACCTTATAAATCATCCAGAAAATAAGATATATTTTTGGTATAGAAAAGGGAAAGGTGTCAACAGACAATATTTGTGGCTAAATGAAAATTTACAAGAAAAGCTACGCATACTTGGGACCAATCACATAACTCTTTATATTTGGTTAGGTACATGTGACTTGACTGTAAAATCTGATCAATTTATCAAAATTTGCTCGGAGGATTTTTCTGCTGTACGTTCCCTTTGTAAAGGACTGAAAGATATTTTTGATTACATCAGACAGTTTCCTACAATTACGCTTGTATATCTTGAAATCCCATATTATTCTATATATTTGTGGAACTTGATCATGAAAATTTTAGAAAACAAGACACTGTTTTAGAAACACAAGTTACTGAAGTTAACAAGTACATAGACCAACTTAACAGTCATTCACAAAAATTCTCCATGTTTTTGTTTAGATCTGGAAAAAAACAGAAAACATAAAAACAATCCATTTACCAAATACTTATTATATTACGGCCTTTACGTTGATGGTTTACACCCACACCTAGATTTGGCAAAGTTGTGGTTAATTCGTATTTCACTAATATTAGAGAATGACCGCACTTAAATTATCTACCCAAAAATTGTAAGTGAGAATTATCTCATTACACAGGTTTCAAGCTGTAAAGATATAAATAGCTTTTTGTACAGTAGTGTTCTGTTTTGATTTCATCATCTATTATATGATACCATCCAAAGTTATTCTGTATGTGAGACTTATCACATTACAGTCGGTCTAACAGTTTTCTTGTAAATATTTTCACACATGTCACGTGCTCATTCTGATTCAGAGTCTTTTGCAGATGACAAAAATTCTTCTGTAGAATCCGAAACTGAACCTGACAAAATTGCCCTCCAACCGGCACCAATTCATACTGCACATTCTGACACCCATATTTCATCAGACGACGATCGTCCAATACCAGTGCTTACACCACAATGACAATCTCCCATTCTACCTGATTCTCCAATTCAACAACAGGATTCTCCCGTTCCAGCTGTAATTCAGAATACAAGTAATAAACCACAATTTCATATTATGGAAAAACTAGCACTTTGCAGAAAATTCAGAGGTTATCCTTTTGAAAATGGTTTAGTATTTCTTAGGGAATTTGAATCATTTGCTACTCTACACCACATAACGTCTGGTGAAAATGAACGTAAAATAGCAGCTTTTCATCTGCAACTAACAGGGCCTGCGTTAACTAACATGGTTCAATTCTTTGAATTCAGAACATACAATTTTGTGGAATAAATTTGAGGAATTATTTAGTTCCAATTATGTACAATTCGATTGGCAAACCCAATTGTCATGTTCGAAAATGAGAATTTCGAACAGCTCAAATTGTTTCCGGGTAAAGCGATCGAAGATTTCCATTGCCAATAGATTTATCTCATGTTTATATGGAGTGACTTTGTAACATTTTCCGTTCAAAATATAATTTACAAGAACACACAAAAACAATAACTTTAAGCAAGATTTACATTTGAACTCATTCTGGATTTAATTTGTGGTTAGAATATACATGCACATTCGTGTTGCTCCTGAATTTAGCTATGGCAGACCAGATTAAATAGGACTGTTACATACAATTTTCAGTATTCTCATCCTAATTTTAGAAATGTACATGGTTCCATTCTACATAGATACGTTTTACTTCACATTGTGTGTTTCATGTGGTACATTTTGTACATATTTTATGAATGACTCACATAGATATTTCTGTCACAAATTAACACCTTTTATATCTGTCCATATTATTTGTCAAATTTACAACATTTCAGACATTCATTTCAACTGTAATTTTTAATTTGTTTTCTCAAACTCTCCTTTTTCTTACTTTAAACATATTTTATTGTTCAATAAGAAACAATTGGATAGGATACAAGTTTCACAACTTAGAAACGTCTTCTCCTTTTTCTTTCATTAATAAGCAGATGTTTTCATACTTGATTCACTAATTTCATAATTAACTAAATTCAAAACCTAAGAAAATATTTTTTTTTACCAAAACGAGTCAGTTTTTTCTATAAAAAATTATTGTGTATTGTTGATATCCTTATTATGTGTAATGCTGCTTTTTCATTTGTGCATTGTCGATTTTTTTTTTGCATTATTCGTATTACAAGTCGAATACTTTTGTATTTACATGATTGATAGATTTTACCAACTGTTGACGGAAATTTGGGTAGCAAGAAGTCCTGTCACGAATACGGTGAATATTGTAAAATCCATGTCATGTGGCGTAAAAGAGATCTTTCAGAAATAACCATGGAAAATATTCGTCATTCTGATCAAATTCTTTCGTTACCTTTATTTTTTTATTGGTCAAAATCTGAGAGTGTAAGGAATGTACAATGATAGGAGTGAAATAGTCGTGTTTTTTTCTTTTTCTCTATAACGTATGAATATTTGTTCATTTATAGCGTTTGTTTTCCATAAGTTAAGAGTAAGGGACTCTACTGAATAAGATTCTCATTGTTTTATGAAGGAGAAGAGATATTATATATACATACAGGGTTGAATTCGGTCTTCCGGAAATATGTACTAATCTGTTCCAAATGTCAACACGTTTTTCTGTCTCTTTTTCGTGGGAAATTGAAGTAAAAGGTTGTATCTTTCCACGCTCTTTGTATTTTGTGACTTTTGCCTCTCGCCGATCACCATGGATGTCACAATATATGCATGTATATACTTTTTTTATACTCATCTAATGTAACCTATTATTTTTTGGTGACTAGACACATTCCTGAACATAAGAGGGTTAAAAGTGGGTGTGGTCATCTGGGGTAGGTTGTGGTGTAAACCACTAAGATTGGCAGACTCTTTTTTAAAGCAACATCAACATGTTTTTCAGATCCCTCTACCATGCAACTTCAAAACATCTATAAAAATGTTCTAGATCTATGAATGTCATAATGATATGTGCACATATATCATGATGGTCAAGTTTAACAGCATCAGATCTGGAATTGATAAACTTGAGCACATGTATTACAACTACACATTTAGACCCTCATTATCAGATGTTGTTTTAAGCTTGAAGTTCACCCATTTTTTTTTTTAATGATTACCATAAAATATTTTTTTGTCAAATCATTCAGGCCATTTAGGTCACTCTGTTTCAATTTAAATACTACGAATTGGTTATCTACCTGTTATAAAAATAGAATGAGATATTGAATTGTCTGGTTACCTGTCTGTTGTAAAAATAGAATGATACACTGAATTGTCTGGTCCCGTTTATAAAAATAGAATGAGACACTGAATTGGCTGGTCCCCTGCCAGTTGTAAAAATAGAATGAGACACTGAATTGTCTGGTTATCTGCCTGTTGTAAAAATAGAATGAGACTTTAAATTGTCTGGTTACCTGCTTATAAAAATAGAATGAGCCCTTGAATTGTCTGGTTACCTGCCTGTTGTAAAAATTGAATGAGACACTGAATTGTCTGGTTACCTGTCTGTTGTAAAAATAGAATGAGACATTAAATTGTCTAGTTACCTGCCTGTTGTACAAATAGAATGAGACACTGAATTGTCTGGTTACCTGCCAGTTGTAATAATTGAATGAGACACTGAATTGTCTGGTTGCCTGCCTGTTGTAAAAATAGAATGAGACACTGAATTGTCTGATTACCTGCCTGTTGTAAAAATAGAATGAGACACTGAATTGTCTGGTTACCTGCCTGTTGTAAAAATAGAATGAGACCTTGAATTGTCTGGTTACCTGCCTGTTGTAAAAATAGAATGAGACACTGAATTGTCTGGTCCCCTGCCTGTTGTAAAAATAGAATGAGACACTGAATTGTCTGGTTACCTGCCTGTTGTAAAAATAGAATGAGACCTTGAATTGTCTTGATTACCTGCATGTTGTAAAAATAGAATGAGACACTGAATTGTCTGGTTACCTGCCTGTTGTAAAAATAGAATGAGACACTGAATTATCTGGTTACCTGCCTGTTGTAAAAATAGAATGAGACACTGAATTGTCTGGTTACCTGCCTGTTGTAAAAATAGAATGAGACACTGAATTGTCTGGTTACCTGCCTGTTATACAAATAGAATGAGACATTAAATTGTCTGGTTACCTGCTTATAAAAATAGAATGAGACACTGAATTGTCTGGTTACCTGCCTGTTGTAAAAATAGAATGAGACACTGAATTGTCTGGTTACCTGCCTGTTGTAAAAATAGAATGAGACCTTGAATTGTTTGGTTACCTGCCTGTTGTAAAAATAGAATGAGACACTGAATTGTCTGGTTACCTGCCTGTTGTAAAAATAGAATGAGACCTTGTATTGTCTGGTTACCTGCATGTTGTAAAAATAGAATGAGACACTGAATTGTCTGGTTACCTGCCTGTTGTAAAAATAGAATGAGACACTGAATTGTCTGGTTACCTGCCTGTTGTAAAAATAGAATGAGACACTGAATTGCCTGGTTACCTGCCTGTTGTAAAAATAGAATGAGACATTGAATTGTCTGGTTACCTGCCTGTTGTAAAAATAGAATGAGACCTTGAATTGTCTTGATTACCTGCATGTTGTAAAAATAGAATGAGACACTGAATTGTCTGGTTACCTGCCTGTTGTACAAATAGAATGAGACACTGAATTATCTGGTTACCTGCCTGTTGTAAAAATAGAATGAGACACTGAATTGTCTGGTTACCTGCCTGTTGTAAAAATAGAATGAGACACTGAATTGTCTGGTTACCTGCCTGTTATACAAATAGAATGAGACATTAAATTGTCTGGTTACCTGCTTATAAAAATAGAATGAGACACTGAATTGTCTGGTTACCTGCCTGTTGTAAAAATAGATTGAGACACTGAATTGTCTGGTTACCTGCCTGTTGTAAAAATAAAAAGAGACACTGAATTGTCTGGTTACCTGCCTGTTGTAAAAATAGAATGAGACATTGAATTGTCTGGTTACCTGCCTGTTGTAAAAAAAGAATGAGACACTGAATTGTCTGGTTATCTGCCTGTTGTAAAAATAGAATGAGACACTGAATTGTCTGGTTACCTGCCTGTTGTAAAAATAGAATGAGACATTGAATTGTCTGGTTACCTGCCTGTTGTAAAAATAGAATGAGACCTTGAATTGTCTTGGTTACCTGCATGTTTTAAAAATAGAATGAGACACTGAATTGTCTGGTTACCTGCCTGTTGTAAAAATAGAATGAGACACTGAATTATCTGGTTACCTGCCTATTGTAAAAATAGAATGAGACACTGAATTGTCTGGTTACCTGCCTGTTGTAAAAATAGAATGAGACACTGAATTGTCTGGTTACCTGCCTGTTATACAAACAGAATGAGACATTAAATTGTCTGGTTACCTGCTTATAAAAATAGAATGAGACACTGAATTGTCTGGTTACCTGCCTGTTGTAAAAATAGATTGAGACACTGAATTGTCTGGTTACCTGCCTGTTTGTTGTAAAAATAAAATGAGACACTGAATTGTCTGGTTACCTGCCTGTTATAAAAATAGAATGAGACATTAAATTGTCTGGTTACCTGCTTATAAAAATAGAATGAGACACTGAATTGTCTGGTTACCCGCCTGTTGTAAAAATAGAATGAGACATTGAATTGTCTGGTTACCTGCCTGTTGTAAAAATAGAATGATACCTTGAATTGTCTGGTTACCTGTCTTTTGTAAAAATAGAATGAGACACTGAATTGTCTGGTTACCTGCCTGTTGTAAAAATAGAATGATACCTTGAATTGTCTGGTTACCTGTCTGTTGTAAAAATAGAATGAGACACTGAATTGTCTGGTTACCTGCCTGTTGTAAAAATAGAATGAGACATTAAATTGTCTGGTTACCTGCTTATAAAAATAGAATGAGACACTGAATTGTCTGGTCCCCTGCTTATAAAAATAGAACATGATGTTCCACAGTTTGTTGTTAAAGTGACATCCAGTTGTGTCATTGAAATACATGTAGTACCCTCATTATATCAGTTCATCATTCTGTAGCAACCTAAATTTTGACCTTTCATCTTCCATGCTAATTTTCCAATTCACCAAACTGCACACGATCATTGAAATTCGGTGAAAAAAAAAAAAAACCTGCATGTACACATGACCTTGCTCCATTATTTTATGTCATATACATGTATATACAACCATTTGTTGTATTTATGGAAATAATTTTCATAAATAATAAGCAGAAGCAAAAATAAATCAGAATTCTTACCAAAAATTTCATTTTCTTTTCACTACCTTTGTTCATTACCAACTCCAAAAGGATTGTCAAAGATTATGATAATGCGATGACTTCATTCCCTTCTATACAATGTACTAGTAAATAACTCAGCAAGGTGTGACATCATTTCCCCTTGACAAAAATCATTATAAAAACGTAAATCTGACCACAAAATGTAATAAAAATATTTCTGGGTTAAGTACATGTACCTGTAGTTGTGTGTGGTAAAGGTGTATTACAAGTGTTATTGTTTTATTGAGTACATGTGAATGGCTTCAATCAAACTTCTCAAAGGCTATAAATAGATCTATGCTATTGATTCCTGGTGAGTCATCTATCTTTTATCTGGATCTGGTTTCATGCATTTAATCAGGATTTTCTGCATGTTTGATACATCAACTGTTGTAATGATGCACATGCTGCACTTAAAGCTCAAACACCGTCATGTTTATAACATTTCTCTACAAATGTTACATTATCTGATCACATTATCTTATTTAAGATCGTTAAAATATTAGATTTTTTTTTTATCAACTAGTATTCATACAACATGTTTATTTTCCATGATGAACTTTTGAGATAGTCCCTTTGCATATATACTTGAGACAAACTTTGAAGGAAGTGTAAAGAGAAAAGGAATCATTAAATTAATTGATCAAAATACTGTTGGGAAAAACAGTCTAATTTAGTAATTTTTTTAATATAGGGATAGGCTTTGAGCTATTTGATAAAAGGTCAAACTATTATTTGAAATACAAGAGCTCTTCTCAAATTCCAAACCAAATAAAATACAGTAAAAGTTCTATTCAATTATTTCAGATTTTAATTGGTTACCTTAGAAAATAAAAAGGCCAGATACAAAAAGAAGTATGGCTGATGATTTCTTTCATGTTTATAGTAGACTAAAATATATCTTACAGTGAATTTTTTTTCACAACTGTTAGAAATGCTCACACACTTGTGATCTTGGAAATATTTTGGTTGTTCTAACATAGACAGCATAGGATTATTCATTCTTCATTCAATCTAAGTTGTGTTATGCTAGGGTTATTGGGATCAGTATTTATCCTCACTTTCAAAAAAATTCAATTTTATTTTAAGCAGTCAAGATTTAGACATAAGTAAAATTCTTGTGATCAGTGTATTTAATATGCACAATTTAAATAAATCCCTGAAAGGGATGTAATGTAATATATACCCATTAGTATTATATGATAGATACATTATGTACGATGGGAGATAACTCCTGCTTGTCTCCTCAGCTGTGATGCTTTATATGTTTGTATTGTGTATTTTGTATTGTTTTTGATGATAATCCATTTACTGGATTTTATATCAATAAATATTATTTGAATTTGAATTTGAATCTCAGTAATTGTTTTACCTAAATCACAACTAACAGACTTAATGGGGGAGGAAAGAATTAACATTATCATGAAATGACAGGTGAAACCCCTAGTCTTGGGTAGACATCTGGAAATCTTAACTAGAGGTGGGTATCGGGAAACAAACCACTTCAGGGGTGTTAGGCATCTGGTCAGAAATATTAATTTAAGGTGGGTATCAGTAAACAAACCACTTCAGGGGTGTTAGTCTTCTGGTCAGAGATATTAACTTAAGGTGGGTATCAGTAAACAAACCACTTCAGGGGTGTTAGTCTTCTGGTCAGAGATATTAACTTAAGGTGGGTATCAGGAAACAAACCACTTCAGAGGTGTTAGTCTTCTGGTCAGAGATATTAACTTAAGGTGGGTATCGGGAAACAAACCACTTCAGGGGTGTCAGGCATCTGGTCAGATATTAACTTAAGGTGGGTATCGGGAAACAAACCACTTCAGGTGTGTTAGGCATCTGGTCAGAAATCTTAACTTAAGGTGGGTATCAGTAAACAAACCACTTCAGGGGTGTTAGTCTTCTGGTCAGAAATCTTAACTTAAGGTGGGTATCAGTAAACAAACCACTTCAGGGGTGTTAGTCTTCTGGTCAGAGATATTAACTTAAGGTGGATATCAGGAAACAAACCACTTCAGGGGTATTAGTCTTCTGGTCAGAGATTAACTTAAGGTGGGTATCAGTAAACAAACCACTTCAGGGGTGTTAGTCTTCTGGTCAGAGATATTAACTTAAGGCGAGTATCAGTAAACAAACCATTTCAGGGGTGTTAGTCTTCTGGTCAGAGATTAACTTAAGGTGGGTATCAGTAAACAAACCACTTCAGGGGTGTTAGTCTTCTGGTCAGAGATTAACTTAAGGTGGGTATCAGTAAACAAACCACTTCAGGGGTGTTAGTCTTCTGGTCAGAGATATTAACTTAAGGTGGGTATCAGTAAACAAACCACTTCAGGGGTGTTAGTCTTCTGGTCAGAGATATTAACTTAAGGTGAGTATCAGTAAACAAACCACTTCAGGGGTGTTAGTCTTCTGGTCAGAGATTAACTTAAGGTGAGTATCAGTAAACAAACCACTTCAGGGGTGTTAGTCTTCTGGTCAGAAATCTTACCTTAAGGTGGGTATCAGTAAACAAACCACTTCAGGGGTGTTAGTCTTCTGGTCAGAGATATTAACTTAAGGTGGGTATCAGGAAACAAACCACTTCAGGGGTGTTAGTCTTCTGGTCAGAAATCTTACCTTAAGGTGGGTATCAGTAAACAAACCACTTCAGGGGTGTTAGTCTTCTGGTCAGAGATATTAACTTAAGGTGAGTATCAGTAAACAAACCACTTCAGGGGTGTTAGTCTTCTGGTCAGAGATTAACTTAAGGTGAGTATCAGTAAACAAACCACTTCAGGGGTGTTAATCTTCTGGTCAGAAATCTTACCTTAAGGTGGGTATCAGTAAACAAACCACTTCAGGGGTGTTAGTCTTCTGGTCAGATATCTTAACTTAAGGTGGGTATCAGTAAACAAACCACTTCAGGGGTGTTAGTCTTCTGGTCAGAAATCTTAACTTAAGGTGGGTATCAGTAAACAAACCACTTCAGGGGTGTTAGTCTTCTGGTCAGAGATTAACTTAAGGTGGGTATCAGTAAACAAACCACTTCAGGGGTGTTAGTCTTCTGGTCAGAAATCTTAACTTAAGGTGGGTATCAGTAAACAAACCACTTCAGGGGTGTTAGTTTTCTGGTCAGAGATTAACTTAATGTGGGTATCAGTAAACAAACCACTTCAGGGGTGTTAGTCTTCTGGTCAGAAATCTTAACTTAAGGTGGGTATCAGTAAACAAACCACTTCAGGGGTGTTAGTCTTCTGGTCAGAGATATTAACTTAAGGTGGGTATCAGTAAACAAACCATTTCAGGGGTGTTAGTCTTCTGGTCAGATATTAACTTAAGGTGGGTATTGGGAAACAAACCACTTCAGGGGTGTTAGTCTTCTGGTCAGAAATCTTAACTTAAGGTGGGTATCAGTAAACAAACCACTTCAGGGGTGTTAAGTCTTCTGGTCAGAAATCTTAACTTAAGGTGGGTATCAGTAAACAAACCACTTCAGGGGTGTTAGTCTTCTGGTCAGAGATTAACTTAAGGTGGGTATCAGTAAACAAACCACTTCAGGGGTGTTAGTCTTCTGGTCAGAAATCTTAACTTAAGGTGGGTATCAGTAAACAAACCACTTCAGGGGTGTTAGTCTTCTGGTCAGAGATATTAACTTAAGGTGGGTATCAGTAAACAAACCACTTCAGGGGTGTTAGTCTTCTGGTCAGAGATATTAACTTAAGGTGGGTATCAGTAAACAAACCACTTCAGGGGTGTTAGTCTTCTGGTCAGAGATATTAACTTAAGGTGGGTATCAGTAAACAAACCACTTCAGGGGTGTTAGTCTTCTGGTCAGAAATCTTAACTTAAGGTGGGTATCAGTAAACAAACCACTTCAGGGGTGTTAGTCTTCTGGTCAGAGATATTAACTTAAGGTGGATATCAGGAAACAAACCACTTCAGGGGTATTAGTCTTCTGGTCAGAGATTAACTTAAGGTGGGTATCAGTAAACAAACCACTTCAGGGGTGTTAGTCTTCTGGTCAGAGATTAACTTAAGGTGGGTATCAGTAAACAAACCACTTCAGGGGTGTTAGTCTTCTGGTCAGAGATATTAACTTAAGGCGAGTATCAGTAAACAAACCATTTCAGGGGTGTTAGTCTTCTGGTCAGAGATTAACTTAAGGTGGGTATCAGTAAACAAACCACTTCAGGGGTGTTAGTCTTCTGGTCAGAGATTAACTTAAGGTGGGTATCAGTAAACAAACAACTTCAGGGGTGTTAGTCTTCTGGTCAGAGATATTAACTTAAGGTGGGTATCAGTAAACAAACCACTTCAGGGGTGTTAGTCTTCTGGTCAGAGATATTAACTTAAGGTGAGTATCAGTAAACAAACCACTTCAGGGGTGTTAGTCTTCTGGTCAGAGATTAACTTAAGGTGAGTATCAGTAAACAAACCACTTCAGGGGTGTTAGTCTTCTGGTCAGAAATCTTACCTTAAGGTGGGTATCAGTAAACAAACCACTTCAGGGGTGTTAGTCTTCTGGTCAGAGATATTAACTTAAGGTGGGTATCAGGAAACAAACCACTTCAGGGGTGTTAGTCTTCTGGTCAGAGATATTAACTTAAGGTGGGTATCAGGAAACAAACCACTTCAGGGGTGTTAGTCTTCTGGTCAGAGATATTAACTTAAGGTGGGTATCAGGAAACAAACCACTTCAGGGGTGTTAGTCTTCTGGTCAGAAATCTTACCTTAAGGTGGGTATCAGTAAACAAACCACTTCAGGGGTGTTAGTCTTCTGGTCAGAGATATTAACTTAAGGTGAGTATCAGTAAACAAACCACTTCAGGGGTGTTAGTCTTCTGGTCAGAGATTAACTTAAGGTGAGTATCAGTAAACAAACCACTTCAGGGGTGTTAGTCTTCTGGTCAGAAATCTTACCTTAAGGTGGGTATCAGTAAACAAACCACTTCAGGGGTGTTAGTCTTCTGGTCAGATATCTTAACTTAAGGTGGGTATCAGTAAACAAACCACTTCAGGGGTGTTAGTCTTCTGGTCAGAAATCTTAACTTAAGGTGGGTATCAGTAAACAAACCACTTCAGGGGTGTTAGTCTTCTGGTCAGAGATTAACTTAAGGTGGGTATCAGTAAACAAACCACTTCAGGGGTGTTAGTCTTCTGGTCAGAAATCTTAACTTAAGGTGGGTATCAGTAAACAAACCACTTCAGGGGTGTTAGTTTTCTGGTCAGAGATTAACTTAATGTGGGTATCAGTAAACAAACCACTTCAGGGGTGTTAGTCTTCTGGTCAGAAATCTTAACTTAAGGTGGGTATCAGTAAACAAACCACTTCAGGGGTGTTAGTCTTCTGGTCAGAGATATTAACTTAAGGTGGGTATCAGTAAACAAACCATTTCAGGGGTGTTAGTCTTCTGGTCAGATATTAACTTAAGGTGGGTATTGGGAAACAAACCACTTCAGGGGTGTTAGTCTTCTGGTCAGAAATCTTAACTTAAGGTGGGTATCAGTAAACAAACCACTTCAGGGGTGTTAGTCTTCTGGTCAGAAATCTTAACTTAAGGTGGGTATCAGTAAACAAACCACTTCAGGGGTGTTAGTCTTCTGGTCAGAGATATTAACTTAAGGCAAGTATCAGTAAGCAAACCACTTCAGGGGTGTTAGTCTTCTGGTCAGAGATTAACTTAAGGTGGGTATCAGTAAACAAATCACTTCAGGGGTGTTAGTCTTCTGGTCAGAAATCTTAACTTAAGGTGGGTATCAGTAAACAAACCACTTCAGGGGTGTTAGTCTTCTGGTCAGAGATTAACTTAAGGTGGGTATCAGTAAACAAACCACTTCAGGGGTGTTAGTCTTCTGGTCAGAGATATTAACTTAAGGTGGGTATCAGGAAACAAACCACTTCAGGGGTGCTAGTCTTCTGGTCAGAGATATTACCTTAAGGTGGGTATCAGTAAACAAACCACTTCAGGGGTGTTAGTCTTCTGGTCAGAGATATTAACTTAAGGTGAGTATCAGTAAACAAACCACTTCAGGGGTGTTAGTCTTCTGGTCAGAGATTAACTTAAGGTGAGTATCAGTAAACAAACCACTTCAGGGGTGTTAGTCTTCTGGTCAGAAATCTTACCTTAAGGTGGGTATCAGTAAACAAACCACTTCAGGGGTGTTAGTCTTCTGGTCAGATATCTTAACTTAAGGTGGGTATCAGTAAACAAACCACTTCAGGGGTGTTAGTCTTCTGGTCAGAAATCTTAACTTAAGGTGGGTATCAGTAAACAAACCACTTCAGGGGTGTTAGTCTTCTGGTCAGAGATTAACTTAAGGTGGGTATCAGTAAACAAACCACTTCAGGGGTGTTAGTCTTCTGGTCAGAAATCTTAACTTAAGGTGGGTATCAGTAAACAAACCACTTCAGGGGTGTTAGTTTTCTGGTCAGAGATTAACTTAATGTGGGTATCAGTAAACAAACCACTTCAGGGGTGTTAGTCTTCTGGTCAGAAATCTTAACTTAAGGTGGGTATCAGTAAACAAACCACTTCAGGGGTGTTAGTCTTCTGGTCAGAGATATTAACTTAAGGTGGGTATCAGTAAACAAACCATTTCAGGGGTGTTAGTCTTCTGGTCAGATATTAACTTAAGGTGGGTATTGGGAAACAAACCACTTCAGGGGTGTTAGTCTTCTGGTCAGAAATCTTAACTTAAGGTGGGTATCAGTAAACAAACCACTTCAGGGGTGTTAGTCTTCTGGTCAGAAATCTTAACTTAAGGTGGGTATCAGTAAACAAACCACTTCAGGGGTGTTAGTCTTCTGGTCAGAGATATTAACTTAAGGCAAGTATCAGTAAGCAAACCACTTCAGGGGTGTTAGTCTTCTGGTCAGAGATTAACTTAAGGTGGGTATCAGGAAACAAACCACTTCAGAGGTGTTAGTCTTCTGGTCAGAGATATTAACTTAAGGTGGGTATCAGTAAACAAACCACTTCAGGGGTGTTAGTCTTCTGGTCAGAGATATTAACTTAAGGTGGGTATCAGTAAACAAACCACTTCAGGGGTGTTAGTCTTCTGGTCAGAGATATTAACTCAAGGTGGGTATCAGTAAACAAACCACTTCAGGGGTGTTAGTCTTCTGGTCAGAGATATTAACTTAAGGTGGGTATCAGTAAACAAACCACTTCAGGGGTGTTAGTCTTCTGGTCAGAGATATTAACTTAAGGTGGGTATCAGTAAACAAACCACTTCAGGGGTGTTAGTCTTCTGGTCAGAGATATTAACTTAAGGTGGGTATCAGTAAACAAACCACTTCAGGGGTGTTAGTCTTCTGGTCAGAGATATTAACTTAAGGTGGGTATCAGTAAACAAACCACTTCAGGGGTGTTAGTCTTCTGGTCAGAGATATTAACTTAAGGTGGGTATCAGTAAACAAACCACTTCAGGGGTGTTAGTCTTCTGGTCAGAGATTAACTTAAGGTGGGTATCAGTAAACAAACCACTTCAGGGGTGTTAGTCTTCTGGTCAGAGATATTAACTCAAGGTGGGTATCAGTAAACAAACCACTTCAGGGGTGTTAGTCTTCTGGTTAGAAATCTTAACTTAAGGTGGGTATCAGTAAACAAACCACTTCAGGGGTGTTAGTCTTCTGGTCAGAGATATTAACTTAAGGTGGGTATCAGTAAACAAACCACTTCAGGGGTGTTAGTCTTCTGGTCAGAGATTAACTTAAGGTGGGTATCAGTAAACAAACCACTTCAGGGGTGTTAGTCTTCTGGTCAGAGATATTAACTTAAGGTGGGTATCAGTAAACAAACCACTTCAGGGGTGTTAGTCTTCTGGTTAGAAATCTTAACTTAAGGTGGGTATCAGTAAACAAACCACTTCAGGGGTGTTAGTCTTCTGGTCAGAGATTAACTTCAGGTGGGTATCAGTAAACAAACCACTTCAGGGGTGTTAGTCTTCTGGTCAGAGATTAACTTAAGGTGGGTATCAGTAAACAAACCACTTCAGGGGTGTTAGTCTTCTGGTCAGAGATATTAACTTAAGGTGGGTATCAGTAAACAAACCACTTCAGGGGTATTAGTCTTCTGGTCAGAGATATTAACTTAAGGTGGGTATCAGTAAACAAACCACTTCAGGGGTGTTAGTCTTCTGGTCAGAGATATTAACTTAAGGTGGGTATCAGTAAACAAACCACTTCAGGGGTATTAGTCTTCTGGTCAGAGATATTAACTTTAGGTGGGTATCAGTAAACAAACCACTTCAGGGGTGTTAGTCTTCTGGTCAGAGATATTAACTTAAGGTGGGTATCAGTAAACAAACCACTTCAGGGGTATTAGTCTTCTGGTCAGAGATATTAACTTAAGGTGGGTATCAGTAAACAAACCACTTCAGGGGTGTTAGTCTTCTGGTCAGAGATATTAACTTAAGGTGGGTATCAGTAAACAAACCACTTTAGGGGTATTAGTCTTCTGGTCAGAGATATTAACTTAAGGTGGGTATCAGTAAACAAACCACTTCAGGGGTATTAGTCTTCTGGTCAGAGATATTAACTTAAGGTGGGTATCAGTAAACAAACCACTTCAGGGGTGTTAGTCTTCTGGTCAGAGATATTAACTTAAGGTGGGTATCAGTAAACAAACCACTTCAGGGGTGTTAGTCTTCTGGTCAGAGATATTAACTTAAGGTGGGTATCAGTAAACAAACCACTTCAGGGGTTCATTTGGCTATTCGGTTTCAGAGGAGAAGATTTTTTTTAGAAATCAACCAATCAGAAACAAGAATTGCCTGTGGTGGTCATGTTTGTTAACAGATCGAGACGAAATGAGCATCTTTATAGAGGACCTTCCATAGATGCTTCCTACCAAGTTTCGGTTCATTTGGCCAAGCGATTTCAGAGAAGATTTTTTAGAAATCAACCAATCAGAAACAAGAATTGCCTGTGGTGGCCATGTTTGTTAACGGATCGGGACCAAATGAGCACTCTGTATAGAGGACCTTCCATAGATGCTTCCTACCAAGTTTCGGTTCATTTGGCCAAGCGGTTTCTGTACTACTGTTATGACAATGAGAAGGAACCTCTGTACTACTGTTCTAACATTGTGTAACCTATCACAGAGATTTCCTTTGTCTTAATTACTTTACCCATTATCTCATGGTTACACACCAGGCAACAAGCCAATACTATTAACTACAACTCTAAGACAAGTACCTGGCACCTTCTTGAGTAAATGAACAGAACAGAATGCCAATATTTAAATATAATATATTGTCTAAATATGTTTTTCATCTATTATTAGTATTAATATTTATAAATATATTTTAACAGAGTTAAAAGTTCAACATTGACAGGAATCTCTGCAGATATTTTCATGTGATGTCATACAATTTTTTTTTAAATGCATTAATATATACTATTTATTTATCAATATTCATAGACATATTTCAACAAAGGAAACAGTTCATCATTGACAGGGTTAGGGGCTAGGGTTATGGTTAGTTTGATTTAATGTATGGTGTTTAATGCCACTTTCAACAATATTTCAGTAATATTGTGTCTGTCAGTTTCATTGGTGGAGGAAACCAGAGTACTCGAGGAAAACCACAGATCTCTTGCAAGTCACTGACAAACTTTATCACATAAAGTTGTATCGAGTACAGCAGGATTCAAACTCACAACTTTAGTGGTAATAGGCACTGATTTAGCACAGGTAGTTGTAAATCCAACTACCATATCATTACGACCACGACGTCCCCAACATTGACTGGAATCTCTGCCAAAATGTAAATGTGATGCAAGATATTTTTTTTAATAAATCGCCAACAAATATTTTATTTTAATTATTAATATTTAAAATAAATATATTTTAACAGAGTTAAACATTGACAGAAATCTTTGTGGTTTGTGAGGTTATTATCAGTAAATAAAAGTCTATCATAGATTAGTGTAAGGGGTATTTAAAACAGCTATTAACACCTATTTTTAACTTTGCTTTACAGGAAATATCTGATAAAAGTATTTAGTAGCTGGGAGGAGCAGAGACAAAAATGTGGGGAAATGTTGATAAGAGAAAAGTATTTTTGTTTGCATAATAAGAAACAGAACCGGTACCCTGGCCCTTGTTTATTTTGAACTTGATCTTTACTAGTAGTACTCTTCGGTATTGTATACATAAGAAATTCCAGACATACATGTACAAAGTAACAAAGAGTAAGTAGACCATAAATATTACTAATTGACAAAATAGATTTTTCTGATAAGTTCAATTATGATTAATGGTATATCTAAGAGACTTGTAATTAGGTCATTACAACCAATTAAACACTATCATGGTATATAATTAACATAATTGCAACAAAAATCAGCAGTTATATCAATATTTTGATTATTAAAAAGACTATTATTGAATTATGGAATGTAATTATGTGTTATGAATTGGATCTTTTTAAAATCATGTTTTGCATTAGTTCAATATGACAAAGAGTTTTGATTGATTGATTTTTGGTGTTTAATGTCACTTTCAGCAATATTTCAGCTATATCATGGCCACCAGTTTTAGTGGTGGAAGAAGACGGAGTACTCGGAGAGAACCACCGACCACGGGCAAGCAACTGGCAAACTTTTATCACTTGCGGCTGCGAGTCGAGTGCACCCTTTTTTTCAATATGATATAGAGATTGAAAGTTTGAACTGATTTAACTTATAAATGATGTCTGACAGTGTCCTCTTAATACAGGTTATTATACATCTTACTCCCACACACTTTTAAATTATTTGGTTTTCAAATATTTGAGCTTAAATGAAAATTATTTCAGAAACACCTCGTGAACACTAAATTTGATATCCACTGTACCTTTTTATTATTATATTATAATCTTTATACTGCACTAAAAAAGCTGTCCTGAAAGACCAATTGCCAGTTCTTGCAATAAGATTTGGACCTAAGCTAGTTTAGCCCTGCCAATAGTTTTAGCCAGGAAAGTGAGTATTTAAATAGGGTATTGACTTTGCTTCTGTTCCTATGATTTTTTCATTATATTTTTGAACTGTTTGGACAGTGGTATTTTTGATTTTTTTAAATATTTTGTTTACTTTTAAACAGTTTGTCACTCAAAACATGATTACCTGGTAGTTTGTAAATATTTTCTTAGAGGTATTGGAATTTAAACAGTGGTCTCTTAAAACTGATACAATATACCTTATTTTGGGTTATTCATAATATTTGATTTGATTTGATTTTTGATATTTAACGCCACTTTCAGCAATATTTCAGCTATATCATGGCGACCAGTTTTAGTGATGGAAGAAGTCGGGAGTACCCTGAGAGAACCACCGACCATGGACAAGCAACTGGTAAACTTTATCACTTGCGGCTGCGAGTCGAGTGCACCTTTTTTTGTAATTTACAAAGATGGGTGCGAACCCACGCCGTATTGGTGATAGGCCTGTATGAGTTGTTAGGTAATCCAACTCATTGAGCCACCCGGGCCCTTATATTCATAATAAAAATGAAATATATGGATCTTGCTGGGTACATACAGCAAATACTCCATTGTAATTCATGGATTAGTATATTGTATCTCTCCTCTACCTTCTTCCAAATAATTTTTAACAATGACTATTCTTATTAACAAATCCTATTTGTTAACTTCATGCTTTGCTCTTCTATGTCTAGTTTGTGACATCTTCTAATATGACGGCCTATATATCGTCAGCCAGTATATGTCAGTATATATCTACCTTTAGCACCTGCGCACTCAAATTATCGATTGGAAAGAAAAAAACATAATATAAAAAGTTTCTGTAATGAATAAAAGCCTACAAGGTCGTTTCCGTGAGGTCATTCACAACAACTACACATTATATTACTTTGTTTACATGTATATACACAAATATGCGATGAAAACGCACTCATCTGGGGTTTTCCCCGACGGATGTTACAGCCACCTCCCACGTGAAATTTTGACGACGTAAACAACCAATATTCGTATTCATATGTGAAGGGGAGGTAAACGGAACAGGCGTTGTGTGGTGGATTTTAAGGTCGCCTAGGGTCATAAAAAATTTCGTATTTGTCATATTAGAAAAGAAATAATTCATGGCAGCCGTAGGTTTGTGTACATTTAACCATGGGTTGGGCATTTATATTCGTATTTTATCCCTTGGGAAAAAAAAATTGAATATAAATGCCCAACCAATGATTAAATGAGCACAAATCTACAGCTGCCATGAATTATTTCTTAATTCTAGAATGAGAGATAATTTATTCTAGTGTGAGAGATAAGCTAGAGGGCTAGTATTTGTACAAGTTCACAGTGATTTACTCAGTCAGGAGTGATCATGTATATGTGTGTTAGGGGTATCAATTTTGCCTCTGTATTTATGATTTTTCTATTAGATATTTGAACTGTTCTGATAGGGTAGTATTTTTTACTTTCATATTACTATAGACAGTTGTCAAATATATGATTTAGACTGAAAATAATATCCACCTTCTTTAACTTGCCAAGAGCACCAGGAGGGAACTCTTTCTTGTACATTTTCCTCAGCCGTCTCATCTCCGGCTTCGTCATTCCGATATCCGTCAAATCATCTTCCTCCACGTATTTCAATTGATGAATTGTGTTAATTTTTAACTGATCTTTTATGGCATTGTAGTAATGATCCAACTCCGTCTCTTCCATGAAATCATGGAGGCTCTTTTCTGTTGTCATGGTAATACAAGATCACCTGACCTGAAAAATAAATACAAATGATTAGCACTTGAAACATACATAAAATATACACTACCCATAGAATCTTCAATAAAAGTGTCCTACAATAAGGACAATTATAAATCACATGACCTGATAAACAAATATGATTGGTTGATACTTCTGTTTAAACTTAAAAAAGTGTACCTGGAATAATGAGGAAAACTCATACATGTATGCTAAAATGATGAAACGGTCCCTAGCCAGCAGTAGAGAGCTCTTTACTTGTCAATAAATGCTACATCTGGGCATCATTATCATGTTTGATGTCACTTAGTGTATAGAATTTCATTTTTTCATTATCAACAAGAAAACAGGTAAAGAAATCTAAAACAATCTGAGGGGTCAGAGTGGCTCAATGAGTGAGGTAGTTGGATTACCTAACAACTCATACAAGCCTATCACCAATATGGCATGGGTTCGCGCCCAGTTTGTAAATTACAAAAAAAGGTGCACTCGACTCGCAGCCGCAAGTGATAAAGTTTACCAGTTGCTTGCCTATGGTCAGTGGTTCTCTCCGGCTTCTTCCACCACTAAAACTGGTCGCCGTGATATAGCTGAAAGTGGTGTTAAAACACCAAAAATCAATTGATCAATCTGGGACATTATGATAGAGACATGGATCAGAAAACAAGAAAACAGGTCAAGAAATCTAAAACAATCTGGGACATCATGATAGAGTCATGGAGAAAACAGGTAAAGAAATCTAAAACAATCTGGGACATTATGATAGAGTCATGGAGAAAACAGGTAAAAAAATCTAAAACAATCGGGAACATTATGATAGAGTCATGGAGAAAACAGGTAAAGAAATCTAAAACAATCGGGAACATTATGATAGAGACATAGAGAAAACAGATAAAGAAATCTAAATCAATCTGGGACATTATGATAGAGACATAGAGAAAACAGATAAAGAAATCTAAAACAATCTGGGACATTATGATAGAGTCATGGAGAAAACAGGTAAAGAAATCTAAAACAATCGGGAACATTATGATAGAGACATAGAGAAAACAGATAAAGAAATCTAAAACAATCTGGGACATAAATATGATAGACATGGATCAGAAAACAGCAGACGTCTTGATTTTTTACTGCTATTTATTTATTCAGCACTATCTAAAATTTGAAACATAAATTTGTACAAAGTCAGTACAGTGCTTAATTATGTATGTGGCAACATTTCAATTCCTAAGTGATAACAAACCATCTAAAAAAAGACTCTTTTCAGCAATGATCACTATCTTCATGTGTGTGTGTAGTTATCAGTTACTTAGTATATATATATATATATATACATCATTTGATCTTATTTAAGTCTTTGGCAGTGTTATATATTATGAAAACAGTTGCAGTTTTCCTACAAACTGTGGCTGTGAACATTTAAATGAATGTCCATAGACTCATTAAAACAACTAGTTTATCAATTATAAACATAACCACTCATATCTTATTATTATTTCTTATTTACTTTATTTGACTTTTTATTCTGTAGCAATGTTTAATAAAAACTTTTTTGAATTCCCTTGGAAGGAAGTCTTTTGAATGGACTTTATACAAGGAAAATCTCTAATTCTCTTGGAATGATGTCTTTTGAATGGACTTTAATCAAGGAAAATCTTTAATTCCCTTGGAAGGAAGTCTTTTGAACAGACTTTATACAAGGAAAATCTCATTAGGGGTGTAACGATATACTTTTTCCACAAGCAATACGTATCGCAATATTTGATATGTATTATAGGAAACTGTAACTATTCCTTGAAGTCCATGCTGGTCGACATGGGCGTTGCCATGTTTTGTTTTTTTTTATATGAGGTCGCTTACGTACTAGCGGAAATTATAAATATTTGATATTTGATTAATTAATTTTAAAAGCGTAAATTAATCGATTCACTTTTCTCAAAATATTAATTAAATGATCACCAAAAGAAGAAAACGGAAGTTCAACACTACTTTTTAAAAAAAAATGAGCATCATATCGTTTGTATCGTAAGCGGCTTCCACGTATCGTGAACCGAACCGTCCCCAAAATAATCGTGATTTCGGTACATACGGTGAATCGTTTCCCCCTTAGTGGATATACAGTGAAACTTGTGCAATCCGACACCTGAGTATTCTTACATCCTACAAAAATTTATGGTCCCAAAGTATTTCTTGTGTATTCCGAAACCTGAAACCTGTGACTTCCGACACTGTTTTCCAGTTCCAGTGCTATTAATTACACTTAATTAATCCTGTCTTATTCGACTCTTTGATCTTCTAATTAATAACGGGTCCGGGTGGCTCAATGAGTTAGGTAGTTGGATTACCTAACAATTCATACAAGCCTATCACCAATACGGCGTGGGTTCGCGGCCAGCTTTGTAAATTAGAAAAAAAGGTGCACTCGACTCGCAGTCGCAAGTGATAAAGTTTACCAGTTGCTTGCCAATGGTCAGTGGTTCTCTCCGGGTACTCCCGCTTCTTCCACCACTAAAACTGGTCGCCATGATATTGCTGAAAGTGGCGTTAAAACACGAAAAATAAAAAAAATCAATCATATTAACATTCCTTTACATTATAGATACAATTATAAACCATCCAACATAAACATACATAATTTGTTCTCCTGTTAAATTTGTGCAAATTTCTGTTAAATAAAAGAAAAACCAGAGTATTCTGACATCCCGTACAATTCAAACAAACAGCCTTTAAAAGAACACTATACTACATTTTTTCTTATGTAGCAAAATGTCATACAAGAAGGAAGACAATTACATTATTTGTCGCTTTACAACACACACTTCTGTAAGAATACTATACTATCTTGTAGTAGCTAAAAAAAGCTACCCATAAGGAAGACAATTTCAGCATTTATTGCTATACAAAATAAACATCCAAAATATTTTTTTGCTTTGTGTTTTAACGCCACTTTCAGCAATATTTCAGCTATATCATGGCGACCAGTTTTAGTGGTGGAAGAAGCCCGAGTACCCGGAGAGAACCACCGACCATGGGCAAGCAACTGGTAAACTTAACACTTGCAGCTGTGAGTCGAGTGCACCCATTTTTGTAATTTACACAGCCGGGCGCAAACCCACGCCATATTGGTGATAGGCTTGTATGAGTTGCTAGGTAATTCAACTACCTAACTCATTGAGCCACCCGTACCCTAACATCCAAACGAAAATAATTACAGTGAAATCTGTCTAAATGGAAACTCCTTGGGACTAGCTTCTATGCTAGGAATAGACAGCTGTTTGGGCTATACAGGTTAAATTAACAAAGATTTCCTACTTTTGGGACTTAATTTATAGTTTGGTTTATAGAGGATTTTGCTTTAGACGTGTTTTACCTGTATATTATATCAGCTCACTAGTAGAAAGATAATTCTAGTATTTATTCCTATACAAAACAACTATCCTAATAAAACTATCATATTTTGTAACAGTAAAATACTTCAGCAGGAAGACAATTCAATTATTTATTGTTAAACAAATACTAGTACATGTATAATAAAATAAACAGCCCTAAGAACACTATCAGTGCTGGATTTAGATAAAGAGAGGCTAATCCACTTGTGAGGCCCCTCCCACACGACTGGAGTAGAGGAAGATGGAAGTGTGCTTAATCAATTTCAATAAAGGTGGGGAAGATGATGAGGGGTGTTTAAAATTCTGCAATATTCTGAAATGGAGTACAACTGTGTAAGGAAAATTACTGACGGGTTGCTTAGAAAGTACAGTACATTATGACAGCATATATGTGAAAGTCCAATTACAGTGGTAAAAACATCATACACCTTGGCCAGAGACCCCCTAAACTTTGAGACCTAGCTATAGGCTTCACCCTATCGAGTCTATAGGTAAATTCGGCACTGAACACTATAATGCCTATTAGAAGTTGAAATAGTTTAGGAGTGACACATATGTATGTACATATACAGAGTAGACTTGTACAATTTCTTTTTTTTAATTACATACATGTATGTAATAACACCTTTACCAGATCAAAGTTTTTACCAAAGTTAAAATCTTGACTGCCCACTTATATATGCTAACATTTCTTTACTAAGTACATGGATAACTTTCATTGCAACAATTTATTCAAAGGGATAATTAATAAGAAACGGACTTAGTGCAAGTCTATATACAGAACTGAATCATTGTTTTAAAACACAAATTACTAACGGAAATCAACAGTCAATTTGATTCCATTTCAACCAGAATAAGATATAAACCGTGAATCATAACATGTTTTAGTTTATTAGTGGGTTAAACTGGCACCCATCTACTGAACGTTTTCTTTATGATACCAACAGGTGCTATAATCAGGTCGCTATTCCTGCTATAATCAGTCAAACAAGATTACTTATCAATCTATTTTTTTATATAAAACTAGTTTTTTAATGAATCAAATTTTGAAAGGTCTGTAATTTTTGTTTGTGCACATTATACCTATTTAACATGCCTACATTGTATTTACTACACTACCGGTACTTATAAGTTTATGCAAATTATGGACTACAGTAGTCCACCTCTTAAAAGGCCATCCCTTGTAGGGGACAGATTACTAGTATTTTACCATATACATGGCCCGATATGAGGAATGGTCTTATAAGCGGGGGACCAGTGCTGGATTTATCATTGTGCTTAGGTGTGCTTAAGCACAGTGCCCAGTTGACTGGCCCCATCTTCCTACCAAAAAAAATAATTTTACAATGGATTTTTGCTTATGTGGTGCAATTTTAAATTTGAAGGCGTTCTGTTCCGGAGCAATTCCAGACATAATGAGAGCGTTGACTGCCTGCGTAGGCCTACCGGCTCTCCCTCCTTCAGGGCCCAAGTAAGGGGCCTCATAACTTAACTAGCACAGGACCTCATTTGTCCTAAATCTGGCACTGCGGGGGACTACCGGTGTTGTATAGTTTTATGGTTATACAGGTTAAATGCCACTCTCAACACGATTTCAGTTAGATCAGGTGGGGTGGTCAGTACTGTTGGTGGAGGAAACTAGAACACCCAAAGAAAACCACTGACCTGCCACACGTCACTGACTAATAAACTTAAACAAAAAAGAATGTATCAAGTATACCTGACCATGATGGCAATGAAACTTTTAACTCCTGTGGTGATAGACACTAAATGGATAGGTAAATGTAAATTAAAAAAAAAAAAATTTTGGGCCAGTAAAAAATTAGTCACTGGTCCAAATGGCATAATGGTGGCCCAAACATTTTGTGACATTTTTTTTATGAAAAAAAGACATCAGATATCAATATATAAACAGTTTTCAGATTAATTGTTTTTGATCAATAACATTAAAATTCATTCTTTCACTAGTCTCACTGGGGTTGGGGGTCTCTTCAAGGTAATTTTGGTAGGTACAGGTGTGCAGCTGAAATTGCGAAAACACCCCAATGCATATATTGCTATCAAATGAAACCTGAATTTACTTGTTATAACTTTTTTGACAACCTTGACGCCATTGGCTAGGGTGGTCTTAAGAAACGATGCTAGTCCATCGGATGGGGACAATAAAAGGCTGGTTTGTGTAAGAGGAGATCAATGACATGATCACATTAAAAACATCCTGAAAAGAGTAGACTGATGCCACTACAAGGACCGCTCTTGCACTCCCCAGAGTGAAGAGTGACATCACTTGTTTCAATCCACTATGAAGAAGTGATTTTAAAGTAAAATAACCTCTCAAAAACTCAGTTCGGGGTAATGTCAGTTGGTTATTCATTCCAAACAAGTATCTCACTTTGTTGAAATAACAAACGGTGCTGTCATTTTCTGTTATATAAACAACTGTTAACTTTTCCTGTTATTTTTTAATTTGTAAACAAAAGTTCTGGTTCCAAAAAAGAAAACCACTCCCAATTGTCATTAAAATGTAGCCGTGTACATGAAACTATGAAAAGTTTAAAAGAAGTGACAGGCCAGATCGTTTCCGTAGTTTGACATTACTGTCAACGATTTTCTCTCTGTTGTTGGTGAAAAGTTTTTCAATGAATACCTAAGGATTGACACAAAAAGGTTTCCGATTTCTGTAAAAATGAAATTTGTACATGTACATTTTGCAGCAGATTGAATGAATAAATTTCCAAACCGTGGAAGATACCAGATCGCAAACATTATAAGTTGACAGAATTCTCTTTATTGTTCACAACTTTCCACTTCGTCCGTGATTTTTAACAATTTTAATAATTAAATCATAAAGAAACAAAAAAAAACATGTTTCTTTTCTAATATTTAGTGAATATTTGTGTATTACATGAAAACGTGTAGGAAACGTGTATTGATTGGCTCGATAAAAATACATAATTGGGGAGAACAGTAAATTACATTAGCTGTGTATTCATTGGCTACAAAAATGTATTTGGACCAATCGCTGTGCTCGTAACAAACCGTGTTCGACTAGAACAGAAGAGTTATCTACCGTTGAAGTTACAGTTTATGTCCGGTTTCAGTAAAACAACAATTTTTAACGGTCTTTTAGGCAATCGACCAAACGTTTTTTGTTGGGCCAGTGACTACCTAATTTGGAGCAGCTTTTGGTCGCCCGAATAAGAGATTAGTCGCATTTGGCAACTGGGCAACCGTCCATTTCAGGCACTGATATGATGGTAGACTAGCATCTTCAAAATCAACTATTCCTCCAAAGCAATTTTATGCATCATATAACTCACATCAGAAACCATTCCAAGCATTTATTTAACACAAATAACAACTTGCTGAGAAAAACTGGCTGGATATTACCTACATACATTTTTTTTGACATTTTAGTTAATTTTTTGGAACAAATGTTACACAAATCTTACAAAGGGATGTAATTTGAGGAAAACCGCTAGTAGCCATCGGCAATTCTCGTTAAATAAATAAAGAGTTAAATTAAAGGGAGATAATCAGACACTGATGTTGATAATTTCTACCTTTTGGTGTAGTTTTCTAATGTTCAGTTTCTGGAAGATTGGCTTTTGAAAATTGCATTAATTCAATGAACAAATTGTTTCAAATAAGACTGACAGTATTTACATTTACAAAATGTACATGTTTCAATTCAGAAACTCTCAAAATGGCAAGTCAAATTAGACTGATTGATTGATTTTTGATGTTTAATGCCACTTTCAAAAATATTTCACTATATCATGGCTACCAGTTTTAGTGTTTGAAGAAGCCAGGGTACCCGGAGAGAACCACCGACCATGGGCAAGCAACTTTGTGATGCGAGTCCACCCTTTTTTGTAATTTACAAAGCCGGGTACGAACCCACGTCATATTGGAGATAGGTTTGTATGAGTTGTTAAGCAATCCAACTACCTAACTCATTGAGCCACCCGGGCCCTGAGACAAATTAGAAAACTTAACTGTACAATGGAAACATTTCAATACTGCGAATTAATACAAATCTTTTTTTTCTTTTTTATTTCTTGAACAACCACTCAATTGACCTTAAACTGAAATTGCCAAGTACATGTATACCATTAAGTAGGAGATCCATTAAAAAAAAACCTGCATAATTTTATCAACAAATGTCACATGTTTTTTTCACAGATAACCCTATGCATGACTATAACCAATTAATCAAGTTTGTCAAAATATCTTTAGACTATAGCTAAAAACATGCAAATAATTTTCATAAATATATCATAAATATATCCCATTACATGTACATGAGGTATAAAATAAAAATTTGGTCTTCTTCCATTAGAAAGTCTTCACTCTTAAAAAAAGTACATTTATTTATAAACATGAAATCATGTCATTTCAACTTGAAAATAATTCTATGCACAGTTGATTGGTTTTAAGTAAAAAACAATTATCAGTGTTATCAGTAAAAAACAATTATTATAACATGACGTCCTTCTTTCGCTTTGTAGACAAACGAGCGATTTATCGATGGTATAATCTCATTCGCACACACACCGCTGAATGTGACTGACTTTTCCATTGGCAGCATAAATTGTGTGCAAGATTTTCCGCAAACGCAAATATAAATTACCGTTTTCCAATCAAAGTATACTACCGTATTTGTACTCTTAGACATATCAGAATCGAAATATGGGTTGGCAGATATTAGTAAATTTTATCCCTCACCTCTGGCTCGGGATAAAATACAAATATCTGCCAACTCAAGTTAAAACTCAACACACATTCTTTCTGGCTTCCATGATTTATTTCTTAATCAGTGTTATCAGTAAAAAAACAATTATCAATGTTATCAAGTGCAAAAAGGCCACAATGAAGTAAATCAACTGATAATGAGTCTATTAACATTAATTAATAACAAAGTGGTTCTATAATCTATATCACTCCATGATTACATCAACTCTAAATAACATTACATGCCATCAATTATATACATTTGTGTGTATTACCATATCAACCATGAAATAGGGTTATAGAAATACATGACTAGTTTTTCTCATGGCAACATTAGGGAAAAATATCTTGACATGGAAGATGCAAAAAATAAATAATCTGACCCAGCAGTTTTCAACAAGAAATTTTTGAAAAAATTTGAAGAAAATATTGATTTTTCATATAAAAAAATAATCTCATTTTTGTTTCTTGTGGAAAATATTTTCTGGCTCAGGAGAAAAAATACAGTTCTCCCCCTAAAACAATTACATGGTCTGTGGAAGTA
Source organism: Bathymodiolus septemdierum (assembly GCA_963383655.1). Classification (NCBI taxonomy): domain Eukaryota; kingdom Metazoa; phylum Mollusca; class Bivalvia; order Mytilida; family Modiolidae; genus Bathymodiolus; species Bathymodiolus septemdierum. The sequence continues at coordinate 36,051,159 of OY726530.1, read as the reverse complement.
CATGTAATGTTCACTTGACATTATATAACATTCGATCAATTGATCAATGGTCAAACTTTGTAGCTGTTGATCTACACTTCCATTTTTATTTACACTTGCTTCAATTTTCAACTACTATTCAATATTTTAATCTCAGGCTGGGTTTTTTTTACAACAATTTTCAACCAATAATCAACATTTTCTTATGTCAGTTTTGGGATATTACATTTGTAGCTAAAATTTCCAACCAATAATCAACGTTCATTTTCATCTTCAGCTATAATCAGTCCTTTGCTTCACTTGAAATAGACACATAATAAGAGTTCTGTGCGACACATTACAAAATATTATTGAACCTGATCTAAGTATCAAATATTAACATGTCTAATCATACTACTGAGGTGCAACTTTAATGTACGACATTATAATATATGGGCCATACATGCCAATGCTCCGGATTTCTCTCGGAGCCTCAGTAATTTTGACCCTTTACCGGGCTACAGGGACAGCCGTTAGATTCTCCGGAATTTCTGAATTTCTCAGGCAAATATTTTCTTTTGTAGAAAGATCGTAAGTCGTGTTGTTTTAAATTCCATTAAATAAATAACTCAGACTTTTTGCAACTAAAAAGCACACCCAACAATCAACTTAAAAACCTCAAAATCGTCTACAGAAGGGAGCTTTACCCCCATGGACTTCTCAAAAGATCTTGCCCTTGACTCACTCGGGACCATAGGCTGTTCTCAGATCTCTTGCCAAATTTTCTCAGGAATTCAATTATTAAAAATGTTGGCAAGAATATATGGGCTGCCTAAACCATAGTATTAATCTAATCCTCCATAGGCAAATAAATTATGACCTATATATCATCAAAAAAGGTAATTAACATGATACTCATCTGTAGTGAGGTAGATCAAATGTACATACTGTAATTGTAGGTGTTAGACATCCACTTCTTGACAAAGTGAAACTAGATCCTATAATTTGTCCCACTCCCATCCTCTTGTGTCTAAACTTACAATAATAATATATATGTTACACTGCACATTTAAATATAGATTAACCTGATTCCATTACCTTCAGTTTTTGTATAAATACAGAGGCAACATTAGGGGTGACACCAAATTACTTTATTATTTTTACAAACAGGCAACATTAGGGGTGAGATCAAATTACTTTATTTTTTTTTACAAAGATGTAACATAAGGGGTGAGACCAAATTACTTTATTATTTTTACAAACAGGCAACATTAGGGGAGAGATCAAATTACTTTATTATTTTTACAAACAGGCAATATTAGAGGGGAGACAAAATTACTTTATTATTTTTACAAAGAGGTAACATTAGAGGCGAGACCAAAAATACTTATTATTTTTACAAAGAGGCAATATTAGAGGTGAAACCAAATTACTTTATTTGTTTTACAAAGAGGCAATATTACTTAGGGTGAGGCCAAATTACCATGCATTATTTTATTAAATGCATGTACAGAGGCAACATTAGGTGTGAGGCCAAACTACATGTACCTTGTTTTTTTAATAGGCAATATTGACCAGGTTGGGAAAGAGGATATCTTGAATGAAACCTTGCATATTGGCTGATCAAAATAAAACATGAATTTCCCATCATCATGATAGGATTAGAAAACCTATCCTTAATTTGTGAATGCTTAATTCACAAATTAAGGATAGGTTTTCTAAAATTTAGAAGAGTTTCAAACGAGATATAGGCGGGTAAAAACCACAGGTGTGTTGTCCATACAAGAAGGGCTACTGTTACTATTAAAGTCTACACTATTATTTACATATTAAATGTAATTTTCTTGTCATAAGCCATTAATCCCCTCTCATCAGTGTTGACATTAGGTATATCTGTTATTCAAATACAAACACCAGTACTATAGGCCAAGGAAATAAAGGATTTTTTTTTTTTATATTTTGACAAAGGAAGTGAGTGAGATTCGCATTTGTTCAGCTATATTATGTGGAGAATAAGTTACATTTGATGAGATGATGATGATGTCTGCTTTGTACTAGACCAACACATCGAGTTGGATTTTAATAGTGCCAACTCCCTGAAACAACAGCCTGTGGATAGAGATGTCGTTTGACTCTTGACACGTAATCTTGATTCTGAGCTCTTATTCTTTAAATGATGTGTGCTTAGTGGAGAAGCAACAAATACCAATCTTATAGTATTTGGATTGATCAGACTGGGGATCTACCTCACTCTAGCCAAACATGCCAACCATTACATCATGATGCCATTTCTTTGTGATACGATTTGTTTTTTGGTGTTTAATGCCATTTTCAGCAATATTTCAGCTATATCATGGCAACCAGTTTTAGTGGTGGAAGAAGCCACCCGGAGAGAACCACCGACCATGGGCAATTTAAGCAGCTGGTAAACTTTATCACTTGCGGCTGCGAGTCGAGTGCACCCTTTTTTGTAATTTACACGCCATATTGGTGATAGGCTTGCATGAGTTGTTAGGTTATCCAACTACCTAACTCATTGAGCCACCCGGGCCCTCTTTGTGATATGAAGATTAAGTTAGTGCAAATAAATGCCCCAGGATCTATGGTTTAAAATGTGATAAAAAAATCAATAACAACTGCTGACGTTGGATGCCAGCAATGCTCACATGGCATTTGACCAGGTGAGATCTTAAAAAAATAAACACACATACACAAGCAACAGATTCAATCCTTGCTTATTTTGTGGTTAATTCAAGATTACTGATATTGTCCAACAGCCATTCACATCTAACCAACTGACAAGCTAGATTACAAAAACTATATCACTGTTAAACATTTGTACTTCAATCATTCACACATAATATTTTATTACTTTTCTTCCTTGTATTACTCCATTCACAACCTTATGCGATAGAATTTGTCTTTGACATGTGGCAAAACAGTGTTTTTCAATGGACGCTTTGGTTCCCTCCATCCAAATTGTCAGTCATTATAATTACCTGTATACAAAGTCGTGTAATTTACAGTCTTTCCCCAGTTTCATACCATCCCAAAGCGTTAAACCCCATAGCCAGATTGTACAATGTTAGTGCTGTACACCTAAAGTCAACAATGGTAAACCCCTATGCCAGATTGTACAATGTTAGTGCTGTACACCTAAAGTCAACAATGGTAAACCCCTTAGCCAGATTGTACAATGTTAGTGCTGTACACCTAAAGTCAACAATGGTAAACCCCTCAGCCAGATTGTACAATGTTAGTGCTGTACACCTAAAGTCAACAATGGTAAACCCCTTAGCCAGATTGTACAATGTTAGTGCTGTACACCTAAAGTCAACAATGGTAAACCCCTCAGCCAGATTGTACAATGTTAGTGCTGTACACCTAAAGTCAACAATGGTAAATCCCTCAGCCAGATTGTACAATGTTAGTGCTGTACACCTAAAGTCAACAATGGTAAACCCCATAGTCAGATTGTACAATGTTAGTGCTGTACACCTAAAGTCAACAATGGTAAACCCCATAGTCAGATTGTACAATGTTAGTGCTGTACACCTAAAGTCAACAATGGTAAACCCCTAATCCAGATTGTACAATGTTAGTGCTGTACACCTAAAGACAACCATGGTAAACCTCCAGTCAGATTGTACAATGTTAATGCTGTACACCTACAGACAACAATGGTAAACCCCTTAGCCAGATTGTACAATGTTAGTGCTGTACACCTAAAGACAACAATGGTAAACCCTCATAGCCAGATTGTACAATGTTAGTGCTGTACACCTAAAGTCAACAATGGTAAACCCCTTAGCCAGATTGTACAATGTTAGTGCTGTACACCTAAAGACAACCATGGTAAACCCCTAAGCCAGATTGTACAATGTTAGTGCTGTACACCTAAAGTCAACAATGGTAAACCCCTAAGCCAGATTGTACAATGTTAATGCTGTACACCTACAGACAACAATGGTAAACCCCTAAGCCAGACTGTACAATGTTAGTGCTGTACACCTAAAGTCAACAATGGTAAACCCCATAGCCAGATTGTACAATGTTAGTGCTGTACATCTAAAGACAACCATGGTAAACCCCCATAGCTAGATTGTACAATGTTAGAGCTGTACACCTAAAGACAACAATGGTAAACCCCCATAGCTAGATTGTACTATGTTAGTGCTATACACCTAAAGACAACAATGGTAAACCCCCATAGCTAGATTGTACAATGTTAGAGCTGTACACCTACAGACAACAATGGTAAACCCCCATAGCTAGATTGTACAATGTTAGTGCTGTACATCTAAAGTCAACAATGGTAAACCCCCATAGCTACATGTAGATTGTACAATGTTAGTGCTGTACACCTACAGACAACCATGGTAAACTCCATAGCTAGATTGTACTATGTTAGTGTTGTACATCTAAAGTCAACAATGGTAAACCCCCATAGCCAGATTGTACAATGTTAGTGCTGTACATATAAAGACAACAATGGTAAACCCCCATAGCTAGATTGTACAATGTTAGAGCTGTACACCTACAGACAACAATGGTAAACCCCCATAGCTACATGTAGATTGTACAATGTTAGTGCTGTACATCTAAAGTCAACAATGGTAAACCCCCATAGCTACATGTAGATTGTACAATGTTAGTGCTGTACACCTACAGACAACCATGGTAAACTCCATAGCTAGATTGTACTATGTTAGTGTTGTACATCTAAAGTCAACAATGGTAAACCCCCATAGCCAGATTGTACAATGTTAGTGCTGTACATATAAAGACAACAATGGTAAACCCCCATAGCTAGATTGTACAATGTTAGTGCTGTACACCTAAAGTCAACAATGGTAAACCCCGATAGCTAGATTGTACAATGTTAGTGCTGTACATCTAAAGACTACAATGGTAAACCCCCATAGCTAGATTGTACAATGTTAGTGCTGTACACCTAAAGTCAACAATGGTAAACCCCATAGCTAGATTGTACAATGTTAGTGCTGTACATCTAAAGACAACAACGGTAAACCCCCATAGCTAGATTGTACAATGTTAGTGCTGTACACCTAAAGTCAACAATGCCAGATTGTACAATGTTAGTGATGTACACCTACAGACAACAATGGTAAACCCCTATGCCAGATTGTACAATGTTAGTGCTGTACACCTAAAGACAACAATGGTAACCCTCCATAGCTAGATTGTACTATGTTAGTGCTGTACATCTACAGACAACAATGGTAAACCCCCATAGCTAGATTGTACAATGTTAGTGCTGTACACCTAAAATCAACAATGGTAAACCCCTATGCCAGATTGTACAATGTTAGTGCTGTACACCTAAAGACAACAATGGTAACCCTCTATAGCCAGATTGTACAATGTTAGTGATGTACACCTACAGACAACAATGGTAACCCTCCATAGCTAGATTGTACAATGTTAGTGCTGTACACTTAAAGACAACAATAGTAAACCCCCATAGCTAGATTGTACAATGTTAGTGCTGTACACCTAAAGACTACAATAGTAAACCCCCATAGCTAGATTGTACAATGTTAGTGCTGTACACCTAAATACAACAATGGTAAACCCCCATAGCTAGATTGTACAATGTTAGTGCTGTACATCTAAAGTCAACAATGGTAAACCTCCATAGCTAGATTGTACAATGTTAGTGCTGTACACCTAAATACAACAATGGTAAACCCCCATAGCTAGATTGTACAATGTTAGTGCTGTACATCTAAAGTCAACAATGGTAAACCCCCATAGCTAGATTGTACAATGTTAGTGATGTACACCTACAGACAACAATGGTAAACCCCATAGCTAGATTGTACAATGTTAGTGCTGTACATCTAAAAACAACAATGGTAAACCCCCATAGCTAGATTGTACAACGTTAGAGCTGTACACCTACAGACAACAATAGTAAACCCCCATAGCTAGATTGTACAATGTTAGAGCTGTACACCTACAGACAACAATAGTAAACCCCCATAGCTAGATTGTACAATGTTAGTGCTGTACACCTAAAGACTACAATAGTAAACCCCCATAGCTAGATTGTACAATGTTAGTGCTGTACACCTAAAGACTACAATAGTAAACCCCCATAGCTAGATTGTACAATGTTAGTGCTGTACACCTAAATACAACAATGGTAAACCCCCATAGCTAGATTGTACAATGTTAGTGATGTACACCTACAGACAACAATGGTAAACCCCCATAGCTAGATTGTACAATGTTAGTGCTGCACACCTAAAAACAACAATGGTAAACCCCCATAGCTAGATTGTACAATGTTAGTGCTGTACACCTAAATACAACAATGGTAAACCCCCATAGCTAGATTGTACAATGTTAGTGCTGTACATCTAAAGTCAACAATGGTAAACCTCCATAGCTAGATTGTACAATGTTAGTGCTGTACACCTAAATACAACAATGGTAAACCCCCATAGCTAGATTGTACAATGTTAGTGCTGTACACCTAAAGTCAACAATGGTAAACCCCCATAGCTAGATTGTACAATGTTAGTGCTGCACACCTAAAAACAACAATGGTAAACCCCCATAGCTAGATTGTACAATGTTAGTGCTGTACACCTAAATACAACAATGGTAAACCCCCATAGCTAGATTGTACAATGTTAGTGCTGTACATCTAAAGTCAACAATGGTAAACCTCCATAGCTAGATTGTACAATGTTAGTGCTGTACACCTACAGACAACAATGGTAAACCCCCATAGCTAGATTGTACAATGTTAGTGCTGTACATCTAAAGTCAACAATGGTAAACCCCCATAGCTAGATTGTACAATGTTAGTGATGTACACCTACAGACAACAATGGTAAACCTCCATAGCTAGATTGTACAATGTTAGTGCTGTACATCTAAAGTCAACAATGGTAAACCCCCATAGCTAGATTGTACAATGTTAGTGATGTACACCTACAGACAACAATGGTAAACCTCCATAGCTAGACTGTACAATGTTAGTGATGTACACCTACAGACAACAATGGTAAACCCCATAGCTAGATTGTACAATGTTAGTGCTGTATACCTAAAAACAACAATGGTAAACCCCATAGCTAGATTGTACAATGTTAGTGCTGTATACCTAAAAACAACAATGGTAAACCCCCATAGCTAGATTGTACAATGTTAGTGCTGTATACCTAAAAACAACAATGGTAAACCCCCATAGCTAGATTGTACAATGTTAGTGCTGCACACCTAAAAACAACAATGGTAAACCCCCATAGCTAGATTGTACAATGTTAGTGCTGTACACCTAAATACAACAATAGTAAACCCCCATAGCTAGATTGTACAATGTTAGTGCTGCACACCTAAAAACAACAATGGTAAACCCCCATAGCTAGATTGTACAATGTTAGTGCTGTACACCTAAATACAACAATAGTAAACCCCCATAGCTAGATTGTACAATGTTAGTGCTGTACACCTAAAGACTACAATAGTAAACCCCCATAGCTAGATTGTACAATGTTAGTGCTGTACACCTAAAGATCACCTTGAACTAAATATAGTGTTACAGGTCACAACAGGCTTCACAAATAAATATAAAACTCAGGTTAAATTGGTAATAAAAACAGAAAAGATATGAATATAAATAATTGTGAAATTTAATGTCACTTTCAATGGTTGATTGAAATCATATTAACTCTTTCAACACTAAGTAACTAACTGTAAGGGCCAAATACCCTTCAACACTAAGTAACTTTAGAGAAATTTGTTTATAAATGGGCCAGTTATTTAAACACTCATAACTTTTTAAGTATTATCTGTATTTCAACAAACTTGGTATCAATGGAAAGCTGTACAATTTCAGTGACTTAGAAAACAGAACTGTAGCTCCTTTCTTAGATAATTCAGTGAATGAGGAATTTAATTTTCCAGAAGCCTCTATAATATTTCCTAGATATTTATATTTTAAAACCTTTTCAAGTTTAATACCATTAAGAAAGAACTCATGTTTATCATAGATTATATTCTTTTGTTTGAAAACCATAACATTGGTATAACTTTGGTTTTCTGAATATTAATTGAAAGTTGCCATCTGCTACAATAAGAGTTCAACTTGTCAATACAATTTTGTAAGCCTTCTGTAGTTTCAAATAATAATAAAAGATAGGATACTGTCATTCGCAGCACTGGTTAATAATATATAATAGGTATTTCTCTCAGGTAGAATTTAAATATTGACACACATAAGATAGATCTAAAAAATTTTATAAATGAATCTACTCCCCCCCCCCCCTTCCCTACAACCAAATATGAACATAAGCATGGCCTATGTTGTTGATATTATCCAGCTGAGGTTTAGTATTTGAATACTGCATGTGTCAATTTCATGGCCTACTGACTAAATTGAAGTCATAAATTGAAATTAAATCCTTTCAGAAATTGAAGCTGATTTATTAATGGTAATCAATTTACAGAAACAGAAACCCCAGAAGTTTTCAAACAGCTGTTTTCTATTGACAAGACACAAATGTCAAAAGTTTGATCAGTTACTGCCAACTTAAGGGCCGTTTACACATGCAAGTTTTAAACACATGTTTTTAACTTTTACCACCAATATTGCTAAATGTAAACATTGTATTCCTTAAAATACCAACTGTTCACAATGGAAGAAGATGATATTATCATCATAGCAAGAGCAGCTCAGATTATAAAAAGAAGACAAAGAAGACCACGAAGATGGATTCGTTCATGGATTCAAAGAAGGCAAATACATGGAGCCTACCATGCATTAATGCAAGAACTGTCGACAGAAAATCCAAAGGATTTCAAAACTTTCTGAGAATGGGCAAAACAGATTTTCAGGAGTTGCTGGCCAAAGTGACATCACACATTCAAAGACAAAATACATGGATACGGGAAGCGATACATGTATCTGCCGCTGAAAGACTTTCTATTACTCTTCGGTACTTAGCCACTGGGGACTCATACCATTCTTTGGAATACCTGTACAGAATTCCAGTTTCAACTTTATCAACACTGATACCAGAGATCTGTCAGACAATTTATGACTGTCTGAAAAATGATTATTTGAAGGTGAGTGTAAATACATGTTTATTGAACATTTTCAATAACAAAACTTCAAATGTTATGTTTGAAGTAAAGATCTTAAGTCTTCTATAAACGGAATAATGTTCTGTTATAGAAAGGCTTACTATTACTGTCATTGTCAGGTTCATAATTGTACGGCTCTGTGTGAGGTTCATAATTGTACTGCTCTGTGTGCCAGTTTTTTCCAGACTGAGACACACTGTTGTCTCTTGATTGGTGAGATACTAAAAGCTGATGGTGACAGTGTGTTGAACTGAGCTTCAAACAAAATTGACTGCATCTTCATTCGTGCAAGCCCTTTTGGCGCATGTCCTGAATTTTGCACATCTCTGAAGCAACATGCTTGCCAAAAATATCATCTTCGTCATCCTTTTTCTTTTGGTTGTGAAGGGGTCTCTGTCATTCTATCTTTCATCTGTGATAAAACAGATACCCTTAAGTGCATCTGGGCCATTGAATGGTCTTTTTCTTCCTACCAACCTTCTTGGTGTAGATGTACTTGTAGGACGTGTAGGACACATTTCCTCTGAATTAGCTGAAGACTGTGACATTGTATCATCAACTTCTTCATCACTCTCCCCTTGGTCTTGAGATGACATTTCCTAAAATAAAAAGTAGAATTAGAATTGATAACTTTCCTTTTTGTTGCAGGTTCCAAGTACGGAAGAAGAATGGAAAGAAGTTTCAAATGAATTTTTGAAAAGATGGAACTTTCCTCACTGCATTGGGGCTATGGATGGAAAACATGTTGCTATAAAGTGTCCTACAAATAGTGGTTCCAACTTCTATAATTACAAGAACTTCTTTAGTATTGTTCTGTTTGCTATTGTTGACGCCGATTATAAATTTGTGTATGTCGATGTTGGTAAGAATGGCAGGATCAGTGATGGTGGAATATTTGCAAATACTCCAATTTACACCAAATTAGAAAACAATGATCTCAAGCTACCAACGTGTGAACCTTTGCCTGACAGAGTGAAAAAAATCCCATATATGATAGTTGGCGATGAAACCATATCCAATGAAAACATATCCAAGTCGCAATCTTGAATTAATTCAAAGGGTATTTAACTACAGATTATCCCGAGTTTGCAGAATTGTGGAAAATGTTTTTGGCATACTATCAAGTAGATTTGGGGTTTTTCAAAAGCCAATTAACCACTGTAACCAGAAAAAGTTGAAAAAGTTGTGTTGGCATCTTGTGTACATTTTGTACTTCACAATTTCCTCAGGACTAAAACTTCATCTAAAAACATCTATACTCCGCCAGAGTTTATAGATCGTGAAATCAATGGAACTGTTGTTGAAGCTGAATGGAGACAAAATGCAGGAAATGGCAATATTCTGGCCAATATACTTCAACAAGGAGGCAACAGGTCAACTTTAGAAGCAAGAGAAATTAGAGATGAGTTATGTGAATATTTCAACACTGATGGACAAGTACCTTGGCGGTGGAATGCAATTTGATATTCATTTGTATAATTACCATATTTGTTATTGACTTTCGTGGTTCCACTTGGGTTCTGAGAAATGCATCTAGTGTCTTGAAGTGACTCCATGAACTTTTTATACACATCATCAGTGCCTGCTCCACTTTTTTGGAATCATTTTCCTTCTTTAGTTCTTTTGTGTAGTAACTTCTTAAATTTGCCAGTCCATAACTGATCAACTGGAATTAATAGAAATAAAGTATGTTTACTAAACATTTTCACTTCAATTTTATGCCACATCAGATAAGAGATATCTATACAAAAATAAGTACCCGATACATAAATAAAATAAGTAAAGTATTCATGAGAATATACAAAGATAAGATAAGAAGTACAAACACTAATATTAGATATCAATAATTAGATTAACTACTGCTCTGACATACTCATGTAAAATTACATTTGTTTATTATAAGGTTGGTTTGATGTATCTATAGGTTTTTGTTTACAAATAGATCAAAATAAACTCATTAACATTTTACATGCCATGGATTGATTATAAATATATTTTTGAATTGAAATTTAGATACCGTACATGTGTATTAATTTACATAAAACTTACGATTGAGGGGTGGCAAGTTCTCAAATTCATCCTCCAATCTGCTTTTTATTCTGCCAAGGGCTGCATTTCTTTTTTCTTTCTCATGATTAATATGGAGATTGTATGTTCCATAGATGTTCTACTTCGTGGTATAACTCACAGAGTTTTTGAATTTGAGTTTTACTCAAAAACAGCTCTTCTTTCCTTGGCATTTTCTCTTCATGTATTTTCTTTGTTTTCAAAAACGCACATGTTTGCTGGTGATGTTGTGATTATCGTTAGCATAAACTTGTGACCTTCATTCTGATTGGTTGATTTGCCATGTTTAGACCTGAGGAATAGAGCAAGTTCTATTCCCCAAGTTACACACACATGTTTTCAAAGTCTGAAACCTAACAGGGTTTACACATAAAGTTTTGATATGCATGTTGAAACTTGCTGTGTAAACGGCCCTTTACTGGTATCTTAGCTATATATTTATTGGACATCTTTGTAAACCAAACATAGCTATGATATATATAGACAAATGTATGTGCTTCAAGTATTATATACATTAATTGTATATGATAATTATGCACTGTCATCATATCAACTTCTCTGCTTCAAGTTCACACATGCAAAACATCCATATTTTGACAAATGTTTGCATCCAAATTTGTACAAAATGTATTTTTTTTAATGGAAAACATGATTGGTTGAATTGTAGTTAATAATACACAAAGGTGGTCCCTTTAATATATTTATCAGTTGTTTGCACCTTCATAAAACAATCACTAGACTTGAGACGATAGGGTCTGCACCATCAAAGATTTCCCCTACATTTACATATATATTATGTTTGTGTTTTTTGTTTTTTTTTATATGTTTGCATGCTTTTGTATTGTAATTGCTTGACCCATATGGGTGTAATATGCAATTTGAATAAATAAATAAATTTATAAACCCTGGTCTGGTCTTAAAATTTGTGGGTCTCAAAGATAGTCTTAATGTACATTGTATCTAGTTGTAAAATTTAATTTATTCCTAAACTGGTCTTGACATGATCTCAAATTGCCCAGTTTATAAATACAGTCAAACCTGCTTTAGTGACCACCTCAGGCTCTATTCAGCAATAACTTGTAATATGTGACTTGAATTTCAATTTCCCTTACACTGCATGCATTTAATATAAATTTAGCGACCACCTGTCTTATGTGACCCTATTTCAATGGTCCCTTGGAAGGTCACATAAGACAGGTTTCACTGTTAGTACAACCCAAATATAAATTCGGATGACCATTGAAATGTTGTAAAAATAATGATCAACCAAATTAAAAACTTCTTAAGAGACTGCAAACGTTCCCACTTAAAGTGTTGTGACTTCCCTTGAGTAATTCCAAATTCAATATGGCTGACACACACCAATTTTTTCCATTGTGTATTTTTACATACCTGTAATTAGCTTAAATAAATGTTTTTATTGGTATCTAGTATTATGTCTATTTTGTCTTTTGTGTATTGCTTGGATTACACCAATATCTTCTGTGCTTTATCCAATAAACATTTTGAATTTTGAATTGAATAAAAAAGAGATTAGAACAATTTGGTTTTGAATGAGAAACTACTAAACTAACAGAACCAATGGCCTAGTCACTATTTTAGTCCTGGACATTAGTCAATTTCAAAACATTCTTCTTTGAAATGAATATTTTATTGCAATAAAACTTGTCAGATATGTTCCTGTTATTATATCTTACAATTGGCCATTTTGTTTTTTGGAGCCATTTCAAATCTAAATGGCCACCATTGCTGTCTTTAATTATGGAGGGATCATGTACATTAAGAAAATTATACTATCAGACGACAATGAGGGCATCCTTCAATTTCATTGGGCAATGGCAGTCGGTGTACACGTACTTAGTGTAGATGGGTCAGATTTAAATGACCAAATGACAAGAGCATCTTTAAAAGTCACTCAACAAGGGCAATCGGTTTGTACTTAGTGTAGATGGTCAAAATAAATAGATTTAAATGACTAGACAGTCAAATAATAGATTTAATTGACCAGACAAATATGGAGGTCTCTAAGCAGGAGTAAATTCTGTTATTTTAACATTAGACTAAGATCTTCTTTAATACTTCTATTTCTACCAAGTATTGACCACAAGTCAAAAAAAGGTTACACTGAAAAGATTAAAATTCTTTACAGTCTTGAGGGTATTAATTTTAAAATTTTCTGCATTAAAACCTTTAATTTTATTATTTAAATGATTTACATGAACTGCTCCCTTGGTCATCTTCAATTCATTTTATAGCCTTAAAAAGTAAAAATAATAATGGAAAGGACTAGGAGCTATAAGGACCAAAATCGGCCCCACCTCAGATGTCGATAAAATTTTCTCCAAAATGTATTCACAATATGTACTTTTCAGAAATAAATACAGTTAGTTAATATGTGTATCTAATTCCTCGCAGCGGATCGACAAATTCAGGTAATGAAAAGCAGTGAAAGTCATTTTTTTCATTATATAGAACGTACGTATCATTGTATTATAATGCATATCTATAAAAAAAAACAAAAAAACAAAGCATAATAAAACTCAATAAACAAAGCATAAATTTGACTTAATATGCAATGTGGATTGATTTCAGGAATAAAAACATGTTCCGAAGCTGTATTATGAAATTAAAGTGAACGAATAGTAATGTTGCAACGTCACCCATTTTCGACGGTCTCCTGTTTTCGACGGTTTGTTTCACGTGATAAAATCTCTCATTATTTTGATCGCTTCATTTGTCAGAGGATATATTATGATGCTGAAATTGCATGAATGATCTCATGAAATCTGATCTGAAAATGTCATCTTTAAATGTAAGAACTACGTACCACATCTATTATTTCACGTTCAAATTGTATTTTTTCGTAATTCATTTTTTCGTCACCTTAACAAAGCTTTAATCATTTAAAAAATATATCTCATACAGACCAATTTTGGATTCATCATCTGCTATGACATTGATAATGTACATATTGAGGTCAATAGGGGCAGATCCAGGATTTCAAGTTAGGGGAGCACTTAAAAAAATTGCGCCGAGCGGAGGGAGGTGTGAACATTTTTGGGGTATTTCGTGTGAAAAATCACGATTTTACGTCAACAAATCACATTTTTTCCAATTTTAGGGTAGGGGCTCGCGCCGGGTGCGCCCTCCCCCTGGATCCGCCACTGGGGCATCAATTCAGAAACTTATTAACATTGATCGTCGAAAACTGGTCGAAATTTTAGTATTAATCTTAAAGAAGTAATAGATAGAATTATTTGGACAATAGAACTTTGTCATATTTGAAATTTTTTTAAACACTTTTTTAACCGTACTTTATTCTTAACGACAACCAATGCGATGGTATATTCCGGTACATTTTTACGGACAACTATCACAAATCTATAGAAAAAAAATGCCAAGGTGCGGGTTGAGAGAAGTCCAATATTTAAAGATCGTTTTTTTTTTATAATATGGAAATATTTTGGGAAATGGTGTGAAGCATAATGTTTAACGATTTTAGCTAGGGCCCTGTGAGAATTTTTTTTTTTATAAATTGATAACAAGCCTTGGAATCAGATATCCCATAAAATGGTTGTCGATAGATAATTGTTTTACAATCAAGTATTTCATATATATTTATGATGAGAACAAGTTTACAACCATATGATTAATGGTGTAGGTAAAATGTGTGTCGCTGCCATGAGTCTATGTATGATTGTTTTGATTGTCACTAGAAAAAGAGGAGATGGTAGATATTATTTTGCTTTGTGACAAACCAACAACAACACTCCTAATAAACTGTTGCTATCAGAATTTGCTGTAAGTTGTCTTTTACGTGTAAGAAGTGTGTCCTTTACATCCCGTGCTAAAGGATATATTAAATTCGTTCCTCATAGCTGTCTGGTGTCCCTTTCACATAAAGTCGGTGTTTTCCTAGAGGAAGCCATTTGTTATTTTATTTATGTCAAATTCGCAGTCATGTTAGGATTCTAATAATAATAGGATATTATACATCTATAATTTTAATCCAATCAAAAACAATATGGTTTGTGATCGTCTTCTGTAATTAAAATCGTCAAAATGAAATACAACCGAATTAATATCAAATCGTGACTTGTTTCAACGTCATTTAAAATATACCTTGACATTCTGTAATACTTATACACACTCGTACATCACGTTCACGATCTTTTATTACAACACTATTTCACTCTAGTGTACATTTTGTTCCTGTTCTAGTTAAAGGACTTTATCAAACAGAATCATACAGTTTACATGTAATGCAGTTAATACGCATTTAATCCACAGCAGAATATTTCTATTTTCCACACCTTGTGGTGTGGGGTCGCTATTGTGCATGCGAAATATTAATTGCAAACGATGGACAGTTCAGAAGCTAGAAAACAATATGATGAATAGTGTCTGTCAGTCATGCAAACAATAACTTATGCACATGACAGAACGCATTTTCAATGCACTACATACACAAACTTTTGATCCATCATTTGTCCATTGGAGGTTGATTTAAGAGAATGGAACTGATAGAAGTTAAAAGTTTAATTTGGGCGCAAAAGGGGAAACTTTATATAATTAATGAAAATGTGATGTGAATTCAGTGGCCAACCATCCCAGTCTGGTGGCAAAAAAAAAAGGTATTGTTCTGATATGCCTAACGTTGTGTCTGCAAATTCCATCCAATGAACCCCAACAAAAAAACCTACTTTCAGCAAACCAATTCTTTTCATTGATTGATATGAAAAGAAAGTTTATAAACAGTGATAATCATAAATTCCATCAATATCAATAAAACAATTACTTTTCATCTTAACTGAACTTGAACCGTCGTGGTCGTATGGTAGTTGAATTTACAACTACCTGTGCAATCATTGCCTATCACCACTTAAGTTGTGAGTTTGAACCCCATTCATGGCGAGGTGTACTCGATAAAACATTATGTGATAAAGTTTGTCAGTGACTTGCGACAGGTCTGTGGATTTCTCTGGGTACTCCAATTTCCGCCACAAAAGTAGTAACTGAAATATTTTTGAAAGCGGTGTTAAACACCTAACCTCCAATGGACAAATGATGGATCAAACGTTTGTGTATGTAGTGCATAACATAAAACACCTTTGGGTCATAATGTGAAAGCTATCTGTTGGATTGTGCCCAAAAAATATCTACTCCTTTTGGATCAAACTATTTTTCTTCATTTTAGAAGTAGCATCGATAGACCATTAAACCCGTTACCTCCGTATCCCTGTAGTAATAAGTATTTCAGTATCCCGGAAGAAAATATATAATCAATAATTGGGGGCTTATGAAAAAAAACTTTTTTGGATGAAATGGTGTTTATTTTATTTCTATCTTACATTTGTATATAACTGTTACGTGCCGACATACCATTGATTTTTACGGCAAAGATTGCTTCTCAAATATCAAAATGTCATCTAAGCGCTTGGAATATTTGAACATTTTCCCGTTGTTTTTCAAGAAATTTAACACCTCGTGAAACCAAAAAAATACTTTAACAGTATTTGTGTTTTATTTATTTTAATAATCTGGTAAAGTATTTGTCTGGTGCACGACTGCGGAGGTGCTTAATTTCTTTGAAAACCGTCCAAATATCGCAGACAAAATTCCACGAAATACAGAAAACAAATAACGTTCATGACGTCACAATGACGTCAAATACGTATCGATTTTGTTGGAAACAAGTTTTAACATCAAAAGTATGATCTCGTCTATAAAATAAAACACATCAAATTTTAATCAAGTATGTTCTGAGATAATGATTCATTAAATATGGGGCCATATATGGCACTTATAGTCCCCAGTTCTTTTTATGGCATTGACACCGGATTACATGCACTGAGTTTTTCTCTTGGCTTTAATGTACACAAACTGTATTTAAAATAAATACAATTATTTACAGAAACATAAGTTATCTACTGATGAATTTCATTACTTGAAATGAATCATGAAATGTACACATTGTGTATATAATGATCTCATATATACAATCAGAAGAGTGAAAATATTGATTTTAAGGGTCTGGTTGAGGTTCTAAATAAATTAATATTTAACAACCTCCACAATCCTCCACCAACAAAATATTTTGATATAATCATTAACCCTCTATACTCAAAACAACTGCTCAATTTGGTGTTGGTGGAAGATTGTGGAGGTATATAAAATAGCTAAAATGTACATTAAATATGTCGTTTATAGTCCATTTTTAGCATTATCCGTCTAATTATGACGTCATAACGCACCCAATTTCACGGAAAGTTATATTTTTTGAAAATTTGTTTATCTAACAATTAAATTAGTAAATTGTTTTTATTCTATGTCGAGCATTATTTTTTAATATAATGTGGGGCCAATTTTGCACCTTAACGCCTCTCCCTCTTTATGGATGCATCTTCAATTATTGGTACCTGTGTATAATTAATTTGTTAAATTAAATATTCATTTATTGAAAATACTAGACTTGGTTATCTGTAAACAATTTCCAATTTACTGAAAGAAAATGAGTATTTAATAATAAAGTAAATTCCCCATGCTTACATAATTAAACAATTTAAGATGGAAAAAGGTCAGCATTAATTTTCTTTTAATTGAAAGATGTACATGTATAGTTGATATACATTTTGTATAAGCATATCTTGATAGAATGCATGGGAGGTAATTCTAATTTCATGCCATTTGATGCCTGGTAGTGATTGATTGCTGTTTTATGCCAAGTGAGCAATTTCGGCCACTAGAATAAGCTACATTTTGAGGGTTAAGGTTTGGGTTATGGTGTTTAATGCCACTTTCAGGGTTCAAGCCACTTTTGACCAAAATTATATTGGAAAATAGGATTTTTTTGGCTGAAAATATAGGATAAATTTAAGGTGTATATTTAGCATAAAATACATGGTCTTCGCCTCCCCTGTAGCCATGCCTCACATCCTTTTTACTGACAAATGAAAGAAAAACAGTATAATTAAACTCTAGTCTCCTAGTGCTCTTTTTATAAAATAAACAAAAATCAGATAGCGAAAAAAAATCAACATTTGTCTTTTTCAAAGGTTTGAACATTACAAGAACATGACAACTCCTTTAACACAAGGACAAATTTTGATATAATGTAAATTGTCTTGGAAATTATATACAATATGTTTTGTGAAGGAAAAGGTACAAAGGTACATGCAGCATGCCCATTTACCCTCTGCAGAGGGATTTTTACCCCCAAAATAGGCCCTGTACCCCCAAAATTGTAGGGACTTTCTATATGAAGGGGTACAATATAAGGAAAAAACAGCAATTGTACCCCCAGTTTCTAAACTCAGTGGGCACCCTGACATGTACCTATTTCACTTTACAAAATTTGTTGGACCAAATGCATTGTAGCAAGACTTAGGGTTTACCTATTTTTCAATGACTTTCAAAAGTTACATGTAGCAATAAACTGGGCTTGTCCAAAAGCCCTGAGAGTTAAATTGGTATTGGTTTATGTTATAGACCATTAAACATATCTGTATTCAAGATGTATTATACCAAACAAAGGAACCAGTACTGAGTAGCAGACCACTAGAAAAATGGACATGTACCACAAAAGACTACAATTAATACTGAAATAAATATGCAATCATGTGAATTTAAACCCTCGAATATTCAACAATAAAAATGTCACATGAATGTACAAGATTGGCTAAAAACTATAGAAGTATCACTATCAGCATTAATATCTTGTATAGCCTCTATTATTTGAAATTTCCACTCAAAATTAAAGATTCAACTTTTTTTCTCATAGTTTTAGGATGTACATGTACATTTTTTTTGTAATTTAAGAAATTTAAGGCAAATATAGAAAATATAGCAAAATCTTGAAAATATAGAAATATAGGATCACTTGACACCCTGAACTTTCAACAATATTTATATATTGTGGCTGTCAGTTTTATTGGTGGAGGAAACTGAGTACCCAGAGAAAACCACTGACCTGTCGCAAGTCACTGACAAACTTTATCACATACACATGTACATGTAATGTTGTATCGAGTACACCACGCCTGAGCGGGATTCGAACTCACAACTTTAGTAGTTATAGGAACTGATTACATACATGTAGGTAGTTGGAAATCCAACTACATGTACCATACAATCACGATCATGACGGCCTCTTACATTTTGGGGAGACAATGATGTCCACTTTGTACTAGACTAACACACTTAGTTGGATTTAGTGCTAGCTCACTGAAACAACAGTCTGTGGGCAGACATGTCACTCCACTCTGACACAATATCCTGATTCAGAGCCAACCAGTCTTTGCTCTTACTCCTTATTACTGTGTGCTTACCAGAAAAACAGCAAATACCAATTTTATATGCTACTCTTTGGTTTAACCTGACCTGGGCTCGAACCCATGATGTACTGCACTCGAGGGGAGTATGCTATCAATTACAATAATGATGTGGTATACCTCATTTATGACATTTTGTGACTTTTTGCTTAACTTCAAATGTGCAATTTTTTAGCTATATGTTGATCGGAAAAAGGTACATTTGGTGAGATAATGATGCACGTCCACTTCATACTAGACCAACATGCTTACTTTGAGTTTATAGTGCTACCTCACTAACACAACAGTCAGCATATAGACATGTACAGGTAGCTTCACTTTGACACGGAAACAGGACAACTCGGACCAAAGACAACTCGGACCAAGACAACTCGGACCATCTTATGGACAACTCTGACCACTTTTTAAGGACAACTCGGACCACCTTATGGACAACTCGGACCACTTTTTAAGGACAACTCGGATCAATATTTAGTGTAAAATCAGACCACTTTTTAGGTCAGCTCTGACCACTCTGTAAAGACAACTCAGACCACTTTTTGAAGACAACTCGGACCACTTTTCCAGGACAACTCGGACCATTATTTAGTGTAAAATCGGACCCATTTTTAGCCACTTTTAGGTCAGTTCTGACCACTTTGTAAAGACAACTCAGACCACTTTTCCAGGACGACTCGGACCAATATTTAGTGTAAAATCGGACCTATTTTTAGGTCAGCTCTGATCACTTTGTAAAGACAACTCGGAGCACGTTTTGAAGACAACTCGGATCAATTTTTGAAGACAAATCGGACCACTTTTTGAGGACAACTCGGACCACATTTTTTGACAACTTATAACACTCAATTAGAACCACTTTACACAATTACATGTATTCTGTTTTGTTTGTTGGGTTTTGAATGTGTATACTGTTGAATATTACTTTCTTGATTTTTATGTTGATCCTTCTTTCCTTTATCACAATATTTTGACGTTTTCAGGGTGAAAAATAAAGGTACATGTATCATAAAATTAAAAAAAAAAAAAAAAAAATTTCAATGTTTTTGCAATCAGTTAAGGATTTAACTGACCATTCAAAACATAATAAGTCAAACACATCAATAACTATTAATAAAATAAAATAAATTTAGTATCATGTTGACTATTAATTTATTCGATATGCCTTTTGGGGTATATAAATTTACTGAAAATTTGATGAAAAAATAAGTATAATTGAATAAAATCGTGTTTCAGATAAACAATTCAGTGCCTGAAATGAGGGCCAGCCTTTGGTTGGCCCGAAATTTTTTTATTTTGGGCCAGTAAAAAATTAGTCACTGGTCCAAATGGCATAATGGTGGCCCAAACATTTTGTGACATTTATTTTATGAAAAAAAGACACTAGACATCAATATATAAACAGTTTTCAGATTAATTGTTTTTGATCAATAACATTAAAATTCATTCTTTCACTAGTCTCACAGGCATTGGGGGGGGGGGGGGGGGGGCTCTTCAAGGTAATTTTGGTAGGTACAGGTGTGCAGCTGAAATTGCGAAAACACCCCAATGCATATATTGCTATCAAATGAAACCTGAATTTACTTGTTATAACCTTTTTGACAACCTTGACGCCATTGGCTAGGGTGGTCTTAAGAAACGATGCTAGTCCATCGGATGGGGACAATACAAGGCTGGTTTGTGTAAGGGGAGATCATTACCATGATCACATTAAAGACATCCGGAAAAGAGTAGACTAATGCCACTACAAGGACCGCTCTTGCACTCCCCAGAGTGAAGAGTGGCATCACTTGTTTCAATCCACTATGAAGAAGTGACAAGTATCTCACTTTGTTGAAATAACAAACGGTGCTGTCATTTTCTGTTATATAAACAACTGTTAACTTTTCCTGTTATTTTTTAATAAAATTTGTAAACAAAAGTTCTGGTTCCAAAAAAGAAAACCACTCCCAATTGTCATTAAAATGTAGCCGTGTATATGAACTATGAAAAGTTTAAAAGAAGTGACAGGCCAGATCGTTTCCGTAGTTTGACATTAATGTCAACGATTTTCTCTCTGTTGTTGGGGAAAAGTTTTTCAATGATTACCTAAGGATTGACACAAAAAGGTTTCCGATTTCTGTGAAATGAAATTCGTACATGTACATTTTGCAGCAGATTGAATGAATAAATTTCCGAACCGTGGAAGATACCAGATCGCAAACATTATAAGTTGACAGAATTCTCTTTATTGTTCACAATTTTCCACTTCGTCCGTGATTTTTAACAATTTTAATAATTAAATCATAAAGAAACAAAAAAAAACGTTTCTTTTCTAATAGTTAGTGAATACTTTTGTATTACATGGAAACGTGCATTGATTGGCTCGATAAAAATACATAATTGGGGAGAACAGTAAATTACATTAGCTGTGTATTCATTGGCTACAAAAATGTATTTGGACCAATCGCTGTGCTCGTAACAAACCGTGTTCGACTAGAACAGAAGAGTTATCTACCGTTGAAGTTACAGTTTATGTCCGGTTTCAGTAAAACAACAATTTTTAACTGTCTTTTAGGCAATCGCCCAAACGTTTTTTGTTGGGTCACTGACTACCTAAATTGGAGCAGCTTTTGGTCGCCCGAATAAGATATTAGTCGCATTTGGCGACTGGGCGACCATCCATTTCAGGCACTGCAATTCTTAAAGGAAATTGTCAATTTTTGCCTGTGAGAGTATCAATTGGCATTAAGTGCTATGGGATTTTTTTTTGTTTAAACATATTTTATTAATTAATTCAATATAACATTACAATATTCAGCTATATACATAACATAATAAGAAGAAATTAATAGGATTGGGAAACAAGTTACAAGAACTTATATTATAAGTGCTATGGGATGAATTGCCATTAAAAGTGGTCCGAGTTGTCTTTAAACAGTGGTCCGAGTTGTCTTAAAGAAGTGGTCCGAGTTTTCTTAACAGTGGTCCGAGTTGTCAAGAATTCTTTGACACGCTATCCTGATGCTCTTACACCATAAAGGGGGGGGGGGGGGGGGGGGGGATATTGTAAACATTTATGACATTTAATGTGCACTTCCCCTATTTGTTAAATGTGTGGGAATCAATTCTAACAATGGCATGATGTACTTCTGCAAATAACAGTCATCAAAAGTCACTAGCATATTTGTCAATACTGTCATCCAAGGCCTGTTCACCCGTCACATGATTCAAAACTATTATGTTAATATTTCCCGAAAAATGATGTATTAAATACCTCTGAATGAAACATATATACTTACCATACAAAATTTATATCCAAAACAGGTTAAATCCAAGAATTGTCAACAAATGATATTTACAAAGTACTGGTACAAGTTACTGAATTCACACATCTCATTGTTTGGAAAAACATTTTGATTAACTTCCCATTAAATTGTAAATAATCACACAAAAAATATCAACACAGACAAAGATCAAAGTAAATTAAAACAGGTAACATCCTCCATTTAAAGAGTCAACCAGGTAAATAAGGTAGACAATCAATGTGCCATTCCTCCTGTACATCTATTTACATATGTTTTGACATTGATAAGTAGTCAAACATTCAGATGATCCAGACAAAGCCTCTCAAAGAAGAAGCTTGGGGACCATTTCAAAGTTGAAAAGTTAGAAATTATTCCCATATCATTTCATAATGGGATCTTTCAAAAATTTAACAAACATAATAGAAATACCATTCAGATGAGAAAATGAGTCTTTGGACATTGACTGTCAAGATTGTCACATTTCTTTATTTGCAATTATTCTTTGACGTAAATGAGGGAGAAAATATCCATTTCTAGTAATGATGATTTATGTTTTCAGTAAGTAATTCTAAACTATTTCTAATAGTGACAAGAGGACAACGAAAGGACACCATTATACACACGGTTAACACTTGTATAAAATACACCTGTTATCGTAATTATAGTTCTCAGGTATTCGCTTTCTGTAACACAATAGAACCATCATTTATTTGTCCCAATCTCCTAGGGAACTGGTGACATTGTTTCTGCATAAAATATATTTATTATTTCATCCGATAAATATAAAAATACCCTGCTGATTTAAGTATTAATAGAGATCATAAAGAAAGAGTGAAAGAATTCGTCTGATTAAAGGCCTAAACAACGGCTGAATGTATTCTATTTCTTGCCACACAGGTGAGAAAAATTACAACAAAACAAATTTCATTTACTTCATCTGTTCATCTCTATAAAACATGAAAAGCCATCAAGACAACTTAATTAACAATTAATTAACAGATCCACCACAATGACTTACATCTACCTTTAAAATTCAAACAAAAGCTGATTAAAAACAAACATAATTTCATTTCCAGAGGAAGGGAGACGCGTTGGTGTCGTGTGCAAAAATTTGCATGTTGCACAACCAAAAGTCAGCATCAATATATCGTTATCTGACGAGAGTGACATTATCGTTTTTTCAGTGTTTTACTAAGCTGATTACAGCCTTCATGGATGATTAATGGCGAGTCCCATATGAATGGAATTTACATAAAAATTTTGGGTTGAATGTTAAATGTGATCATCTGCATTTTTCGAGAGGGACATTTTGTCACCATCTTGTTTTTCATTCACATCGTCCTCAACCGATCCACATTAAAAAAAGAAAATTTGTGAAATCTGTTGGGAGACTTTTCCTATCCTTTTTAGTATGACACAGATCAATCATAGTGCTTCCAGTATTTCTTTAAGTCTCCTTAAGTCTCCATCCATTATGCCACAATTGACCTTGAAAACCCCCCAATTTTTCATGATTTGTGGTATCAAACATCTCCTGTGACAATTTGAATCCATAGAATATCATATTTTAGCCATTTTTATAGTGATTATGCGATTTCACAGTAAAACATATTGCAAACAAATTTACCAATTGTATATGCTAATTATTTCAAACTTTATTATGATGTTATAAAAATACAAAAAAAGAGCTATATATTTACTTACAGCGATCCCATCTTAACAGATACACCCAGTGCACACTGGGACAATACTGAGAAAGTATATCTGGCATTTGGAAGTATTGGGTTATCCATATATAATTATTGTGGAGATTGCTGTAAATCCAGTGATGCATAAAACTGCCCCTACCCAAAACATTTAACAAGATTTTCATAGTTTATAACTTATCACCCCCTCTCACATCAGAACACATCCATAGTTGTCCACAGTACTTACTCTGTCTTTCTAATGCTACCGGTCAAGCAAAGAAACCGGGTGACACAATTGTATTTTGTCTGCATATAAAAATTAGTGTCAATTAACATTGATTGTACATTTGTATGTCATATATACATTGTGTATAGTAATAAGAAAACTAAGAACTCACCTCTAGTTCTTTTTAGATATCAATTCTCACATATCAGTTTTAACAACCTGAAATATAAATGTAAATGTTATCTCTATATTAATGTAAATTTAATAAATGATATTTATCTATTGATCCTTTTGTTTATTGACTTATCTCATTAGGAGATCAAAGCTTATTTATTTCAGGTATGATTATAAGGTAATTCTTATGTTATAAACAATTTTAACATTTGTTTTTCATCTGAGTAAAATTATAAAATGCTGGTTTCGTTCAACCTATGCCAACATTTTAAAAACTAGACTCATAAAAAGGTTAGACAAGATAGGTTGAACAGGTTAATTATTATATTTAATAATATGACTGGTGTTGTATAAACAGGTTTGGTATTATTTAATTATTGTTAAATCAGGGGAGATATCAATATACTCAAATCCACAGTAATAATATTAATTTTAAATATAAAACAAGTAAAGGTATACTTTATTATCATACTTTTAGAATTCTGGAAATAACAAAAAATATGAACATAATTAGCACTATGCACAAGTAACACAATACAAAAATTATATAATTGTTCTACATAAATGTGCATAGTTTTAAAAAAAAAAAGAAGATTTGTTTATCTTCTTTTTTTTTAAACTATGCACATTTATTAAATTTATTGTTGCACTTGGTTAATTATGAATATATCATTGTAGCTTGGAATGATGACTGATAAGGACCAATTACTAGAATTGCTTTCCTCCTAAGCAATATGTTTAGTTTTCATTGAAAGATGCATTCTAAAATTGAAATAATTCTAAACTTAAAGCTCAAGTCTGATTTTCAAAAAGGATTTTTATTTGCAGAATTTTTCTAACTATTTTAATTAACACAAACATATGTCTGAGATCCTTCCAATTGCTGGGAGAATTTGATCTACTTATATATATAATTATAAGATCAAAGAAAGAGTAGAGATGTCATATAAGCAAGAGCTACAGAGTGTAATCCTCAGTTCAAGGTCAACATTTGTTATGAAGTGCCAACGTTTACTATCTACATGTACATAATGGAATGCCAAACAAAATATATGTACATGTATTAAACCAAGGGTCAAGGTCACATGATGATAGTAACATACCATACTTGTACTGGTATCAGAATATGTTCAATTTTAGGTTCATTGTTTGATCGGTTTTAGTCAATGTCTCCATAAGTGTCATTTTGGTATGTAATATTGATTTTGCTATTTAAATCATAGACAAGGCAAGACATTGAATACTTTATTAAAGTCTCACCTATTGATTTACAAAATAAACATACAAAATGAAACACATATATACAAAATGTATGGTAAAAACATACAAGAGTTACGAGTTATCTACAGTATATAATGTAAACAATAATATGTACATACCCTGTATGTAAAATTATCATATAAAACATGTTAACCCCAGGGCCGTAACTACCATTGAGGCAGACGAGGCAACTGTCTGATTTTCTGGGGGAAAAAGAAAAAAAACAGAGAGAGAGAGAAAGAGGGGGGAGGGAAGAACTAAAAGACAATTTCAACTAGTTTTAATCATCGACCATGACACATTTTCTTGGCTCTTGGTTCATTATAAGTCTGTTAAGTGTTCTCGAAACTGTCCAGTAAAAATCCAATGGTCAAGCCGTGGCCGATGCTTCATCAAATATCACGCTGTGTTACTCGAGTTCGATTTTATCGTTGTTGCAGAATGCTACAGTACGTATTAGGGTACACAAGATCTTTGTCGATCATTCTCCAGTCCAAGTTTTGTGACTTAATGAAAGCCCAAGAGGCTCGAGTTCTTGTTTTGCTTTTTCAGGGCAGATTCCGATGCAAAGTTTCATGATCTGTATCAGGGTTTCCACCGCAAATGAAAATGACGTTTTGCCGACAAAGCCAAGAAGTACATAAAGGCGAAGAGCAAACGCCCCAGTCGAAAGTATCGAAGATCATTATCGTGTTAACTACTTTCTTCCATTCATTGATCATATATCACATCTAAATTCGCAATTTCCCCAAGAACTGAAAGCCGTTTTCTATGGCAATTATCTGGTACCAGCCCTTTTAAATAATGTAAATCCGAAATAGTTAATGACATGAAAACAGAATACATGAATGACTCGCCATATCCAAAAGATCTTCAACAAGAGGTTGACAGAAGGGTGGTAAAATGTATTCGTTTCATCTTGGAGTTTGTCAACACACTTACAGACCCAATCTCTTGTGCTGACCCTGACTTGTACCCAAATGTTCATGTGATTTTAAAGCTACCTCTAACATTACCAGTCGGTTCCTGTGCATATGAGAAGTCTTTCTCGGCTCTTCGGCACCTCAAGAGTTGGTGTAGAGCAAAAATGACTGAAGATCGCCCTTGTGGGTAGGCGATGCTTCACGTCCACTGCAATGATACTGTCGTGTAGGTAAAATAGAAGCTGTTCTCAAAAGATGGAATTCGAGTGACAATAGGAAAATCCATCTTACATTCACCGACTAAGTACTGTCATTTGAAATTAATCATTAAAATATTATTTAAAAAATTAATCAGTTGTGTTATGCTTAATCTACCTAGAAGCTTCGACGGTGTGGTTGCTAATTACGATAGTAACTGGTATATAAAGCGTCCCAATAATATAGAAATCTACACCAAGTCTTGAGGTGCCGAAGAGCCGAGAAAGACCTTTCATGTTGAACCCCCCTCCACGGAATCCGGTTTCATAGGGGATTCAATAGGCAGTCCCCACACCACTCCCCTTTTTCAAACCCCTAGTTACGGCCCTGAACCCAAAGTAATAATAACTAAGGTCAAGAACATATAAATATGATATATGTAACTAAAGATAACAACACCAAGGTACATGTATTTTAAAAGAAAAAAGTTCTATCACAGGCAAGTTAATTTTAAAGAGGAATATTTAAAAAAATCAGTCACTATTGACCCAAAAATTACTGTAATATTATGAAGTCAATATTTATGAAATAAAACCACTTTCTATCGACTTGATTTATTTATTATTGTGTTTAACGCCACTTTCAGCAATATTTCAGCTATATCATGGCGACCAGTTTTAGTGGTGGAAGAAGCCGGAATACCCGGAGAGAACCACCGACCATGGGTAAGCAACTGGTAAACTTTATCACTTGCGGCTGCGAGTCGAGTGCACCTTTTTTTGTAATCTACAAAGCCGGACAAGAACCAATGCCATATTGGCGATAGGCTTGTATGAGTTGTTAGATAATCAAACTACCTAACTTATTGAGCCACCCGGGCCCTCCACTCTTTATTGAAGTGCCTGTACAAAGCCAGGAAAGTAAGCTGTTTTTTTTTTATTTTTTTTTTCAATTTTGCCTCTGTTTATGCAATTTTTCAATTGGATCTTAAAACTATTCAGACAGTTTTGTTTTTCATTTTAATGCTATTGTAGTATTGTGTGCAGTTTGACAATTATTACATGACTAATTGTACGACTAGATAAGCATTAATGTTAGCCCGAGTCCTCCTGTTTATTTCAGCACAGTAGTCCATCTCTTATGAGGCAACTGCCATCAAAGGCTAGTTCTTTTATCAGGCCAGATTTCAAATGCACAGAGATAGTAAAATACTACTTAGTTGTTCCCCTCAAGATAGGCCACTCTTCTTATCCACTTTATCATTGAAGAAGAGGTGGACTTGTAAGATTTGATTTGATTTGATTTATTATGTTTAATGCCACGTTCAGCAATATTTCAGCTATATCATGGCGACCAGTTTTAGTGGTGGCAGACGGTGGAGTACCCGGAGAGAACCACCGGCCATGGGCAAGCAACTGGTAAACTTTATCACTTGCGGCTGTGAGTCGAGTGCCCCCTTTTTTGTAATTTACAAATCTGGGCACTAACCCATGCCATATTGGTGATAGGCTTGTATGAGTTGTTAGGTAATCCAAATACTAGTACCTAACTCATTAAGCCACCCGGGCCCTGACTTGTAAGACACTACTTACTATGTGTAAACTACCTAGTATTAAGGAATATTTATTATTACTTAAAATTCCTCTATATTCCTTTACATCAGATATTTAAATACAGTACAACTCTTATTTCTTCAGAAAATCTAATGATATTTCAAAAAAGAAAAAAAAAGTTGGCACATCAAAAAGTTATCAACAATTTCAGTTTTTTTTTTTGGCAACCATTGCCTTGAAATCAACTTTTACATAAAAAGATCTAAGAAAACGGTTTACTGAATTCACTGAATGTAAATAAATGATGGTACATTGTAATGAACATTAATTGAAAACAGTTATCAATTTACAAAACAAAACTTTTTATTTTTTTGTTTTGTAATATTCAAAAAAATCAACTTAACATGTATAAGGTGGCTATTTGTAGGAAATTTATACTTGATTTGATTTGATTGATTTGATTTATTTCAGCTATATCATGGTGACCAGTTTTAGTGGTGGAGGAAGCCGGAGTACCCGGAGAGAACCACCGACCATGGGCAAGCAACTGGTCAACTTTACCACTTGCGGCTGCGAGTCGAGTGCACCTTTTTTTGTAATTTACATAGCATGGCGCTAACCCACGCCGTATTGGTGATAGACTTGTACGAGTTGTTAGGTATTCCAACTACCTAACTCATTGAGCCACCCGCTATGCATCCTGAAATGTATCAATAGATGGACTGTATTAAGTCATATCCCTGGGGTCAGATTTGTTGATGTTTACATTTACTTATGACTTGTTATGTTTATCATGTCTGTATACAATTAAGAAGGGAAACTGTGCAGAAGACATACATAATTATGATAAAAATCCAATTTAACATTATTCATAAAAAACACTGCTGACATGACAGGTTATACTGAACTAGAGGCTCAGTGGGCTGAGTCTGTGTCGCTCACCTTTCATTCTACTTTGAGGAAACTTAATACAGAACATCCCATAGGTGCTTCCCACCAAGTTTTGGTCATTTGGCTAAGCAGTTACAGAGAAGAAGATTTTTAGAAGTCGACCAATCAGAAACAAGAATGGCCTGTGGTGGCCATGTTTATTAACGGATCTGAACTAAAAGAGCAATCATTATAGATGACCTTCCAATGATGCTTCCTACCAAGTTTCGATTCATTTGGCAAAGTGGTTTCAGAGGAGATGATTTTTTAGAAATCAACCAATCAGAAACAAGAATTGCCTGTGGTGGCCATGTTTGTTAACAGATTGGAAATAAATGAGCAATCTTTATAAAGGACCTTCCAAGGATGCTTCCTACCAAGTTTAGGTTCATTTGGCAAAGCGGTTTCAGAGGAGAAGATTTTTTAGAAATCAACCAATCAGAAACAAGAATTGTCTGTGGTGGCCATGCTTGTTGACGGATCGGAACTAAATGAGCAATCTTTATAGAGGACCTTCCAAGCATGCTTCCTTCCAAGTTTCGATTCATTTGGCCAAGCGGTTTCAGAGGAGAAGATTTTTTTAGAAATCAACCAATCAGAAACAAGAATTGCTTGTGGTGGCCATGTTTGTTAACGGATCAAGACGAAATGAGCAATCTTTATAGAGGACATGATATAGATGCTTCCTACCAAGTTTCGGTTCATTTGGCCAAGCGGTTTCAAAGGAGAAGATTTTTTAAAATCGGCCAATCAGAAACAAGAATTGCCTATGGCGGCCATGTTGGTTAATGGATCGGGACAAAATGAGCATTCTTTAGAGAGGACCTTCCAGAGATGCTTCCTACCAAGTTTCACTTCATTTGGTTGAGGGGTTTCATAGAAGATTAAAATGTGAAAAGTTAACGGACGACGGACGCCAAGTGATGGCAAAAGCTCACATTGCCTTTGGCAAGGTGAGCTAAAAATTAAGAAATATTTAAATCTTGTATCAAGGCAACTTTTTTATTCAGGTTATATTTTGTTTTTAATTGCCTTTAATTGATTATTGCTGTGTTGTTTGGGGAAATTGTTCTAATTAGGGACTAAATCGCATTCATAAATTTGCAAAAAAGAGCAGGAAGTTTGATATTAGATCAAGATCCCATAGCACCATCTGAACTTCTATTTAAAAACCTGGGATGGATGAGTATTGAAAAAAGAGTCAAATATCATACATATCTTCTTGTTTCTAAATATCTAAAGAATGAAGCACCTTTAGATTTAAAAACTAAAATCCACTACTTGTCTGATACAAATCATTACTCTCAGAAATGTTGTTAGTGAAAAGTTACTAATCCCAAAGATAAAAACTGAAATTTTTAAGAAATGGAATGAACTTTCGTTTTCTAGACAACAAGCTTCTTCTCATGATGCATTTAATGCACAAGTTAAAAGTCTCATTTTAATGATGATGCACAATACGTTACCATTAAATATAAACTACATCTTTTTGTGTATATCTACTACAATGTTTTGTTTCTTGTATATAACTTTTATATACTGTATTTTATAATGTAACAACCTCAGGATAGATACAGCATGGCTAATTACAGCTTGCTTAATTCATTAATGTACATACTAGGGGTCCCTGAAACTAACTCGCATTATCTTTTTTATTGTCATAGATTCAACGATTCGAGAAATCGGTATATCGAATCAATTGATATTCCTATGAACTTGACAGTTGACCGTTTACTTTTTGGATCACCTGACCTCACAGACGATCAAAATAACACTTTATTTTTAAATGTACAAAAGTTTATAATAAACAGTAAACGTTTCATCTAACATCAGCAGTACCTAGTTCCCTTATTTCATTCTTCTTTTTCCTTCTTTTTTAATTACTTTGAATCAAACATTTTTTACATCAAACACCAGATCACTTTCTTTGTTTTATCTTCTTATACCTTCTGTAATTTATATCAAATTTATTAGTTAGTTCTATTTGTTTCTCCCCTTAGAGATTCACAGTATATTATATATGAAATTTATTCCTACGGATAGGGATTAATATAAGTTCTTGTAACTTGTTTCCCAATCCTATTAATTTCTTCTTATTATGTTATGTATATAGCTGAATATTGTAATGTTATATTGAATTAATTAATAAAATATGTTTAAACTATATCCATGGGAACCATTTGACCAAAACACCTTGAAGGCATGGTCTTATCCGTCATGACATTACATTATGTAATAGATCATCCAATCCATAATTAACATTTATGATATGAAGAATATGTTTGGAGTTAGGAGCCAAGCATAATCCTCCAGACTTTAATGTAAATGAAATTATTGGCCACCGCTAAATCAGATCTCTGGTTTTCATTTTCTTCAAATTGAATAAGACCTGTTTTTTTATAATAATAAAATAATAATTTTCCATTGATTTAGAGGTAAAACCCTGAGGATGCCTGCCGAACTCCCTTCAAATATCAAATGTCAGGATATCTGGATAAAATAACTGAACAATTTTCAAATATGTGACAGGAGTTTCTAAAAAGTTTTTTATTTTTGCAGTATTTCTCAATTTCTATAATTATTTAAAACTAAAATCTAGCCCTGTACAAATGTGGTAGGCATATCTATATAAAACATATTAATATCAAATAAGCAGTCAATATTCAGTTTATATCTACATATAAGAACCAGTCAATATTCAGTTTATACCTACATGTATATATAAGAAGCAGTCAATATTCAGTTTATATCTACATATAAGAAGCAGTCAATATTCAGTTTATACCTACATATAAGAAGCAGTCAATTCCATATTCAATTTATACCTATATACAGGTATAAGAAGCAGTCAATATTCAGTTTATATTTTTCTTCTCCTACCTACATTATTGACTGCCTTTATCACATGCTTATTAAAAACAACAGTTAGACACAATTATGATAATCAGGTGTTGATCTTTTTGTGAAACAGGCAATTAGTTAATTGACCAATCTGTTTATCACATCTACTACTGCCCAGAGGCAAAATACACTGTCATAAAATAATAGAGTGCTAAAATATTGATTAGAAAATGTCTAAGTTAAAATAGATTAGGAACATTTATACAAGTACATGTATAACCAACTGCTCATCTAGGAAGTTTTAAATTATTTTGGTTTTATAATTATATAAAATCATTTCAAAAATGCAAAAAACATATTCTAACATTGGAACTTGGATATTAAAATGAATCATAATCTAATCAAATAAAACTTTATTGCCATATAAATCAATAAGATTTGTGACATATAACATATACAATGTTAGTAAGACAAGGTTAGTACATAATACACAAGGTTAGTTTTCTCTTTATTACTTTTGTCACTCATTTGTTAGATCTTGTAATTAACAACAAATTGTCAAACAGTGTACTAAGAGGTCACCTTTGGGACAAAGAAAAAGTGACCTTATAAGACAGGTGACCTCTTAAAAGAGGTTCATTTCATATGAAATTTTCTATGACAGGTCAAGAAAAATATGACCTTTTAATACAGGTGGCTGCTTAATAGAGGTGACCATATGGACAGGTCCGACTGTACACAATATGCCAACATGGAAGAAAATGAACTTGTTAGCATATTTTTTTTAGCAGAAGCTATGTACTGTATCTCTGAATTGGACGACCATTTAACAGACTGAACAAAATTATCATCAAATGCCTGACATCCCTAATGAGAGATAAACATAAAATAAATCTAACTGACCACCACCTGTTTATCTAGAACTACTAAGTAAAATCTAATCATGCAAAACTAATTAAGACTTTAATCTTAAATAATTACATTACTTCAGTTTTTCATTGAAATGTTACAATATGATTGGTTATGAAGTGGTCACATGATTATAAAAGCGATGTTTCATATCCAAATGAAACTCAAATCCGAACTTGCACGTGCCTCCATGACGACGTCAGATGTAAACAATCAATGGCGTAGTAATTTCCAACAGCAAATAATCTAACACAAATAAAATTCACAACGAAAAATTCAACTATATTAAATTTTGGTGTGATTTAAATTCTTAATCAATGGAAAATATTGAAATGTAGGAAATTATTTAAAATATAACCTTATCAAACTTTCATGTAAATGTGCACTGCTATTCAACACTTGATTTACCGATAGCAAGATAATATGAAAAGTTTGAAGATACTAAAGGGGGGTAATCAGATGCCATGATAATTCCAAGAAGGACAGAAAATACAATGAACAAAAGGAAATGGACATAATACTATACAGAAAACAAACGATTGACCAACATAAACTCTACCAAGAAACTGGGGTGAACTTGGATACTCCAGGAGTAAAAACAAGGGTGAGATCAGGTGCCCTTGGGAGTAAGCAGGTTATGCTCAACTAGTAGCACCCATGATCTTACTCTGGCTACAAACCCATTGATAGGTCATGTGCAAAAAATCCAAAGCCACTTTAAATCTTTCAAATGAAATTTGTCTTATGTTAGCCTTTGGCTTTAAATGTTCATAAAATATGGAAAACTGTTGTTTAACCTATACATAAAATATGGAAAACTGTTGTTTAACCTATACTTAAAGCCCTTGTGTTGGCCTCTGGCTTTTATATGTTCATAAAACATGGAAAACTGTTGTTTAATATTATTATTGACAAGCATCTAGTGTAAATAGTGTTAAGTACAGTACTGATTGTTGTGAATGACAATCATGTATCACTATAAATATAGCTGTTCCAACAGGAATAATCATTTTCTTTAAACATAGGGGGAAAAATTTGCCCCTAAGAAAAACAATTAAACACAATATTTCCCAATCAACTTCACCAATTTTTCAATCTAAATTAGATGTTTGTTGTATCTTTTAAATCTCTCTCTCTCATTATATACACAAAGCAAAAAGTTAAGCACCCCCAGATATATCAAAACATAATAAGTTACACTAGGTTTAGATTCTAATATTTATATTGATGATAGCCAGAACAATGTTCCATTAAAAAGATGTGCTCACACGGTGTGACCATTATGTCTAATATCGACTAGTCATGCACGTGAACCATGCCTCTCATGCATTACTCAAAATTCAGTATGTTCACGCTTCGAATTTGGGTATTTAAGTCTGGTGTTTTAAAAAATTTATTCATTCTCAGTAAGCATGGTACGAAGGCGAATATTAGAAGCACAAAGATGGCAAATAATTGGCATGCATACAACAGGGATGTCCTTCAAAGCTATTGGACGTCAGATGGGCTACCACTATACTGTAGTCAGCCGACTGGTGAGAAAACACACACAAACCAACAATGTGAAAGACTTGCCAAGATCTGGCAGACCACGGGTAACATCTGATCGTGACGACAGGGCATTGCAGCGTTTGGTTAGATGGATGTCATTCGCAACCAGTCCAGTACTCAAACAACACTGGCTGCCCAATAGACGTCTGTCAACAAGAACAGTTAGAAACCGTCTGAAATCAGCGGGACTTAAGTCAAGGAGTCATTACACGTCCACT
This sequence comes from Bathymodiolus septemdierum, assembly GCA_963383655.1. Classification (NCBI taxonomy): domain Eukaryota; kingdom Metazoa; phylum Mollusca; class Bivalvia; order Mytilida; family Modiolidae; genus Bathymodiolus; species Bathymodiolus septemdierum. The sequence continues at coordinate 36,015,929 of OY726530.1, read as the reverse complement.
GTTGGCAGACCGACATCGACGATCACGTTTGGCATGTTGCTTAGGTTGGAATTTAAGGACATGGCGCAAGATCCTTCAGTCAGACGAGAGGTGGTTTCTGCTTCATGTAACCGACGGCCGGATGAGGATTTGGAGACACAAAAATACAGCCCGCCCAAGGAACATTCAGCCAACTGTCCCTTACGGTGGAGGCTCAGTAATGGTTTGGGGGTGTACAGCACGCACAGCACGTACGCGGTGTTAACAGCATGAAATGTCTGAGAAAAATTGAACACAGTGTTTTCGGTGATTTACTATAAAACACTGCCAAAACACCAACATCAACGATTAAACGCCGCGAAATAAAGAAATGGGATATTAACCTTTATTTGTACATTTGTATGTTCTTGAGATTTGTATATAAAAGCGGTCTGGCGAGTAATAGTTGTAAGGACTAAGGCGAGTAGGAACTTGAAAACGCTCGCCACGATAACTGGTTTACAGCTTTAAAATATCATAGCTCCCAAACAGTAAAATTTTCTGTTAACTGTGTCATTTATCCATTTATCCTGCTGTACAAATATGCTATACGAATAAATGTTTGCTTTATTCGTACTAGACGAATAAAATTTTCGTACTATACGAATAAACTTTTCAGCCTACGAATAAACTTTCCTGGTAACCTGTAGCTATGTACAGCGGAGGGCGCAGACAAGTATGAAACTGGTACTAATGTAACATGGACCACGAAGAAGACACCCTTGACAACATTTATGAAAGGCAAGGAATGACGCTTGTTTCTGTCCTTTTTGCTTAAATCTGACAAGTTTTCCGAATTTTTTGACATTGCAGGATAAACACAAAATACGTACATTAAATATAAAATTCATTTGTACTCGCTGCGAAACAGGCCTGAAAAGCTCGCTATTCTGCCTGTTTCTAAAGCTCGTACAAATAAATTTTATATTTACCGACAATGTACATATATTGTATATTTATCCAACATTTAATTAATAGTACACAAATTATGTGATCGTCTCGGTCCAGTAAATTTTCAATCAGCTGATCAGGATATTAAAGTGCAGACTGAAGTTCACCTGTGTTGATTATCTCATGGTGATTATTTTATTTGTTCCTAATTGACCAATTCAAGTGTAGAACATTCTAGTTAAATAACGAAATCAATAATTATTTTCCAGTATATTTTCTATAAAAAGCTTGTTCTCCACGTTTATTGGAGATGTAATGCAACCGCCATTGTTTACTACAACCTCATGCGCATGCTCGTGTTTGATGGAAAAGCAACATGTATATAATAGCTATATTTAGATATTTTGTGATAATAATTTTATATTGTAAAACGATCCACCCTGTGATTTCTTTTCAACAACATACATTTTTTTTATAGTATATATTTTATTATACAATACAATATTGAACTGATTTTCGCTAACACTTTAATCATTGAATATTGATATTTTTCGGATGTTGAACATTTTTTTCCCGGAATTGCACCCCCCTGTTAGTATACTTTTATTATTCCTGTTATTGCTTTATTTAAAAAAAAAATAACACCAAGAACATCGATGATTTCAGTCTTCTTATGCAGAAAAAAGATCTACAGCAAAATAAAGGTATACTGTCAACAAAATCGTCATTTTTATCGAGAATTTTTTGAGGGATTCCAGATTTTTTTAACTTCATCCTTGTATAGGTCGAAGCCAGCATGTTGAGGGGAAAAAAATATCGACCTATCATCCGTAAACTACGGTATTTGGTATTTGTTGGCGAGTTTAAAAGAAATGTCACTCGCCAATCATGGCGAGCTTTATTTCATTTTCTTTTTCAGGTGTGCAAGCTGTCATCATATTTTCGTTCTTTAATTCTGATATTTGCTTTTGTTTTAATCTATTATGCAGGGTTCGACATTAACTTTTTGACCAACTTGTCCATTCGGGCAAGTGCCATATTGATTTTACTTGCCCGAAACTGTAAACTACTAGCCCGAATTCTTAAGTGCATGTAGTGCAGGTCTATGCAATCTACAATGACCGGTCATAGAGTAGAATAACCCCTCATATTAATTATTTACACCTTATGATGTGAGCATAGTGTTAGTGCATCATTTGGCTATATAATTACGTACCTATCAATTTGCAGGAATATGACAGTTTTATAAATACGGGTGATTGATGAGGATTTCTGAAATATTTTTGTTAGAAAATTTAAGTATAAATGTTCCTTATTATAGACTGACAACGACTGCATAGTTTGTTTGAATTTTTATTCCAGTAATCTATCACGCTTTCAATATTTTGATCGCAAAGGCAATACACATCAGGGAAAATTTTCTAAAATTAGAACACCGCAAATAACTTGAGCTTTTCATTGGCCGGCAAAAATAAATACGATGTTGATGCAGCGCCGCCTCCTAATTAGGCATTCGCGATTGGCTAATATAAATAACACGATCTTTATTTGAGAAAGGGGAATTCCGTAGTCAACAAAATAAAACAAAATGGCGTAAAATACACGATAACAAAATTCGCAGCGACTTCCAACACTGAATAATTCAATATTAATCATTTTGCTCTTCAGGAATTGAACATATCACAGAATCATTTTCACTTGCCCGATCGGACAAGTTGGGTGCCGTTTTTACTTGCCCGAAGACGCATTTCAATTGCCCCGGCCAATCGGACAACCGTTAATGTCGAACCCTGTTATGTTAAGAAAACAATGTATTGTATTATTTTTTAATCAAAATGAACTTTTGTGGCTTCAAAGTGGATGAAAGCTAATTGTAACCATTGCAAAGCCAATTAAGATCAATCAAAAACTATTGGAAACATTGGTAACTCGCATAAAAACTACAAATCACACAGTTTGTAGCAGCTTTTTTTTTTACAAATCTAAGTTGTCGTATATTGGAAAAGAAGGTTCATCAATGTCTCAAAATTGTTTTTACAATTCACGTTTGTACTAGCACAAATAATCATATTGCAAAATTGAATATTATATATCTTTTCAGTCATGTTCGTAAGAGTCAATCAAATACGATATGCATGTGCATTAGATTGTAATTAAAGTATCGTAATCTGACGTCGCATGTTTAACTCACTGAAATTGAAATATACAGTACGAAATAGTAAAAAAACAAAACTAAACAAACAAAAAAACAATAGAGCACATGAAGTGCAGATACATGTACGTGTATACACGTATAATTTTTGTCGCAGTGTTGTCACCGACAATTAAAATATTTCACCGATATTTAGGCCCTAATTTGTATATTTTCGCGGTGAAATTTTCACCGTGATTTCAGCGACATTTTACGGTGATTTTTTGACATATCACCGACATTTCACCGCGAAAAATAACCGACCAAGGTGATTTCTTGCTAAAACGTGCTGTGCGTGCTGTATCTCTCATGACTGCAAGCTGGATTTAGTCACCTTACAAGGCAACCTAATTGGTGATCAGTACATCAGAGACGTCTTGCAACCAGTTGTTGCCTCCCATTTCGACAACCACTCACTAGCTACAAGGCCTGTGTATATGGATGACAACGCCAGGCCTCATCGTTCAAGAGCAGTAACAGCCTACCTCCAAAGCGAAGCCGTGACTTCTGTTCCTTGCCCAGCCATGAGCCTGGATTTGAATCCCATAGAGCATATTTGGGACATGTTAGGCTGTTGTATACAAAATGTACATGCTCGGGAACCTCCTGTGCAAAACATTCATCAGTTGGAAGCAGCAGCTATCACAACAGGACATCCAACGTCTAACTGGAGGGATGAGACGCAGGGTTGAGGCCGTCATCCAAGCACGTGGGGGTTACACCCGGTACTGAACTTTGAACAATAGATGTCGTCAAGTGATTCATAAGTGACGTTTTGAAAGTGAAATGACAATCTTATCGTGCTTTTTGAACTGTGAAGTTCAATACTTAAAATGGACATGTTTTACTGCAAAAACTAGCGTGATATTGTGATTAAATATTCATTAAATTAATATTTTTCTTGTTTTTTTGTGGTTTCTTACAGCCAATGTAATGTCCTAACAGGTCACCATTGCATTCTTGAGATTATCTGGTCAGTAATCTCGTGATACTTGTCATATCATTTATCATTTCAAAAAAACATGGGGGTGCTTAACTTTTTTCTTTGTGTATATATTCATAAATTAATTTTAATTATCACTAATTTTTTACTTGTTGCTGTTTCTTTGTTTCAAAATATGGGTTTATTTTTGTTGGGGCGATTCTATAAATATATTGGTGCTATTTGAAAATTAGAGGCATGATTTATTAACCTCCCTGTTTTTATGATGCAAAATAAGATATAAATAAATGGTGTTGATCCCTTTCCATAATGCAACAAATATATGGTCCTGATCTGTGTTTTTTTTCCTCAGAAAGTTTTATTTCAAATTTGATGACTGAAAGTTTCAAACTAGATGTGTCTGAACGACACGAATGTCCCCGCCATGAATATTAAGGAGGCTCGCAAATGTTTCACCCTTTTTTAATTCCCTCAGTAATATGCTAAGAATAACAAATAATTGTTTAAGATCTGTATCCTCAAGCCTCCTTAAATTCACAAGATTTATTCAAGGAAACAATATTGCCTGAACAAATTTTGATATGATCAGGAATCTACAACACTTGCATATGAATAAGAAGTCCTATATCTATAAAACATTACCTTTTAAGTCATTGAATTTTTTTCTGAATTAAAAGTGTTAAAGTGGTGACAACTAAATATTTGGCCAAATTTCAAAGCTCAACGGCTTTAAGTTGGCCAAAAATCATTCAACCGGAATGAATTTCAAAGTTGATCTGTAACTTATGATTATACACTCTCATACCAAAAATCAAGTCAATACCTCAAACCATAGTGAAATAAAATGGTTACAACTAAATATTTGGCCAAATTTCAAAGCCATAACTCGGCCAAAAACCAATTGACCATAGCAAAATGTAAACATGATCTGTAACTCATCATTATACACTCATGTACCAAAAATCAAGTCAATATCTCCAAGCATAGTGGAAAAAAGTGATGACAACTAAATATTTGGCCAAATGTCAAAGTCCAAGGGCCATAACTCGGCCAAAAATCATTGGACCGGAACGAAACGTAAACTTGATCTGTAACTTATCATTATACATCCACAAACCAAATATCAAGTCAATATCTCAAAGCATAGCGAAAAAAAGTGGTGACAACTGTTTTATTTCGGAATTACAGACATGGGTAACACTATACAAATGTATGTCCCAGTCACTTAGTGGCGGGGACATAAAAATAAAATATTGCGATAAAAATCAGGTTTCCCAAAGCTTGGATTCAAACTAGATTATAATGATAATGATGCATGCTTAACTGATTGTCCCTTCAATTGTAAGTGAAAATATGAAAAAATGAGTTTATCATTGCAAAAAGCCCATCCCTACTAAAATTGTGACTTCATACAACAATAAAATTATGTGATAATGTTTGTCAGTTACTTGTAGCAGGTCAGTGGATTTCTCCAAATACCACCTATAAAAGTGACTTATCAAATTGTGAAATTAAATAATTTGATTAGAGATGGAAAAAAGTCAATTACAGTTGAAAGGAAAAATTCCTTAACTCTACTACTCTGAACATCTCTACTGAAGGTCATTCACTACTTCATGTCCATTCTGATAAAATAGATTTGGTTTGATTTTTGGTGTTTTAACACCACTTTCAGCAATATTTCAGCTATATCATGGCGACCAGTTTTAGTGGTGGAAAAAGCTGGGAGTACCCGGAGAGAACCACCGACCATAGGCAAGCAACTGGTAAACTTTATCACTTGCGGCTGCGAGTCGAGTGCACCCTTTTTTGTAATTTACAAAGCCGGGCGTGAACTCACGCCGTATTGTGATAGGCTTGTATGAGTTGTTAGGTAATCCAACTACCTAACTCATTGAGCCACCCCAGGCCCTTCTCTGACAAAATAAAATTTCCCACCAGTCTGCAGTTTATAACAACTGTTTAATATTGGGTTACATACTTATTAGCTGGTCATGAATATAGCTTAAATATTGTTGACCTGATGATAAACAACAATCAATCAATATACTGGACATAGCAATCTTAACAATATCCCACAGCTTTTTTTAAATTAATTTTCTCCATCTGCTCACAATAATTTCTTTGTTAAGTGAAAGTTAACAGCTGACTAACTTTGTCTAATGACCTTGTCTGTCCATTGTAGAAGATAATTCTTTCTTGAATGTACATACTGTATAAAACACAGTAAAGTTATTAATGTAACTCTGTCAATGAAAAACAACTGGAAAACAGATCAGTGGGCAAAGTTGCTGTTTTACTAATTTGCATCCCACTTTCAATTTTACCCAGATTTGTTTCGACATATACATGTATGTTCCCAGTTCAAAAATAACAGCGTGGGTTCGCGCCCTGTTTTGTAAATTACAAAAAGGGTGCATTCGACTCGCAGCCGCAAGTGAAAAAATTTACCAGACACTTGCTCATGGTCGGTGGTTCTCTCCGGGTACTCAGGCTTCTTCCACCATTAAAAATGGTTGCCATGATATAGCTGAAATATTGCTGAAAGTGGCATTAAACACAACCAATCAATCAATCAAAAATAACTTAATTATAGGTTTGTACACATTGTTTTTTTTTCACTGAAACCTATAATTTTATACACAAAAAATATGCGAGAAAAAATACCACAAAAATAAAATTTATATTCCAACTATAGTATATTTGCCTTACCCTACTTTTCTTTTGTGTAATATTCAGCCAGATATGAACTACAAGTTTGACCTTCAGGCTTAAGGCAACAAGGTGTTTATGAGGACAGGTAAATATACTGAAAGTGTTGTACAATATATACATGTATTTCTATATAACATAAATTAATTGTCATGGTCGTGATCCTATGGTAGTTGGATTTATAACTACCTATGCAATCAGTGCCTATCACCACTAACGTTGTGATTTCGAACCCCGTTCATGGCGAGGTGTACTTGATACAACATTATGTGATAAAGTTTGTTAGTGACTTGTTAGTGACTTGTTGCTGGTCAGTGGTTTTCTCCGGTTTCCTACACCAATAAAACTGACCTCCATGATATAACTGAAATATTGTTGAAAGTGGCGCTAAACACCATAAACCTAAAAATTAATCATTTTAGCTCCTTTGTTTAATAGCGGTCTAATACCCTTCAGGCCTAAAATTTTGGTCTTTAGTAGTAGTCCAGGTGGCTACTGAAATTTAAAAAAAAATTGTTGCACAATATGAAACCTATCCACTAAACACCCTTGGGTTCATTTCGCCTTGTTCAGAATAGACAGGTGTTCATATTAAACAGTTTAAATATACCGGTACAAAGATTTCAGACTTACTTAAGATTGAGTGGTTTATTTTATAGTAAACTTCCATGTTCCTGTCTGTCTGGCTAATGCTAGGCCACTTATAATCATAATTATAATAAACAGCTGCGCCAAGAGCGCATGATACGCCCATCGTCCACATTCATACAATATTTGTAAAGACTTTCTTTCCCATAACTCTTGAATGAAAAATTTTAATTTCACCAACAGCTGCACCATAAACATGAATTGGAATATTTATACAATATTTATACAATTGAAAACAACATTTTTTGAGAAATCAGTAAAGACTATCAATTCCAATAACAGTACGAAGTTTGAAGTGAATTGGTGAAGGGGTTCTCAATTTGCAGCACGACATACGAAAAATCGCCTACAATTTGATGAATAAAGTCCCATAACTCTGGAATGAAAAATCGAAATTTCACCAAAAAGTATACAGACTGTAAGACTATCAATTCCATTAACTGTGAGATGTTTGAAGTGAATTGGCCAAGGAGTTCTCAATTTACAGCGCGACATACGAAAAATCGTCTACAATTTGATGAATAAAGTCCCATAACTCTGGAATGAAAAATTGAAATTTCACCAAAAAGTATACAGACCATAAGACTATCAATTCCAATAACTATGCGAAGTTTGAAGTGAATTGGCCGAGGGGTTCTCAATTTACAGCATGACATACGAAAAATCACCTACAATTTGATGAATAAAGTCCCACAACTCTGGAATGAAAATTCGAAATTTCACCATAAAGTATACAGACCGTAAGACCATCAATTCCAATAACTCTGTGAAATTTGAAGTGAATTGGCTAAGGGGTTCTTAAGTTAGAGTGCGACATGTGAAACGGACAGACGGACGGACAGACAGACATTGGTATACCATAATACGTCCCGTCTTAAAGATGGGCATATAAAAATGTTAATATATTGACAGTAAATGTGTTTGTCTTTAAGATTTATCATGGAAAATTTTATAATTAAAATGTATATCATTATATTGAAAGCATTATGAACATCTTGTTCAAATTGTAGGTCACATATACATGTAGATAGTCTCATTTAGTATACTTCTCACTATTGTGTCTAGTTTAGTTTAGCACCACTAGTTTTAACATTTTATTTACCAAAATGAACAGACAAAATAGGATTAGACTCAAGTAAAACAAACTAAAGAAGTTTTCTCCAAATTACAACTGTTTATATTAAAGCAATACATAAAAGCATGCATTACTATATATACAGTAGCTCTTTTGTAAATTCCGGTCCTGCACAATTTCAGTAGGTTCTGCAAAAAATTATTGGGTGCAGGACCTACATGTGTATGTCCTGCATATTTATTTTTTTTCCCTCAAAAAGTCTGACATACCACTTGCAAATATCATTATATGATAATAATTCATTATATAAGAATTTTTCTACCTGGAAACTATACTACATAATATTTATTCCACTTGGAAACTCTACTAATAATAAATATAATAAACATAATTACACAATAAATCTCTTTGGATGTATTTTTCCTCTGTTGGAAATTTTATTGTGTAATTATAAAAGTTCCGGAGGGAACTTTCCTTATATAATATTTTATCCAGTTCCATGGAAGATTCCTTATGGTGTTGGATGAAACATTATTTTAGGATAGTACCTAATGGAACTTTTTCTACATAATAAAATCTCCGAGGAACAAACATTATGGTGGAACTTATATTCCGTCACAGCCTCTCTCAAAGTGACAAGAACTAGTATTTTACTATCTCAGTGCATCTGCCTTCTGGCCTGATAAGAGGGGTGGCATTTGATGGGAGTGACCTTATAAGATGGGGGACACTGCATAGCACTAACAAGTTATCAAATTTTGTATTTACAACCAAAATGTTGTGTTTGATAGGTATGATATAATAAGACAATCTACATACAGTCATTTTCTATAATGACAACTTTTACTCTTGATTTTTTATTATTGAAAACAATTGATGCGTAAATAATTATTGATGATACATGTATATCATACAATGACAATGCTAAATGTGGACAAATGTAGGAAATAAGAACAAAGTCAAACATCCTTGTTTCATTTCCTACACCTAAAAGTTCATTACCCTCCACTATCTGAGAAAATTTATTCCCCGATACAAGAGATGTAGATTATGTCTGACTGGAACTTATAAATAGTCAGTCACATTCAAATTAGAAGCACAAACTTGAGCTGGTTTGTGTTAGCGTTTTACATTATCTGGGTGTAAATAGTAACAACGCAGCACTTTGATAACCCTGGTTAATGTTACAGACAAATCAGCACAACATGCATTTAATCAAACTATTATAGTAAGATATTACAACAACATGGGTGAAAGTGTTTTTTTTTTGGACAAATACTGAAAATTGTCTACTTTTAACACAGATCAGGATCCACTCAAAATTTGTAATTTCTTTGTCAATAATGCATACCTCCCCTCCCCCCCCCTAAAAAAAATTAAATTTACACAAATCTCAAGCACTGTCTGGACCTTTGCCAAAAAAACGGAAATCAGTCAAAATACTGAAAACTTTCACTCATGCAACAATTTGTTATTTACAAGTTGGAGAAGAATGGTAAAGAGACCCTTTTTCAGGACATCAAGACTGTCACTGAGCCTTTTATTTTATGGAAATTCTTGATTTAGCATTTCAATGTGTGGATTTCGAGATTCCACTTTATTGGTATTTGGGATGTGAGGTTTCTTAATATTTGGGATTCGTAAACAATGCTTTATTTTAACATTAATTTGGGATGAAAAACCCTCCTACACCCTTCAGAGAAACATGTCAAAGGGTTTCTATGCAGCTCATACATTTCTAAGGGAACATGTCAAAGGGTTTCTATGCAGCTCATACATTTCTAAGGGAACATGCCAAAGGGTTTCTATGCTGCTAATACATTTCTAAGGGAACATGTCAAAGGGTTTCTATGCTGCTCATACATTTCTAAGGGAACATGTCAAAGGGTTTCTATGCTGCTCATACATTTCTAAGGGAACATGCCAAAGGGTTTCTATGCTGCTAATACATTTCTAAGGGAACATGCCAAAGGGTTTCTATGCTGCTAAATTACATTTCTAAGGGAACATGTCCATCTTAGGCCAAAAAAAATAAAATATGTGTGTTTACGGTCACCCGACCCACCCTATTTTTCAGCAGACCACCCTAACCTTTTTTATCGGCTATTATTCGACACTAATTTTTGCTAGCGACCCTATCAATTTTTACACAGAATTTGGATAACCATTTTTGTTGTTTAATCAGCAGCAATGTTCTATTTATTCAACCGCTAGCTTTTTGTCGAAATTGAGAGCAAAGAAGGTAGAAAAACTGTTTAACTCGTCATAAATCAGTTTCAACAAATGACGGCTTACCGGAAATTTCGAAAATATAATACCGGAATCGGATTCCGGAACCAGCAACGACTATTTCCGGTTTTGCCGATATTTAAAAAAAAAAAAAAAAAAAAAAAAAAAAAAAAATTAATGCCGACTGACTGACCCTAGATTTTTTTGACATGTGACAGTAAACACACATATATTTTTTTTTGGCTTTATATTACTGTATAGATTCCTCGTGTCATAGAACAACACATGTGAAGAAGATTTACCATTCAGAAACAGATGTCACCATGTGAACATGTAGTATGAATTATAATATTTTGGCTATGAGGGTACCTGATGAAATTTGTTCCTGAAAGTGCCAAGCACATTACATTAGATATCTATGTTTTTATTTCCATATCCTTTCATGCTAAATATAGTTAAGTCAAATGTGTGTGTTAAAGCATCATAAAATTTAATATTAATTCAAATATCAATGGAGGTATTTATTACTGTGATTTTACCTGAAGTTTTACCACTTGTACCACTGCTGATAATTGTATTGTACAATTTAGTTTGCATTTTAAACAAAATTTAGAATTCTCTGAATAAAGTTTAGATATGTGTGGCTTCTATTGATTTATTGTTTTCATTCCAGTAAAGTAAGTAAAGCCCCCCCTTGTGTGTCCTCCACAAAATAAAACTTTCAAACATTGCATGGTGATGATATGGAGAAACTTATGTAAATAAAATCAACATCTATATACATTCCTTAAAAACATCACTTGATATACCTACTAATTGCTAGTGGTAGCTAATAATCTGTTTGTTCAAATGTTTAACATATTAAAACATTGATTGAATATAAAGGTCAATATTTTTTATAATAATTAAGTATATACCTGTAGGTGTTTCCCATTTGAAATCAAAAGATTTACACTGAAGAATACTTAAAGAACAATGGAGCATTTCTACGTAAAACGCTTAAGTTACCTACTGTCAGAATGGACAGGTGTTGGAAGGAGATACAAGTTTAGTTTATTTATAAAACAGAATTTACTGGTGAACTTTAAATTATATAAATCACTTAGAGGCATTAGCTACGATTTTGACCAAAAAAATTATATGTTTTGGAAATTGGTAAATAGCTTTAAAATGATGAAATAAAGGTAAATATTTCACATTAAACAGCTTATCGCCTTTTGAGAATGAAAATTACCATAGATTTATTATTTCCTTGCAAGCAAATAATTTGACCTCGCTTTCTCCGTATGCAACTGACCTTACTAGTGACAGGTAAAAACGAATAATTTGTATTTTGTCGCTTATTAACTGCAAACTTGCATGGTTCTTTGTCCGTAATTAACGCCGACTAAAAGCAGATTCACAGAAAATAAGAAATAAGTGCATTGTTGTACTGATTTAATGACGATTCGGCAAACTCTGTAAACAATGCCAATAATTAATAAGATGGCATCCATTTCTTGATCGATCTCAAAACACGAGCAGTTGTACCATTTTTCCCTGATGCACGTACATTTCATAACATTTATAAGTTACAGAAACACGTTTTACTAAGGCATCAATCATATCTGATAGTTTTTATGGGCAACAAAAATTTACGATTTTGGCAGATAATGCCCCTTTAAACAATCAATAGTCAGAATTATTTTTATTTAAATTTAAATAATTTTGAGATGTGTTATAACTTAAGTTAAGAATATGTGACCATTGCCTATTAATTGAAAACAGGAAAATGTTCAAAGAATCCACCAAAATACACATTGCTCCTTCTGTAAGCTTAAAGAAGATGTTCAAAGATTCCCCCAAGATACACTTGGCTCCTTATGTAAGCTTAAAGAAGATGTTCAAAGATTCCCCCAAGATACACTTGGCTCCTTCTGTATGCTTTAAAGAAGATGTTCAAAGATACTTGGCTCCTTCTGTAAGCTTAAAGAAGATGAAAAACAAAAATTTCAATTTAAATAAAAACTGAAATATATTCAAAAAACTAAAAGAGAGAATAGTTCCCTTAATTTTGATACTATGCCAGAAAATTAAGAAAAAAATCATATACATTCTCTCTCCATCACCAAGAGAAAGGATATTGTTTCTTTGTTTTCTAACTAGTATATATAATATAGGTCATACATCACTATTGGTTTTATGGCAATAAAGTTTGATGAGAAAAAAAAATGACATTGGAAATTTAGACAGTAAATGAATACTATTCCTCAAATGAAGTTTACACTTATCAATTAAAATTCATTGAATTATTGGCACATTTTTCTGTCAGGCTGAACATGTTAAATAGTGCTTCTAATACTGGATGTATGTTTATTTATAATAACAGAACAGATGGTCCAATGGATAACAAATTATTTTAATAATCAAGAGAATATTATAACTACTGCTACATGTATTATAGATTTTTCACTGCCTACATCAGCAGCTGAAAGACCAATCAGATTATAATTAGTCAGAATGTTGGACAGTGTCAACCATCAAAGAAAACTTTGATCAAATAAAACTTGGACAAACTTAAATGGAACAGAACTCTAACTTATTTTTCTTCAAACTTTGATGGAACAGAACTCCATCCTATTTTTCTTCCAACTTTGATGGATTTTGACAGGAATCAACCAATCAAAGTTCAGTTTAGGGTTGATATCATTTTTTACCAAAACAAAAGCACATTGGAAAAAAAAACAACCAAGCAGCAAAGCATAGAAAAACCAAAATCCTTACAAGATGAGCAAATAAAAATTATTGGATTAACAAATTGATAGAAGAATTTATTTATTTAGTTGAGGTTAGGGAAAATATATGGAACACAAGTGTATTATTTGTATTTCATGCAAGGGCCTGGGTGGCTCAATGAGTTAGGTCGTTGGATTACCTAACAACTAAAACAAGCTTATCACCAATATGGCATGGGTTCGCGCCTGGCTTTGTAAATTAAAAACTAGAGGCTCCCAGGAGCCTGTATAGCTCACCTGGGTATAATAACAACATCAGTCAATAAAACTTGATAACTTCGGCAAAAAAAATTAACAACTGTAGCCTTCGTCATTGCAGACCCCTTCTACAAAAAAATGTGGGCAGGGGTTCCCCCTTTAATGTAAGTTATCAAAATTGCTGTAAAAAAACATATATGTCAATGATTCTCAAAATTTAGCTTTTCCTACTTCACATTTTGTAATAGAGTTGCTTCCCTTTGATTATTTGAGTAACCAAAAGCAGTGAGTCAACAAAAAAATGCGTTTCAAGAGGAATAATTCTTCACAGTTGTCGCATATTTTTAACTGTGGGAAATTTTTTGTAGATCTTGACATGCTGAACATTTTTGCTGTGTAAACTTTCCCTCTATCTCTAATAGTTTTTGAGATACAAGATGATAGTATTAAAATTGAGAACAATTTGATGAAAAAAGGGCAATAACTCCAAAATGGGTAATAGGATTTACTTCAAAGTTGCAGGGTAGGAAGATCTTGACAAATTTTTTGCAATTTAAACTTAACCTTTATCTCTTATAGTTTTTGAAATACAAGATGAAAAGTATTAATTTTTTTTTATAAAGTTGATGAAAAAAGGGCAAGAACTCCAAGATGGGTAATCAGATTTACTTCAAAATTGCAGATAAAAAAAAAATTGATCGAAGGGCCGAACCGCCAGACACATTTTTGGAAGAGAACCATCCAATGACTATTTCATCAAAATTTTGTTCTTATTGAGCAAATGGTTTCAGACAAAAAGATTTTTATGGGAATTTCCCATAGGGTCCTATGTTAAATTAAGTTCGACTGTGGTGGCCATCTTGGTCGGTGTTCTGAAATGCCGGACACAATTTTGGAAGAGGACCACCCAAGGATCATTTCAGCAAAGTTTGGTTGAGATTGGCACAGTAGTTTCAGAGGAGAAGATTTTTTTTTAATTTCATCCCCCCTTTTTTCTAATTTGCATAATCGGTCAAAATAGACAAAAGTTCAAAGTTCATAAAAAAATCCCGTAATATATGTTAAAAAGCTCATCATTATGCTTATACAGTTCAAATTTGGGCACTTTCTGGCTTAAAATAGAGCAGTTTTGGCCATTTGAAGAAATTTCTATTTTTAGTCATGGCGGCCATCTTGGATACAGGACGGCGCTGATAGACACAATTTTGAAAGGGGACCACCCAAGGATCATTTCAGCAAAGTTTGGTTGAGATTGGCACAGTAGTTTCAGAGGAGAAGATTTTTTTAAAATTTCATCCCCCCTTTTTTCTAATTTGCATAATCGGTCAAAATAGGCAAAAGTTCAAAGTTCATTAAAAATCCTGTAATATATGTTAAAAAGCTCATCATTATGCTTATACAGTTCAAATTTGGGCACTTTCTGGCTTAAAATAGAGCAGATTTGGCCATTTGAAGACATTTCTATTTTTAGTCATGGCGGCCATCTTGGATACAGGACCGCACTGACGGACACAATTTTGAAAGGGGACCACCCAAGGATCATTTCAGCAAAGTTCGGTTGAGATTGGCACAGTAGTTTCAGAGGAGAAGATTTTTTTTAATTTCATCCCCCCTTTTTTCTAATTTGCATAATCGGTCAAAATAGGCAAAAGTTCAAAGTTCATAAAAAATTAAATAATATATGTTAAAAAGCTCATCATTATGCTTATACAGTTCAAATTTGGGCACTTTCTGGCTTAAAATAGAGCAGTTTTGGCCATTTGAAGAAATTTCTATTTTTAGTCATGGCGGCCATCTTGGATACAGGACGGCGCTGATGGACACAATTTTGAAAGGGGACCACCCAAGAATCATTTCAGCAAAGTTTGGTTGAGATTGGCACAGTAGTTTCAGAGGAGAAGATTTTTTTTAAATTTCATCCCCCCTTTTTTCTAATTTGCATAATCGGTCAAAATAGACAAAAGTTCAATGTTCATAAAAATCCCGTAATATATGTTAAAAAGCTCATCATTATGCTTATACAGTTCAAATTTGAGCACTTTCTGGCTTAAAATAGAGCAGTTTTGGCCATTTGAAGAAATTTCTATTTTTAGTCATGGCGGCCATCTTGGATACAGGACGGCGCTGATGGACACAATTTTGAAAGGGGACCACCCAAGGATCATTTCAGCAAAGTTTGGTTGAGATTGGCACAGTAGTTTCAGAGGAGAAGATTTTTTTTTAATTTCATCCCCCCTTTTTTCTAATTTGCATAATCGGTCAAAATAGGCAAACGTTCAAAGTTCATTAAAAATCCCATAATATATGTTAAAAAGCTCATCATTATGCTTATACAGTTCAAATTTGGGCACTTTCTGGCATAAAATAGAGCAGTTTTGGCCATTTGAAGAAATTTCTATTTTTAGTAATGGCGGCCATCTTGGATACAGGACGGCGCTGATGGACACAATTTTGAAAGGGGACCACCTAAGGATCATTTCAGCAAACTTTGGTTAAGATTGGCTCAGTAGTTTCAGAGGAGAAGATTTTTTTTTAATTTCATCCCCCCTTTTTTCTAATTTGCATAATCGGTCAAAATAGGTAATGGGATTTACTTCAAAATTTAAACTTAACATCTATCTCTAAATAGTTTTTGAAATATAAGACGAAAAGTATTAAAATTTAAAAAAAAATTGATGAAAAAAGGGCAATTAACTCCAAGATCGGTAATCAAATTTACTTCAAAATTGCAGGGTAGGTAGAACTTGACATGCTGAACATGTTTGCAGTTTCAACTTACCACCTGTCTCTTATAGTTTTTGAAATAAAGGACGAAAAGTTTAAAAATTTTGAAAATTTGATGAAAAAAGGGAAATAACTCCAAAATGGGTAATGGGATTTACTTCAAAATTGCAGGGTGGGTAGATCTTGATATGCCGCACATTTTTGCAATTTAAAGTTAACCTTTATCTCTTATAGTTTTTTAAATATAAGACGAAAAGTATTAAAATTTTACAAATTTGATGAAAAAAGGGCAATAACTCCAAGATGGGCAATCAGATTTACTTCAAAATTGCATGGTAGGTAGATCTTGATGTGCTGATCATTTTTACCCCATGTCAGATTTTTGATATTATTAACGGTTTTTGAGTTATTACCCAAAACCTGCAATTTTACCATATGTTCTATTTTTAGTAACAGCGGCCATGTTGGTTGGTGCACGGCATCACCGGACACAATTTTGAAACTAGACACCCTAGTGATGATTCAGACCAACTTTGGTTTCCATTGGTTTAGTACTTTCAGAGGAGAAGATTTTTGAAAAAGTTTACGACGTACGACGGACGCCAAGTGATGGCAATAGCTCACATGACCCTTTGGGTCAGGTGAGCTAAAAAGGGTGCACTCGACTCGCAGCCACAAGTGATAAAGCTTACCAGTTGCTTGTCCATGGTCGGTGGTTCTCTCTGGGTACTCCGGCTTCTTCCACCACTAAAACTGGTTGCCATGATATAGCTGAAATATTGCTGAAAGTGGCATTAAACACTAAAAATAAATGAATCAATCAATGTACTTCATGCTCTTCTTCCTAACAACCAGTTTCTACTTCATCTTATTCCATTCTTTTGACACTTTCTTATTTTGCTAGCAATATTCATGAGCCACCTTTTATTACTGTTTACATGAAATTCCTGCCCTGGGGAAAATTTTTTTATCATTCAATATATCATTGTTGTAACCCTCCATATTCTATATTCAATGACAGTATCTGAGTGTGATAAGCCATGAATTACAGAGAAAAGAGTGTTCACTGATCAAAAAAAGAGTACCCCTCTATATATAGTGCCCCTAAACCTTGATTTCTATTAGCTTGACACATTTTATTTCCAATTATTTTCCTCAAAAAGAAGGAAATCTGCTTATCAGAGGAAAATTTCGTCTCTGGGATTACTCATATGTAAATATATATGCACATGAAGAGAGTAATGAAAAAACTGACATCTCTATTAATATGTGAACTTTTTATAATCTGGCACATTTAACATGTTTTAACACCTGCAACTATATTTTTTTTAGTTGGATCTTTGATGCTTTTCCACTTGAACTAACAAGACAAAATGAAACTAATAAATTTAACTGCAATTCAAATTGAATCAAAAGTTTTCACAAAGTAGTAATGAAATGGGAGCCAGTAACATTTACATATAGAAACTGAAGTGAAAAATCAGTTAAACAAGCTAACATGTTCAACAGACCATGCACTTAATATGCATGCATAAGATTTCATCACATAGTGTGCAAATTCCAAATAAAAATAAATTGTTGCTATGAAAGTTGAAATCATGACTGATCACTTATTTTTTATTATCTACATGAAATTAGTAAATTAATTACACCTTATATAAGAATGCTGGAATCTGATTGGTTATAAGCCGTGATATTTTTTTTACAAATTCAGACCTTGCAATGCATTGTGAATTTGCAGAATTTTTACTTCATGTAGGTGTATTTGCATAAGATTTAACTTTTTTTCATGGTATTTGCAAAATCTTATTTGCCGTTTTTACCCTTCACCGAGACGCTTGTAACAAAATTTGTAAAATGTTATCAGTTGTGCATTTATTAAACAGATACATCATGTTTGGTCCTGAAAACGACAAACAAAAGGTATTATTTATTCAACCAGTGTTCTAAATAATATGTAATTAAACAGATATATCATGTTTGGGAGGGGTATTTGTGAAAAATACCAGTCTTGAGACTAAATTTCCCTTGCCATTCTGTTCGGGAAATTTTTTCGTCTCTCGACTGGTATTTTTCGCAAATACCCCTCCCAAACATGATATATCTGTATAATATATGTTATTTAAGGATTGATCAAAATTATTTGTTCGGTTCATGAAGAAATAACCTCAGTCAGGTTGTACACACCGTGTAACCCGCGTAGCATAGTGGGTTACGTAAGGGTGTGCACAACCTGACTTGAGGTTATTTCGAAGGAACCGAACAAATAATTTCGATCAATCCTTATAAATTAATTCAAACTTTTTTTGCTATGATATTGAAAAATATATTTATTTTTTTTCAAATAAGGCAAATAATCGAAAATAAATTTAAATAACCCCAAAGGTGCCTCATTTAAAGAAAATCACCCGATGACAACGGCATGCGACGCCTTGCGAACGACGTCTATTTTTAGATTCCATTCATTGACAAATAACCTCAACTTTTTAAACCAATCAAAACATGTATAAAATGACATGTGACTCTAAAATTTATTTATTAGTCATTTAAAGTGGGCAGTCATGCTGTCAACTTTCATGGCAACATTTTTAAAAGGGATTATTACTACAGTAGTAATAAGTCTACATGTATACTAGGAAAGGGACTGGTAGTTAGTCTACTAGTATATCTGTACAGTAACTCTCCCCTCTTATATGGTCACTCCTTAACTAAAGTACATCCTTTTTATCAGACCAGATATCAGATGTAATGAAATAGTAAAATACTACTAAATTGTCACCCTGACATGTGAAGAGAGCTCAATATACCCTCTTTTATTATTGGTAGCAGTGGCCTTATAAGAGGACTACAGTATCAAGTCATCTAGATATACATGTATATACATGTAACTTCTGTCATAGTGCTTAACTAAAATAAACAGTTGAAAAAGCACATTCAAATATCAAATGTTGAAGAGCAAAAATAGCTTACATTTAAGAGCAAAAATAGCAAATATTTCGAGCAAAATAGGAAATATTGAAGAGCAAAACAAACAAAAAAACAACCCAAAATTACAATAAATAGAAGAACATACATTACAATGACCAAAAGAACAAAGACAATAAGAATACAATGGACTGGTGGTCTACAAAACACTACATAGAAATCCAAAGATTGAATAACAAGAACCCCACTAAAAACTGATGCAAAAGCTATAAATAGAATTTTAATATCTAATGATGCAGTTACACATAAATATGGAAAACTGAAGGGGAGGTAATGCTTGTTTTATTGTGAAGAACATTTTACTTAATACATGTACAGTGAAACCTGTCTAAAATGAAACCCTGAATAGAATGGAATCCTGTATAAACCAGAACCCTGAATAAATCAGAACCATGAATCAACCAGAACCCTGAATAAACCAGAATCCTGTATAAACCAGAATCCTGAATAAACCAGAATCCTGTATAAACTGATCTTATAAACCAGAATCCTGTATAAACCAGAACCCTGAATAAACCAGAATCCTGTATAAACCAGAATCCTGAATAAACCAGAATCCTGAATAAACCAGAACCCTGAATAAACCAGAATCCTGAATAAACCAGAACCCTGGATAAACCACTGAATAAACCAGAATCCTGAATAAACCAAAACCCTGAATAAACCAGAATCCTGAATAAACCAGAACCCTGAATAAACCACTGAATAAACCAGAACCCTGAATAAACCAGAATCCTAAATAAACCAGAACCCTGAATAAACCACTGAATAAACCAGAATCCTGAATAAACCAGAATCCTGAATAAACCAGAACCCTGAATAAACCAGAATCCTGAATAAACCAGAACCCTTAATAAACCAGAATCCTGAATAAACCAGAACCCTCAATATAAACAAGAACCCTGAATAAACCAGAATCCTGAATAAACCAGAACCCTGGATAAACCACTGAATAAACCAGAATCCTGAATAAACCAGAACCCTGAATAAACCACTGAATAAACCAGAACCCTGAATAAACCAGAATCCTAAATAAACCAGAACCCTGAATAAACCAGAATCCTAAATAAACCACTGCATAAACCAGAATCCTGAATAAACCAAAACCCTGAATAAACCAGAATCCTGAATAAACCAGAACTGTGAATAAACCAGAATCCTGAATAAACCAGAACCCTGAATAAACCAGAACCCTGAATAAACCAGAATCCTGAATAAAACAGAATCCTGTATAAACCACTGAATAAAACAGAATCCTGTATAAACCACTGAATAAACCAGAATCTGGAATAAACCAGAATCCTGAATAAACCAGAACCCTGAATAAACCAGAACCCTGTATAAACCAGAATCCTGTATAAACCAGAATCCTGAATAAACCAGAATCCTGTATAAACTGATCTTTATATAAAGTCAATATGTAAGAAATCTATTCAGAATACAAAGGCTTGTCCCAATGAGTTCAATTTAGACAGGTTTCTTTAATTTTAGGATATCCAAGTACATGTATCTACTAAAAGTTCTAATGAAAGTATTTACATGATTTGTGGTTTTTTCATATTGGTTGATGAAATGAATTATAAATAAAATCTATTAATATTCTTCACAAAATGAACAAATTTGGCATACTCTCATGCATCAAGTGACATTTTGCTGTTTATTTTTTTATGTAAATATTTTGATCTCTGTATCACTGAAAAAACTTTCTGTAATTTCATTAATACATAATAAATGTCTGACTTGTCCTAATTTGGAACTCATTAAAACTCATTTATTTCTACTTAATCAACAAGTGTAAGTTCCTGTAATTGATATTTAAGTAGGGCATCCTTATAGTGATGAAGGAGTGGCCAATGGCTTCATAAACTTTTGACAAGGACATTAGAAAAATATGGGTTATAAATTATTGGAATAATTCTGCTTTTTGCTTCCTGATGGTCTTAGAACTGAAGAAAGGAGAAATATTATACAATAGATTTTTCTTTTTTTTTGGTCTAATTGTTTTTGCTTTTGTATTGATTCAATCACATTGGTTTTTGTTTAAAAAATAAAACATGGAACCAAGAATAATGTGTTTGGAGTTTTATCATGGGTTGGCACATATTAGTATTTTATCCCGAGCGGTAGCAGTACAAATACGGTAGTATACTTTGGAAGACAGTAATTTATATTTACATTTGCGAACAATGTCGCACACAATTTATGCTGCCAAATTAAGCAGACGATAACTCATCAACATGTACTTTTAAGACGGAAAAGTCAGTCATGTTGATGGAGCATCCGTAACAATAATATTGTGTTTGCATGCTTTACATTGCACGTCACATATTATTAATTCTGGATATCGTCGTGTCAATCTTATAATGATACATGTCCATTTTTGTAGAAATGGAGATATGAGAGGTCAAAGTTTGGGCAGTTGAATAAAAACATTGGAGATATAACATTATAACACTTCTCAAATTGTCTTAAACCAGTATATTTCGCTATATGCCTTATATAGGGAGATACACCATTGACAATTAAAGTCACTGATACCCATAAGTCATATTGTCAAAAAAATGGACATGCATCATTATAAGATTGACACCACGATATGTTGATTATTTTCAGTGAATATAGATGTTTAAAACATTAACAACCATGTAAATAAAATTATTTTGTGATTTTATCACCTGGCTTAAATGTGTACCACGCATGTGCTAATGAGATTTTGTCATCTGATTAATCGCTCGTTTGATTGCAAAGTGCAAGAAGAACATTAGAATTAGCATATAAATAAATAAATAAATAAATAAAGGTATATGTATTTTTTTCTTAAATAGTAATATTTATGAATTGAAACAGTAATGCCAGGTCAACAATTCTACCAATATTATCATGGTCAACAATTCTACCAATATTATCAAAACTAGCAACTTTTTCTCACCTCAAATCACTGAACACAAAAGATACCATGACATACGTCAATGGAAATCCAAGCACCGGCTTGGGACTGTAACAAAATATGTCTCTCTTCATATGATATCTCTATTGTCAAGTGTTTGTAAACACATAGCTTTCTTAAACATTTAACATAGGTATTCACAATCACTGAAAGTTGATGTCTTTTTTATTGTTGGTGCAAAAAAAGAAGAAGAAGAAATTCAACTTATTTTGAAATCCTCAGAATTGTGTCTAATCAACTGACAGAATAGAGGCAATGTTAATATATACGACTATAAATATTATAAGTATTAATTTTGAACAAAGACATAAATTATAATTATACTTACTTATTTATAATAAATTCTAAATGCAAGGCACCAGTGTTTAAATACAAAATGGCTCCTTTCAAACAATAAATATTCCTTGAATCAACAGATCAACTTGAAAATATATCCATTAAATACACAAATTTTTATATTATAAAACACTTCTTCACCATTACTCCTGGAAAAATATAAATTATATTGTTTATAAATCTTGATATAGATCTTGAAGTAAGTTTACATCCACTCTCAGAACTACAGCATCCCAAACTGGGATATATGATATCTCTTTAGACTTATCTCTGCATAGGGGGTCACTACAGGGGGTGCTGAAATGCATCATTCATTCACAAACTGATTATTTATTGGTGAGGTACTCTGTAGGGAAAGGCTGAACACTAAACCACACAGGGTAATGACAAAAATATTAATCTTTCAGCAAACATTAAAGAATGGTTATCAGTTGGTTGTGCTTATTAAGAGGCTCTCTGAAGGGAAATATGTTTGTATTTTTTAATTCAACATACACAGCTGTTTTCTTCAAAGCTCTCTCACAAAGTTGTTTTCTCTTAAAATTTGCAAAAAATAGAGAGAAAAAGGTGTTTTATTTTATTGAAAGATACTTGAGAAGAAGAAACTCATAAATTTCAAACTAAAAATACTCTAAACTTAACTATGGGGATCTCTACATATGCCTCATATGGTGTAATTCTATATATGCAATTCTAAAATACACAAAATGTCCCTCAATACTATATATGACAGGTTACAAATGATAATAGATACAATCGAAAATTATTCTGGAAAATGCACACTCAAATATTGATGCATCGCTTATGCACAATTTTGTCCAATATTCTCCTCTTGTAAATGCTTTCTCAGATGGAAAAAAACCATCTGTCCAGTTATTTCTAGTCAGAATATTGAAGTTTATTGGTAAAATGATATGGTTCTAAACTAGGTCTAATAGAATTTCAGATTATTTTTGTCATTAGCTCAGATTATTTTTGTCATTAGCAATTATCAATAAATAACTAAATAATCAAATACAGTCAAACCTGCCTTATGTGACCTTACAATGGAACAGTGAAATATGGTCACATAAGGCAGGTGGTCACTTAATACAGGTTTAATTGATATAAAATGCACTGTGAAGGGAAATAAAAATAAAGGTCACATAATACAAGTTATTGCTTAATAGAGGTGGTCACTTAATGCAGGCTTGACTGTAGGCATTAATTTAAGCCATATAAATCAAGAAAGATTTTTCAAAATAGATTACTGGTATCTAAAAAATTAAGAAGACAACAAGCAATTAAGGTATGATAACAATACAGTCTTTGAATGGTCTGTTATGGATTATACTGACAACAGTCAACACAGAAGAAAAGAACAGTTCCTTTGTCTAATGTACTCATTAAATCATACCATCATTTCATTTATACAATAGTCCCCTTTTACAAGGCCATTCCTTCTGCAGAAAAAAGGTGGCCTCTCTTGAAGGAGACAGGATAGTAGTATTTTACTTTATTATACTCTATGTAAATTTGCATGGAAAAACTGCATTTTCATTGGTTTACAAGAAGGTGATATTTTAGTCTGTCACCCTCTCGTGAGTGTCAACGGATTGATTCCCTCTGATATTGATGGTACACAATATGAAATCATTTGTATGTTTGACCAAATATGAAAACATGCTGTAATCTTAAGCTTGTCATGAAATAGATTGTTGCTAAAATTTACCTGACGACATAAGACGGATGGGTATTTTTACTATCCATTTTTTTATTTAATTATGACATGCTAACAGTTTACAGAATCAAAATATTACTATATAAAACAAACTTCAGAAATGTAGCAGATTATTTTGCAGACAAAAAGACAGAAGGGAACATTCAATATAACAAAATAAATAAAGGTGTACATATAAACCTTTATACTTCTACCAGATGTATCGGTATAAAGTCTCCAGGTACCCTGTATCTTATCTAAGAGTGAAGCGCAATAAACACTAAATGTATTATAGACGAACCAAGGACCATGCTGTAGACACCAAATATGTACTCACAATGGAACAGAAAAGAAAATCTACAATTTTTTTTTACATTTGCTGACGTTTATGTACAGTCAAACCTGTCTTATGTGACCTTCCAAGGGAATAGTGAAATATGGCCACATAAGACAGGTGGTCACTTAATACACGTTTCATTGATATAGAATGAACTGTGAAGGGAAATCAAAATAAGGTCACATAATACAAGTTATTGCTTAATAGAGGTGGTCACTAAAGCAGGTTTTTTCGTATTTATATAACTTGAAGTTGAAATAGTAGTTACAGTATGGATAACACTGACAATTTCCATTTGTGCCTAATAAAAAAAACAAAACACAAAAACACATTTAAAGCTTGTAAACAAGCATGCTGATAAATTGTCACAGGTATAATCTATAGTATACAATACTTCATAAATCATATAAAAAATGTGTTACTTTACAGTTTATTATCCTATAAAGCACACACAATTGTGTAATAATTCTTACTCCTTGACAATTTATACCATCATGACCAATTCATTATATCAATATGAATTTGAATTGCAAACAGATTAGCATTTGTCATACTTGACTTATCAAAGAAAAAAATGTATCCTCTTTATGTCCAAAATGACTTGAATTCAGACTAAAGATTTACTGATATTAGAAAGTTCATTGCTCTTCTTACATTTTAAGGAAGTGTTAACTTTCTACCTTTAACAAGTCATTCACACTATTATTTTTTTTTTGTTAATGAGAAAGAAAAATCTAAAAACCTACAAAATAGTCAATTTAAAGCAAGAAAAAAGAATGTGCTCCTTGTTGAGTGAATATCAAAAACTCTTTATAGTATTAAAGGGATATTGTCTACCACAATCGTAATTTTTTTCATACCCAAAATTATTGTCGTTTTCCATACTGACCTTCATAAAATGAAGATTAAACACCGAATTATTGGCGAATACGCTACGAAACGTTGTTTTTTTTATTTAAAAAAGCTGACCATCGTTACTGGAAGCTAATTAATTATGCACTGACATGAGCAAGGCCAAATCTATTTTTATCTATCTTTATGCCAGTAGCCCGGATGCTGCAGCATGGATGTTAAAATTTGTGTTTGTTTACTTCGCAAATACGGCCGTTTTATGCTATTCATTGACAATAATTTGCTGTTGCCAGGTGCAAGAGATTACATATATTGAATAATATCTACCGAAAATCGGCATCCTCATAAATTCATAAAATATGAAAAACGATTGAGAAAAGAAGGAAAAAACATGTTCGGCTTACCTATCAAGCAAAATCTTTGCCACTTCAACGCGAGTTTGGATGCGTGGCACTTCCTTGATTTCGTTCCAACGGTCCAACTGATCCCCTACATATATCCTGCATTTGTTCCATTTGGAAGATACTTCACTTCTATTCATCTTTCTCTCTGAATCCGTCAAAGTCCGCTTTCTTCCATGCATTGACACTTTTTCTTTTGCCCAAGAACCACATGTTTATTGTTTCTAAACAGTGCGCATGCTCAAGACGGGTTCACACAGAAGGCCATATGAATAGATTTGAATTCTTGTCATCCAGGACAATAATTCTGATAACGATAGTTTTGGGTCTTTTTTTGTCAAAAAATCGTATCTTTTGCAGCATAACTCGGTGTTAATCTTCATTTTATGAAGGTCAGTATGGAAAACGACAATAATTTTGGGTATGAAAAAATTACGATTTTAGTAGACAATATCCCTTTAAGCAAATTTTAATGTCAATAAAAGTTTAGACTTAACCCCATTACTTCTGCTATAATGAAAAGTGAAGAAAATAGCAAAATTGAAAAAAAGATATGTTTTCAACAATCAAGGATTTCAATATCCGTATCTATCTCCATGTGTTGGAAATAAAATTTGAAGACATCCGATTTAAAAATAGCACTACAAAATTCTCATGTTTATCTCAATATTGAAGACATGAAAAGTGCCCCACTCCAAAAAGAATCTCCATTTAATGGCAATCAAGCATGCCAATAGAGAATGCCATTCCATTTAAACGGTAGGAGGCATAATGATTACAAAGTTACCTTCTAATAAGAAGACAAAAGTTTGAAAAAAGACCCATAACATAGTAAAAGAAGATGACAATCACAAAACCGTTTTCCATATGTCCATCTCTCTGTGGTTGCAAAGTGGCATGAAAAAGCTGTAGTTATAAGGTTCACATATATCTCAAATAATTCAAAAATAATTCTGATACAAAGTCATGTATGTACATGTTCACGTAGTAGCAAAAGTCAATGGTATTTAATTCTAGAGGAGTAGTAGCATTACCATGATTTAGATAAAGAGAGGCCCTAGGCTATTCCACTTGTGAGGCCCTAGGCTATTCCACTTGTGAGGCCCTAGGCTATTCTACTTGTGAGGCCCCTCCTAATTCCCCACCTTCACAACTGGAGGAAGACTGAAGGCAAAGATGATGAGGGGTGTTTCAAATTCTGCAATATTCTGAAATGGAGTGCAACTGTGTAAGGAATATTACTGAAGGGTTGTTTAAATTTTGAGGCCCTAGGCTTATGCCTATCGAGCCTATAGGTAAATCCGGCACTGAGTAGCAGTTATAAGCTAGGTTAAGTGTGAAACAGACACAACTAGACAGACACAGTGATCATTATGTGTTGATCAATAATTAAAGTGACATCAGAAAACCAGATAACAATATCACTAAGACCTATTTATATAGTCAATTATGACAAGAAAGTTCAAAAAGCGATTCCACTAATATTAAGAAACCAAACAATCACCTCTCAATTCAACTCAAATATGCATGTACATTTCTTTTGTAAAAATGTATACCAATTTTATTTTGTACCAGCTGATTAATTCCCTGGATAATCAGTGGAGTGAAACAGGGTACATTGTATATCAATAGATGCTTGGACACTTCATTAGAATTATAACAAGCAAGAATTTAGAATAAATAAAATTATTAGGTTGTTAAAAAAAATAATTAAGAAAACAAACAATCACCTCTCAACTCATCTCAAAATATATGTGTGTACATTTCTTTTGTAAAAATGTAGACCAGGTTAAACACAGAGAGCAGTCAGTTAATGACAGAAGTACAATCTACACAGGGCCAGTCTGCAATATGTTTTAATTTCACAGTTATAATTACCAGGCAAGTAAGTCTGAAGTTATTTTATTCCAAAAATAATGTCTCAGTTTATAGCATATAACACTAACAGGATTCATGAAGTTCGCTATTAATTATATATACTTTTGGTTTCTATTCTTATTTTCATAATGAGGAAGGGGCTGTCATGGTCGTGATCATATAGTAGTTGGATTTATAATTTCCTATATTCAATCAGTGCCTATCACCACTGAGTACGAACCCCGCTTAAGCTCCGGTTTCATCCAACAATAAAACTGACCGCCACAATATAACTGAAATATTGTTGTCAGTGGCATTAAACACCATAAACCAAACTCTCATAATGAAGAAAAATTCTGTCACAGCGTCAAAATTAAAGGAACTATCGTCTGTTTTAGCTTTTTGACTAGTTATTTAAATCTCAATTTTTGGAGCATATTAAATAGAACCCAGGGTTAAAGAAAAGATCCAGACTCCAAAGGCCTTCTTAAAATAGAACAAATAGTTCATCCTACAATGGCAAAGATCCAGACTCCAAAGGCCTTCTTAAAATAGAACAAATAGTTCATCCTACAATGGCAAAGATCCAGACTCCAAAGGCCTTCTTAAAATAGAACAAATAGTTCATCCTACAATGGCAAAGATCCAGACTCCAAAGGCCTTCTTAAAATAGAACAAATAGTTCATCCTACAATGGCAAAGATCCAGACTCCAAAGGCC
Organism: Bathymodiolus septemdierum; assembly: GCA_963383655.1. Lineage (NCBI taxonomy): Eukaryota > Metazoa > Mollusca > Bivalvia > Mytilida > Modiolidae > Bathymodiolus > Bathymodiolus septemdierum. Next base: position 35,987,392 of record OY726530.1, on the reverse strand, counting down.
TTCTTAAAATAGAACAAATAGTTATCCTACAATGGCAAAGATCCAGACTCCAAAGGCCTTCTTAAAATAGAACAAATAGTTCATCCCACAATATGTCAAATACATGATGTTTATCAGGTGAATATTGTCTTTGTTTACATTGTATGTAAAACAAATTACACAATACTAACATATGGTATTTATATCTGACATTAGGTGGTAATTCTGGTCATCCAATACACAATTTTATATCAAACCAATACACCTTTACCAGTAATTGACCATTTCACAGAAGTCTCTATTTTACCTCTAGCATGAACAATTTGACCAGAACATTTCACAGAAGTCTCTATTTTAACTCTAGCATGAACAATTTGACCAGAACATTTCACAGAAGTCTTTATTTTAACTCTAGCATGAACAATTTGACCAGAACATTTCACAGAAGTCTCTATTTTAACTCTAGCATGAACAATTTGACCAGAACATTTCACAGAAGTCTCTATTTTAACTCTAGCATGAACAATTTGACCAGAACATTTCACAGAAGTCTCTATTTTACCTCTAGCATGAACAATTTGACCAGAACATTTCACAGAAGTCTCTATTTTAACTCTAGCATGAACAATTTGACCAGAACATTTCACAGAAGTCTCTATTTTAACTCTAGCATGAACAATTTGACCAGAACATTTTACAGAAGTCTCTATTTTAACTCTAGCATGAACAATTTGACCAGAACATTTCACAGAAGTCTTTATTTTAACTCTAGCATGAACAATTTGACCAGAACATTTCACAGAAGTCTCTATTTTAACTCTAGCATGAACAATTTGACCAGAACATTTCACAGAAGTCTCTATTTTAACTCTAGCATGAACAATTTGACCAGAACATTTCACAGAAGTCTCTATTTTACCTCTAGCATGAACAATTTGACCAGAACATTTCACAGAAGTCTTTATTTTAACTCTAGCATGAACAATTTGACCAGAACATTTCACAGAAGTCTCTATTTTAACTCTAGCATGAACAATTTGACCAGAACATTTCACAGAAGTCTCTATTTTAACTCTAGCATGAACAATTTGACCAGAACATTTCACAGAAGTCTCTATTTTAACTCTAGCATGAACAATTTGACCAGAACATTTCACAGAAGTCTCTATTTTAACTCTAGCATGAACAATTTGACCAGAACATTTCACAGAAGTCTCTATTTTACCTCTAGCATGAACAATTTGACCAGAACATTTCACAGAAGTCTCTATTTTACCTCTAGCATGAACAATTTGACCAGAACATTTCACAGAAGTCTCTATTTTAACTCTAGCATGAACAATTTGACCAGAACATTTCACAGAAGTCTCTATTTTAACTCTAGCATGAACAATTTGACCAGAACATTTCACAGAAGTCTCTATTTTACCTCTAGCATGAACAATTTGACCAGAACATTTCACAGAAGTCTCTATTTTACCTCTAGCATGAACAATTTGACCAGAACATTTCACAGAAGTCTCTATTCTAACTCTAGCATGAACAATTTGACCAGAACATTTCACAGAAGTCTCTATTTTAACTCTAGCATGAACAATTTGACCAGACCATTTCACAGAAGTCTTTATTTTAACTCTAGCATGAACAATTTGACCAGAACATTTCACAGAAGTCTTTATTTTAACTCTAGCATGAACAATTTGACCAGATAATGGTTATCAATCACAAATCAATATCTATTACCTGTATACTAGCTGGTCATAACAATTTGGTGGGTTTTTTTTCCATACCGACTTTGTTTTACTACCAGGAATTGGGAATTACTTTTCTATTTTTATTGGGGTAAAGTTGGGATAAGGCAATGGAATAAATGATAAGCAAACATCACACACAAAAAAAAGTCCTCAAAACTGTTTTTCAGAACTTTCAAATCTTGAATACTTCCTATGACTTTTAGCCTTTCCCTCTATATTCTTTGTTATTTTTTTTGCAATATAAAACATAGTAAACATCAATTGATCATCAAAGGATACAGTAACATCTTTTATCTGATGTTCTGGTGGCAAGTAGAATTTTGATTGGCTAAAAAGGTACTTTTAAAACTTCAGGGAAGCTGTGGGGTGACAGAAAATCAATAATCCTCTCTCCATTTACATTGTGCACAGCAGATGACACACATTTCACAAGATGACAGAAAATCAATAATCGCTCTCTGTGATCTTTGTCCAATAATACACATATCTTTGTTCAAAGATACAGTTATGTTTTTCCTATACTAAGGACATACTTATTAATGTTGGAACATTCAGATAAAAATGGTATCAGTCTCTTATAGATGTTATAAATAAAGTTTTAAAGGGCAGTAGTTTTGTTAAAAGGTTTACAAAACCACTGCCCTTTAAAACGGGATATATAACATCTCAAGACTGATAAGGTATAATATGGAGTCACATCAGGGTTTATATTTTCAACCAACCAATCAGCGATGAGCCCTACCAAATAAAACCATGTGCATGCTGAGAGATATTGTCAGATTGGTGATTTGATTTGATTCTTGGTGTTTAATGCCACTTTCAGCAATATTTCAGCTATATCATGTTGACCAGTTTTAGTGGTAGAAGAAGCCGGAGTACCCGGAGAGAACCACCGACCATGGGCATGTAACTGGTAAACTTTATCACTTATTTTTGCGAGTCGAGTGCACCCTTTTTTGTAATTTACAAAGCCGAGCGCGAACCCACGCCGTATTGGTGATAGGCTTGTTTGAGTTGTTAGGTATTCCAACTACCTAACTCATTGAGCCACCCGGGCCCTTTTGTCAGATTGGTCAATATATTTACAGTTGTGAATATGATTGGGCAGTCAGAGATGAATGGAAGGTTATCTGACATGATCCCATACAAGGTGTCACTAGATGTTAGTATATCTCCCCAAAACATTTTTCTTATAGAAAAACCATCTTTTTTATGTTAAATGATTTCAAGTGAGAGTGGTTGCTTGTTTTGTTGATATATTGCTGAACATTACTGTTTAATCTTTCTTTTCATAATAGACATTTAATTCTAATTAAGAATTGCTGAACATTACTGTTTAATCTTTCTTTTCATAATAGACATTTAATTCTAATTAGAATTGCTGAACATTACTGTTTAATCTATCTTTTCATAATAGACATTTAATTCTAATTAGAATTGAAATTTATCAGATCTAATAGGATTTTCAAGTCTTGGTTAATACAGTTTGACACATACCGACTGATCTATTTCTATTTAACTGCAAACTTACTGAACGATTTTACACCAGTGCATAGGTCTCATCTATCACTATCATAGAAAATCTTAATTAACTAGTATAATATACATATTTCTTGACCGTTATATTCTCTCAAGGGAGATAACTATATAAACAGGAGCTAATTAAACCAATACACATTTCATATTCATTATAGCACTCAGGGGAGATAACTACATTAACAGGTGCTCTATGCTGCAATAACCTTGTATCTAATTAGCTAAACCAGGGTTGTAGGTGTTTAATCACCCTCTTTAATCTGGTTTTTAACCTCTGTTTGTTTGAACTCTTCTCTTTGAAGTAAGTGATGAACTCATTTTAGTACTGTGTCTGTACACAAAGGGAAATAGAGAGGAACCATGAGGAATGAAACAGCAGTAGAAACTTGAGGAACAGAAATCACAAATGATGACAAAATGGTATAGAAATGAACCCAAAATTGGCAAATAGATGTAGGGTACTGGAATTTTGTCTATTTTATTGGCAAATCAAATATGCTTAAACTAAACTGGGATTGTGAATGCAAATATACAAGTTTCTTTTTATAAAATTATGTCCTTTAAGATGCTCAAACTGCAAACTCCAATAATAACATAAAAAATGTACTGCTAAGTAATTATAGGATCCTTGTTTATCACGTTAGTGCAATTAATCTAAATATTTGTATTTATTTATTCTTTATTCCTGTAATTGTATGATGACATTTCTTTCGTTCCTCTCACACATTATACAATTTCTATTGTTCCAGATGTTCATTTAATTATCTAGATAATCTAAAGATCATTCAAAGCCGTCATCTTTATTTTTGATAAAGGTTAAGGATCTACAAGTGCAAATGTATTATTTCCCATTCTCTTGCAAATTATTTTTTTCTTTCAATTTACACTATGATGTGGTTTTTTTTATCATGTCTCTTGCAATTGTTTTTTTCCCCCTTATTTATTCATTTTCATACAAAGTTTTGCTTTCCATTCACCTGCTCATGAGATTTTTCATACAAAGTTTTCCTTTCCATTCACCTGCTCATGAGATTTTTCATACAAAGTTTTCCTTTCCATTCACCTCTTCATGAGATTTTTCATACAAAGTTTTACTTTCCATTCACCTGCTCATGAGATTTTTCATGCAAAGTTTTCCTTTCCATTCACTTGCTCATGAGATTTTTCATACAAAGTTTTCCTTTCCAATCACCTATTTATGAGATTTTTCATACAAAGTTTTACTTTCCATTCACCTGCTCATGAGATTTTTCATACAAAGTTTTGCTTTCCATTCACCTGCTCATGAGATTTTTCATACAAAGTTTTGCTTTCCATTCACCTGCTCATGAGATTTTTCATACAAAGTTTTGCTTTCCATTCACCTGCTCATGAGATTTTTCATACAAAGTTTTGCTTTCCATTCACCTGCTCATGAAGTTTTTCATACAAACGTTTTGCTTTCCATTCACCTGCTCATGAAATAGTAAAACTATACCTCAATCTGCATTTAGAAATACCTTAAGCAGAAGAATCCTTTGAAATCAATCCAGATATCAAAATTCTATAAATAAAAAGCTTGTAAGTTGATGACAAGAACTTATAGCTATGTAAACATCTGGTGGTGGAATCAAGAGATCCTATCAATCTTAACAATGTAAAACAAAGTGACAACATTAACAAAATCTATGCAAAATATTACAACCCTTTGGTATGTATATTTCTATGATGACTAGCAAGGTATACATGTGTTAATCTGAGACAGGACGTTGTTAATTGATTCTTAGAGAGAGAAACCAAATGATTATTATGGTCAAAAGGTTGTCACAAATGTCAGACTGTTGTTATTTAAGACATTTATCAATATGTTATAAAGATTTTACAGGAATTCTTAGAAGTTACACAACAACCATTTATTTAAGAAGAAAGTGAAAATGAAGGACAACTGTCCTTTTAAATTGACATCCATAAACTAGAGGCTCAGTGGGCTAAGCCTGTGTCGCTCACCTTTCATTCTGTTTTGAAGAAACTTTATACAGAACCTTCCATAGGTGCTTCCTACCAAATTTCGGTTCATTTGGCTACTCAGTTTCTGAGAAGATTTTTTAGAAGACTACCAATCAGAAACAAGAATTACCTATGGCGGCCATGTTTGTTAACGGATCGGGATGAAATGAGCAATCTTCATAGATGACCTTCCATAAATGCTTCCTACCAAGTTTCAGTTCATTTGGCCAAGAGGCTTCAGAGGAGAAGATTTTTTGGAACTCGACCAATCAGAAACAATAATTGCTTGTGGTGGCCATGTTTGTTAATGGAGCAGTCTTTATAGAGGAACTTCCATAGATGCATCCTACCAAGTTTCATTTCATTTGGCTAAAGGGTTTCAGAGGAGAAGATTAAAATGTGAAATGTTAACGGACGACGGATGCCAAGTGATGGCAAAAGCTCACATTAATTGGCATTAAATTGGTTTAGTGGCTTCAGAGAATATTCAGATGAATTTTTATCAAAATCTGAAAAAATCGCCAAAACGCATTATCTTTCAGAAAAACCTGTAACATAATGTATGGTTTATATCAGGTGAACTAAAAGTGGAAAAATCATGAATCGGGTGCACAGCATTATGTAAATGTTTCAGAGATCTGGGTTAGAACTTACCTCCCAAATCACCGTCCCTCATAAAATGTCAACAAAAACACAGCTCAATAAATCTTAACAACATAATAATAGTCAAAGATCTAGTTCAAGAAAACCCCATAATTGTTTCGATTTTTTTCTATACTAACTAGGGTAGCTTGATTTGCACAATAATGTTACTAAAAGGTTCTTTATGGCCATTTAATAGTCAAATAACAATGTTACCACAATCCTGCTACATAGTCATGCAGAAAATGATCTTTTTTGCATTTTTAATTTGAAAGGAAGAAGTCGTTCAAATATGGCGAAAAAAAATAAAAAGATGATGAAAAGTCATTTTAAACTTTAAAACTTTCTATTTTTTAATCAAAGTACATTTTGCTTGTGTCAATTTCATACTTAAAATTTCTGGAATTTTTTGGTATCAATTTCAAGTGATTTTTCAAATCTTAAATTCATAACTAGTTCAAGTCATTGCTTGCATGGTTACAAAGAAATGGACGCAATCAACAAAACTTGGTTCATATTCAACTAGGTCAATAAAATATAAAAATGAGGTCAAAGTCAGATGGCAATCGACTGGCTGACATGTACACACTCTACAGTGAATGTTATGACTAATTATGTAATTACAGTTAGCAAATTCCACTGAATTAAACCAATTTAATGGACCATAATAAAATGAGGTCAAGGTCATGATCGTATGGTAATTGGATTTACAACTACCTATTCAATCAGTGCCTATCACCATTAATGTTGAGAGTTGTTATCCTGCTCATAACGAGGTGTACTCATACAAGTCAACGTTATGTGATAAAGTTTGTCATGGACTTGCAGTAGGTTGGTCTGTGGTTTTCTCCAGGTAATTTTTTTTCCCTTCACCAATAAAACTGGCCGTCATGACATAACTGAAATATTGTTGAAGGTGGGATTAAATACCATACACCCCCCCAATTCCTTTCACCATGAGCATACTTGATGAATGTTATTCCAGAAACATGTTGTGCACACTGAATATATACTGGTAGATATCTATATTTCTATTATTATAACCTCTGCTGGTAGAGTATTAATCTCTGATTGTATAATCTGTCCAGTAGTCAGTGCTTCGACACTTCCATGGTTTATATCAAATATGTAAATGTTTGAAATATACTGTTCATAAATTCTATAATTGATTAAAACTAAGGTCGATCTCCTCCAGCAAGAGCAGATTCTTGCTATCAGTTCAAGCCTTGAGGTTAATTTGCTACCAAAACTTTAAATCATTTGGTTTTCCAATCTTTTGCACATGAACTTACAACTTACCAGTTATTTAAGAAAGGTGTCATCTGCTCTAAATTGGATATATGTTTTTATTAATGCATAATGCCAGTGAGAATCACGACCTTCCTCCCCTACTCGCAAAGTTGAATTAATTGAATTTGAATTAAACATATTTATTTCTCTAATATAAGCAATGGGATTAGGCACAAGTTATATTGCTTCACATTATAAACACCCTCTCCCAAGAGTTGGCCAATATGTTGACCACCACCTCAATCAGCAATGTCTATCTTAAATCAACAGGAATGCAATCATCTATTACGTTCAGCTGGTTTAGTCTAATGCCCACAATAATGCCATGATTATACAATTTTGAAGAATATATAATGACAGAATGTAGTTACCTAATACAGGAAAGACAACTCTGAGATAATTGATGATATTAGAATCAATACAAAACCATGTGTGCCATTAACAAAGACAATAATCACCACCCTTGTCTTTTTAAGTGCTCAATCTGCATTTGAAAGGAAAATTTTGATCTCTGAAGAATGAACAGCCTAAGTCTGATCAATACACTGCATGATGAACTTAAAGGGTATCTTGGGTGATAAATGCAAAGATGAAAGTGCTCATAAAAAAAGAAGATTCTTCCCCTTCCCTTATACAACACCATAATGGTATATTGATACTTTCATTTTTATAGACAAATACCAAGGGTCATATCTTCTGTAAATGAGTGTGAAACAAAATTCATTTCCATTATGACACTACTCCTAGTGGTAATAAATAATTATTATTGAAAGCCATCCCTAACTAAAAATAGAAGTTTACAACGTCCAGATTGTCACAAAAATGCCGAAAATTGAATAATTTCTATATTTGGTATTTTAGAGTTTGATGAAAATAATAATATTTAAAATCTTATTGATCCTCCATCCTTAATTCAAAATATTTATTTATTTATTATAAACTCTTATTATTGTTGTTTATATTATGAAACCACACCATATATTATACATTATGTATACAATACATCATATGTCACTTCATTTTGATAATGGTGTAGTATATTTTCTTTAATATGTACATGTACTTGGATCACACCTATCATATTTGCTATTTCTAAAAAAACAAGGACAACGCAAAGTGTGGCGAATCCCCTCGCCTAAAAATTTGCCCCGGTGACCTTGACCTTTGACCTAGAAAATCAATAGGGTTTCAGACTCTCCTAAGGACTAAGTATGTACCAAGTTTAGTCAAAATCCATTGAAGGATGTTGATTCTAAAGTGTTCACAAGGTAAAAATTAGACCCTATGACCTTGACCTTTGACCTTGAAAATCAATAGGTTTCCAGACTCTCCTAAGAATTAAGTATGTACCAAGTTTGGTCAAAATCCATTGAAGGATGTTGATTCTAGAGTGTTCACAAGGATGTTACATGGTAAAAAATTTGACTCGGTGACCTTGACCTTTGACCTTGAAAATCAATAGGCTTCCAGACTCGCTTAAGGACTAAGTATGTACCAAGTTTGACCAAAATCCATTGAAGGATGTTGATTCTAGAGTGTTCACAAGGATGTTATGCGGCAAAAAATTTGACCCGGTGACCTTGACCTTGAAAATCAATAGGGTTCCAGATTCTCTTAAGGACTAAGTATTGACCAAGTTTGACCAAAATTCATTGAAGGATGTTGATTCTAGAGTGTTCACAAGGTAAAAATTAGACCATGACCTTGACCTTTGACCTTGAAAATCAATAGGATTCCAGACTCTCCTAAGGACTAAGTATGTACCAAGTTTGGTCAAAATCCATTGAAGGATGTTGATTCAGAGTGTTCACAAGGATGTTATGTGGTAACAAATTTACCTTGACCTTTGACCTATGACCTTGAAAATCAATAGGGTTCCAGATTCTCTAAAGGACTAAGTATGTACCAAGTTTGACCATAATCCATTTAAGGATGTTGATTCTATAGTGTTCACAAGGATGTTATAGACGGACGGAAGGACGGACGGATGGTAGCGTTACTATATCCCTTCGCAACTTCGTTGGCGAGGGGATAATAATTTTAATTTGATATTGCTGAGGCAATAACTTTTGTAAACCATTTTGGATAAAAAAACATTTGGCTCCGGGACACTCAGGATCCCGCAAGTGGTAAACAATATTTTTTGAAAGTTTGAAAGACATTCATTCATAAATATAGATGTGCAATGGTCTAGAAAAACCTTTGTCTGCAGATAGACAGATGGACAGACACGATGAAATCAATATGCCCACCTACACCTTTGTTGCATGGATTATTATTCAAAAATGTTGTATGCACCTTAACTTTGCTAGAGTGGCACTATAAATCTATAACCAAACAGACTTATCAAAAACAATCTGACTATACTCAAGTTAAACTACAGTTTAAGAAACAATTGTATACATATTAAAATTATACAGGGATATTATAATATTAAATAGATGGGATTTGGATTGGCTTTTTTTTGTGTTTAACGCCACTTTCAGCAATATTTCAGCTATATCATGGAAACCAGTTATTTAGTGGTGGAAGAAGCCGGAGTACCCAGAGAGAACCACCGACCATGGGAAAGCAACTGGTAAACTTTATCACTTGCGGCTGCGAGTCGAGTGCACCCTTTATTGTAACTTACAAAGCCGGGCGGGAACCCACGCCGTACAATATTGGTGATAGGCTTGCATGAGTTGTTAGGCAAGACACAGAATTTAGCCTTATTAAAGTAATAAAGAGTTGTTTCCTCAAACAGTTTGCAGCATATTACAGTAGCCTCCCTTCTCTTATAAGGCTCCTCTCACTAAAGGCCACCCCTTATCTGACAAGCTACAGTCAAAACTGTATTAATAGGTTACCTTTGGGACAAAGAAAACATGGCCTTATAAGACAGGTGACCTCTTAAAAGAGGTTCAATTCATATGAAGTTTTCTATGACAGGGCAAGAAAATGGTGATCTTTTAATACAGGTGACCGCATGGAGAGGTTTGACTATATTACATTATCCTCTTCAAGAGTGGCCAGCCATCTTATAAGGCTAGTTTTTCATAGAAGAAGGGACAGCTTTTTAAGAGAGTGATTACCCATGGTGTACTGTACATGTCATGTCATTGCCGATAAAAAATGCATGCAGTCATCAAATTATATTTGCATCATACTTTAAAATTGTTAATATTAACAGAACTATTTAAAGTTCACCCCTCTGAAACCTCATTTTATTGCAGATCAATAAAATAGCATGTGTAGTTGACATCACACATAATTATAACAAAAGAGGAAATATTCTAAGAATGGTTAAAATATTCTGAGTGTAAAAATGTCATTAGAATTTAATTAACTCAATTATGTCTTGCTTCATGCAGAAAGAAAATGACATTTGGTTAAATATTGATCCAGTTCTTTTGGATGGTTTTATCCAAAAAAATTATACCATCATAAAATTTCAGAATTAAGATGATGGAAAAAGTGGATTTTCCACAATTTAGATCAAAAATCCCCAGAAAAAGACCTAAAGCTACATTTTCTTTAAAAATCAATGCTGTATTCTCTTCTGTAAAGTTTTCAAATAGACAGCACAAATCATGAAGACTTCCTTACAAAATTACATTTATAATCGTCCATCTATGTTGATATTTAATACCAATCTGTAAACAAATATATTTTTTTTCAAAACATTTCAAATTCAATATAAAAACACAAAATATTTCAATTTACCTCTTTATTGAATTAATGTTTATTCTGGTATTATTTTTCACTAGGAATTTAGACATCAACACACGTCTTTTTGGAACAACATACAATAAATTTCCAAAAAACTACTCCAAACAAAACTAACCCACACTTGCTATTTCTGAAAATGTACAATATTTTGGACTAGACATAAAAATAATCCATCAAAAATCTACTCCAAACAAAATCTTATTGACAACAAAGACAAGTTGATAATACAAATGTCCACCTACTTAGTAGAAATAATGTGTCCATTATTAGCAAGATAAGGACAATTATTTCTTTGACAACATTTATGGAGAGACCACATACAATAATTTACTTGGCCAGCATTAAAAGAAGGGAACATACTATGATTTCTAAGTGATGTATTACTATTACATGTAATAGGTCAGTTCTGGATGTTTGATTATTGTTATAAATGTCACTGTGATTGGATTTACTTTCGAATAAATTAAGTTACGAAGTGTTTTCCTTGACACTACAATGCAGTGCTTTAAGACTTGGTCAAGCAGAGGTTAAAGCCATGATGGATCTATAATAATGTTAGATTAACAAATGTGAAGCTGTTCTATAGCCCATACTTAACAAACTATAATTAATTCAGCTTATTAATAAATAAGTTGCATGTAACTTCATCTGTGATATTGTGGTGTACATTACCAAAGAATTGTCAATTTTTACCTTTGATCTTCACACATGATAATATTCATAATAAAGCAACAAGGGTGATATGAAAAATTATCATTGATTGCTATGTGTATAGAAGCATGGCTTAGGAAAATTATACTAAATGTTTTATGACCGTAGAGCTAGGAGTACAAGGAGAAAACCAGTGACCTGCATGTACCGTATATCAACTCACTATCTTATGACCGCAGAGCTAGGAGTACAAGGCTTAAACCAGCGACCTGCATATATATCAACTCACTATCTTATGGCCGTAGAGCTAGGAGTACAAGGAGAAAACCAGCAACCTGCATGTATATCAACTCACTATCTTATGACCGCAGAGCTAGGAGTACAAGGAGAAAACCAACAACCTGCATGTATATCAACTCTTATGACCGCAGAGCTAGGAGTACAAGGAGAAAACCAGCGACCTGCATGTATATCAACTCACTATCTTATGACCGCAGAGCTAGGAGTACAAGAAGAAAACCAACGCCTTGCATGCATATCAACTCTTATGACTGCAGAGCTAGGAGTACAAGAAGAAAACCAACGACCTGCATGTATATCAACTCACTATCTTATGACTGCAGAGCTAGGAGTACAAGGAGAAAACCAGCGACCTGAATGTATATCAACTCACTATCTTATGGCCGTAGAGCTAGGAGTACAAGGAGAAAACCAACGACCTGCATGTATATCAACTCACTATCTTATGACCGCAGAGCTAGGAGTATAAGAAGAAAACCAACAACCTGCATGTATATCAACTCACTATCTTATGACCGCAGAGCTAGGAGTACAAGAAGAAAACCAACGACCTGCATGTATATCAACTCACTATCTTATGACCGCAGAGCTAGGAGTACAAGAAGAAAACCAACAACCTGCATGTATATCAAATCTTATGACCGTAGAGCTAGGAGTACAAGAAGAAATCCAGCGACCTGCATGTATATCAACTCACTATCTTATGACCGCAGAGCTAGTAGTACAAGGAGAAAACCAGCGACCTGAATGTATATCAACTCACTATCTTATGACCGCAGAGCTAGGAATACAAGAAGAAAACCAACGACCTGCATGTATATCAACTCACTATCTTATGGCCGTAGAGCTAGGAGTACAAGGAGAAAACCAGCGACCTGCATGTATATCAACTCACTATCTTATGACTGCAGAGCTAGGAGTACAAGGAGAAAACCAACGACCTGCATGTATATCAACTCACCATCTTATAACCGCAGAGCTAGGAGTACAAAAAGAAAACCAACAACCTGCATGTATATCAAATCTTATGACCGTAGAGCTAGGAGTACAAGAAGAAAACCAGCGACCTGCATGTATATCAACTCACTATCTTATGACCGCAGAGCTAGGAGTACAAGAAGAAAACCATCAACCTGCATGTATATCAAATCTTATGACCGTAGAGCTAGGAGTACAAGAAGAAAACCAGCGACCTGCATGCATATCAACTCTTATGACCGCAGAGCTAGGAGTACAAGAAGAAAACCAACGACCTGCATGTATATCAACTCACTATCTTATGACTGCAGAGCTAGGAGTACAAGAAGAAAACCAGCGACCTGAATGTATATCAACTCACTATCTTATGGCCGTAGAGCTAGGAGTACAAGAAGAAAACCAACGACCTGCATGTATATCAACTCACTATCTTATGACTGCAGAGCTAGGAGCACAAGGAGAAAACCAGCGACCTGAATGTATATCAACTCACTATCTTATGGCCGTAGAGCTAGGAGTACAAGAAGAAAACCAACGACCTGCATGCATATCAACTCTTATGACTGCAGAGCTAGGAGTACAAGAAGAAAACCAACGACCTGCATGTATATCAACTCACTATCTTATGACTGCAGAGCTAAGAGTACAAGGAGAAAACCAACGACCTGCATGTATATCAACTCACTATCTTATGACCGCAGAGCTAGGAGTACAAGAAGAAAACCAACAACCTGCATGTATATCAACTCACTATCTTATGACCGCAGAGCTAGGAGTACAAGAAGAAAACCAACGACCTGCATGTATATCAACTCACTATCTTATGACCGCAGAGCTAGGAGTACAAGAAGAAAACCAACAACCTGCATGTATATCAAATCTTATGACCATAGAGCTAGGAGTACAAGAAGAAAACCAGCGACCTGCATGTATATCAACTCACTATCTTATGACCGCAGAGCTAGTAGTACAAGGAGAAAACCAGCGACCTGAATGTATATCAACTCACTATCTTATGACCGCAGAGCTAGGAGTACAAGAAGAAAACCAACGACCTGCATGTATATCAACTCACTATCTTATGGCCGTAGAGCTAGGAGTACAAGGAGAAAACCAGCGACCTGCATGTATATCAACTCACTATCTTATGACTGCAGAGCTAGGAGTACAAGGAGAAAACCAACGACCTGCATGTATATCAACTCACTATCTTATGACCGCAGAGCTAGGAGTACAAGAAGAAAACCAACAACCTGCATGTATATCAAACCTTATGACCGTAGAGCTAGGAGTACAAGAAGAAAACCAGCGACCTGCATGTATATCAACTCACTATCTTATGACCGTAGAGCTAGGAGTACAAGAAGAAAACCAACGACCTGCATGTATATCAACTCACTATCTTATGACCGCAGAGCTAGGAGTACAAGAAGAAAACCAACGACCTGCATGTATATCAACTCACTATCTTATGACCATAGAGCTAGGAGTACAAGGAGAAAACCAGCGACCTGCATGTATATCAACTCACTATCTTATGACCGCAGAGCTAGGAGTACAAGAAGAAAACCAACAACCTGCATGTATATCAACTCACTATCTTATGACCATAGAGCTAGGAGTACAAGAAGAAAACCAGCGACCTGCATGTATATCAACTCACTATCTTATGACCGTAGAGCTAGGAGTACAAGAAGAAAACCAGCGACCTGCATGTATATCAACTCACTATCTTATGACCGTAGAGCTAGGAGTACAAGAAGAAAACCAACAACCTGCATGTATATCAAATCTTATGACCGTAGAGCTAAGAGTACAAGAAGAAAACCAGCGACCTGCATGTATATCAACTCACTATCTTATGACCGTAGAGCTAGGAGTACAAGAAGAAAACCAACGACCTGCATGTATATCAACTCACTATCTTATGACCACAGAACTAGGAGTACAAGAAGAAAACCAACGACCTGCATGTATACCAACTCACTATCTTATGACCATAGAGCTAGGAGTACAAGGAGAAAACCAGCGACCTGCATGTATATCAACTCACTATCTTATGACCGCAGAGCTAGGAGTACAAGAAGAAAACCAACAACCTGCATGTATATCAACTCACTATCTTATGACCATAGAGCTAGGAGTACAAGAAGAAAACCAGCGACCTGCATGTATATCAACTCACTATCTTATGACCGTAGAGCTAGGAGTACAAGAAGAAAACCAGCGATCTGCATGTATATCAACTCACTATCTTATGACCATAGAGCTAGGAGTACAAGGAGAAAACCAACGACCTGCATGTATATCAACTCAGTATCTGATGACTGCAGAGCTAGGAGTACAAGGAGAAAACCAGCGACCTGCATGTATATCAACTCAGTATCTGATGACTGCAGAGCTAGGAGTACAAGAAGAAAACCAACGACCTGCATGTATATCAACTCACTATCTTTATAACATAAAGTTGTATCAAGTGGTGTACTTAACAAAAGGAAATATCAAACTCACACGCTTTAGTGGTGAGCAGCACTAAACATACTGGTAAATGTATGATTGATTTGATTGATTTTTGGTGTTTAATGCCACTTTCAGCAATATTTCAGCTATATCATGGCTACCTGCTTTAGTGGTGGAAGAAGCCGCAGTACCCGGAGACAACCACCGACCATGGGCAAGCAACTGGTAAACTTTATCACTTGTGGCTGCGAGTCCAGTACACCCTTTTTTGTAATTTACAAAGCTGGGCGCGAACCCACGCCATATTGGTGATAGGCTTGTATGAGTTGCTAGGTAATCCAACTACCTAACTCATTGAGCCACCTGGGCCCTTACTGGTAAATGTAAATTAAACTACTATTATCATCACGACCATGACACTCCTGTCAATAAATAATAAAAAATACTCCGTCATGTTTACAATGACCATTTCTGTACCACATAATCAATTCTATAAAACATGAAACAATTAGTTCTCTTGTTACTTTGGTACATGTTTAATATTGACATGTCACTGATGTATAATTGGGTCATTTGTATCTCTACTACAGGTCATTACTGTTCTGTTGCTTCTAACAATCCCATAAATGTATCTTTAACATGAAATTATCCTAAACAAATCAATTACATAATACTTTTAATGGTAAAAAGTACAACATAATACAGAATACTGTTTTGATTGAAGTAAATGTTGTATTTTACTACTTGCGGTCATTATGATCACTCCCAGTTTTTGGTGGAGTACATGTTGTTTTTGACTGGAGTGGTTGTTTTCAAGGACTACTGTACTCTACTTTGTGCCTGATAAGAGTGGCAGTTTTTAACTGGAGTGGTTGTATTCAAGGACTACTCTACTCTACTTTGTGCCTGATAAGAGGGGCAGTTTTTGACTGGAGTGGTTGTATTCAAGGACTACTGTACTCTACTTTGTGCCTGATAAGAGGGGCAGTTTTTGACTGGAGTGGCTTTATTCAAGGACTACTGTATTCTACTTTGTGCCTGATAAGAGTGGCAGTTTTTGATTGGAGTGACTGTATTCAAGGACTACTGTACTCTACTTTGTACCTGATAAGAGTGGCAGTTTTTGACTGGAGTGGTTGTATTCAAGGACTACTGTACTCTACTTTGTGCCTGATAAGAGGGGCAGTTTTTGACTGGCGTGCCCCGAGTGGTTGTATTCAAGGACTACTGTACTCTACTTTGTGCCTGATAAGAGTGGCAGTTTTTGACTGGAGTGGCTTTATTTAAGGACTACTGTACTCTACTTTGTGCCTGATAAGAGTGGCAGTTTTTGACTGGAGTAGTTTTATTCAAGGACTACTCTACTCTACTTTGTGCCTGATAAGAGGGGCAGTTTTTGACTGGAGTGGTTGTATTCAAGGACTACTGTACTCTACTTTGTGCCTGATAAGAGTAGCAGTTGTTGACTGGAGTGGTTGTATTCAAGGACTACTGTACTCTACTTTGTGCCTGATAAGAGTGGCAGTTTTTGAATGGAGTGGTTGTATTCAAGGACTACTCTACTCTACTTTGTGCCTGATAAGAGTGGCAGTTTTTGACTGGAGTGGCTGTATTCAAGGACTACTGTACTCTACTTTGTGCCTGATGAGAGTGGCAGTTTTTGACTGGAGTGGCTGTATTCAAGGACTACTGTACTCTACTTTGTGCCTGATAAGAGTGGCAGTTTTTGACTGGAGTGGTTGTATTCAAGGACTACTGTACTCTACTTTGTGACTGATAAGAGTGGCAGTTTTTGACTGGAGTGACTGTATTCAAGGACTACTGTACTCTACTGTGTGTCTGATAAGAGTGGCAGTTTTTGACTGGAGTGGTTGTATTCAAGGACTACTGTACTCTACGTTGTGACTGATAAGAGTGGCAGTTTTTGACTGGAGTGGTTGTATTCAAGGACTACTGTACTCTACTTTGTGCCTGATAAGAGGGGCAGTTTTTGACTGGAGTGGTTGTATTCAAGGACTACTGTACTCTACTTTGTGCCTGATAAGAGGGGCAGTTTTTGACTGGAGTGGTTGTATTCAAGGACTACTGTACTCTACTTTGTGCCTGATAAGAGTGGCAGTTTTTGACTGGAGTGGTTGTATTCAAGGACTACTGTACTCTACTTTGTGACTGATAAGAGGGGCAGTTTTTGACTGGAGTGGTTGTATTCAAGGACTACTGTACTCTACTTTGTGACTGATAAGAGTGGCAGTTTTTGACTGGAGTGGCTTTATTCAAGGACTACTGTACTCTACTTTGTGCCTGATAAGAGTGGCAGTTTTTGACTGGAATGACTGTATTCAAGGACTACTGTACTCTACTTTGTGCCTGATAATAGGGGCAGTTTTTGACTGGAGTGGCTGTATTCAAGGACTACTGTACTCTACTTTGTGCCTGATAAGAGTGGCAGTTTTTTACTGGAGTGGTTGTATTCAAGGACTACTGTACTCTACTTTGTGACTGATAAGAGTGGCAGTTTTTGACTGGAATGGCTGTATTCAAGGACTACTGTACTCTACTTTGTGACTGATAAGAGGGGCAGTTTTTGACTGGAGTGGTTGTATTCAAGGACTACTGTACTCTACTTTGTGCCTGATAAGAGTGGCAGTTTTTGACTGGAGTGGCTTTATTCAAGGACTACTGTACTCTACTTTGTGCCCGATAAGAGTGGCAGTTTTTGACTGGAATGACTGTATTCAAGGACTACTGTACTCTACTTTGTGCCTGATAAGAGTGGCAGTTTTTGACTGGAGTGGTTGTATTCAAGGACTACTGTACTCTACTTTGTGCCTGATAAGAGTGGCAGTTTTTGACTGGAATGGCTGTATTCAAGGACTACTGTACTCTACTTTGTGACTGATAAGAGGGGCAGTTTTTGACTGGAGTGGTTGTATTCAAGGACTACTGTACTCTACTTTGTGCCTGATAAGAGTGGCAGTTTTTGACTGGAGTGGCTTTATTCAAGGACTACTGTATTCTACTTTGTGCCTGATAAGAGTGGCAGTTTTTGACTGGAATGACTGTATTCAAGGACTACTGTACTCTACTTTGTGCCTGATAATAGGGGCAGTTTTTGACTGGAGTGGTTGTATTCAAGGACTACTGTACTCTACTTTGTGCCTGATAAGAGTGGCAGTTTTTGACTGGAGTGGTTGTATTCAAGGACTACTGTACTCTACTTTGTGACTGATAAGAGTGGCAGTTTTTGACTGGAATGGCTGTATTCAAGGACTACTCTACTCTACTTTGTGCCTGATAAGAGGGGCAGTTTTTGACTGGAGTGGTTGTATTCAAGGACTACTCTACTCTACTTTGTGCCTGATAAGAGTGGCAGTTTTTGACTGGAGTGGTTGTATTCAAGGACTACTGTACTCTACTTTGTGACTGATAAGAGGGGCAGTTTTTGACTGGAGTGGTTGTATTCAAGGACTACTGTACTCTACTTTGTGCCTGATAAGAGGGGCAGTTTTTGACTGGAGTGGTTGTATTCAAGGACTACTGTACTCTACTTTGTGCCTGATAAGAGTGGCAGTTTTTGACTGGAGTGGTTGTATTCAAGGACTACTGTACTCTACTTTGTGACTGATAAGAGGGGCAGTTTTTGACTGGAGTGGTTGTATTCAAGGACTACTGTACTCTACTTTGTGACTGATAAGAGTGGCAGTTTTTGACTGGAGTGGCTTTATTCAAGGACTACTGTACTCTACTTTGTGCCTGATAAGAGTGGCAGTTTTTGACTGGAATGACTGTATTCAAGGACTACTGTACTCTACTTTGTGCCTGATAATAGGGGCAGTTTTTGACTGGAGTGGTTGTATTCAAGGACTACTGTACTCTACTTTGTGCCTGATAAGAGTGGCAGTTTTTGACTGGAGTGGTTGTATTCAAGGACTACTGTACTCTACTTTGTGACTGATAAGAGTGGCAGTTTTTGACTGGAATGGCTGTATTCAAGGACTACTGTACTCTACTTTGTGCCTGATAAGAGGGGCAGTTTTTGACTGGAGTGGTTGTATTCAAGGACTACTCTACTCTACTTTGTGCCTGATAAGAGTGGCAGTTTTTGACTGGAGTGGTTGTATTCAAGGACTACTGTACTCTACTTTGTGACTGATAAGAGTGGCAGTTTTTGACTGGAGTGACTGTATTCAAGGACTACTGTACTCTACTTTGAGACTGATAAGAGTGGCAGTTTTTGACTGGAGTGGTTGTATTCAAGGACTACTGTACTCTACGTTGTGACTGATAAGAGTGGCAGTTTTTGACTGGAGTGGTTGTATTCAAGGACTACTGTACTCTACTTTGTGCCTGATAAGAGGGGCAGTTTTTGACTGGAGTGGTTGTATTCAAGGACTACTGTACTCTACTTTGTGCCTGATAAGAGTGGCAGTTTTTGACTGGAGTGGTTGTATTCAAGGACTACTGTACTCTACTTTGTGCCTGATAAGAGTGGCAGTTTTTGACTGGAGTGGTTGTATTCAAGGACTACTGTACTCTACTTTGTGACTGATAAGAGGGGCAGTTTTTGACTGGAGTGGTTGTATTCAAGGACTACTGTACTCTACTTTGTGCCTGATAAGAGTGGCAGTTTTTGACTGGAGTGGCTTTATTCAAGGACTACTGTACTCTACTTTGTGCCTGATAAGAGTGGCAGTTTTTGACTGGAATGACTGTATTCAAGGACTACTCTACTCTACTTTGTGCCTGATAAGAGTGGCAGTTTTTGACTGGAGTGGCTGTATTCAAGGACTACTGTACTCTACTTTGTGTCTGATAAGAGTGGCAGTTTTTGACTGGAGTGGCTGTATTCAAGGACTACTGTACTCTACTTTGTGCCTGATAAGAGGGGCAGTTTTTGACTGGAGTGGTTGTATTCAAGGACTACTGTACTCTACTTTGTGCCTGATAAGAGGGGCAGTTTTTGACTGGAGTGGTTGTATTCAAGGACTACTGTACTCTACTTTGTGACTGATAAGAGTGGCAGTTTTTGACTGGAGTGGTTGTATTCAAGGACTACTGTACTCTACTTTGTGACTGATAAGAATGGCAGTTTTTGACTGGAGTGGTTGTATTCAAGGACTACTCTACTCTGTGCCTGATAAGAGTGGCAGTTTTTGACTGGAGTGGTTGTATTCAAGGACTACTGTACTCTACTTTGTGCCTGATAAGAGTGACAGTTTTTGACTGGAGTGGCTTTATTCAAGGACTACTGTACTCTACTTTGTGCCTGATAAGAGTGGCAGTTTTTGACTGGAATGACTGCATTCAAGGACTACTCTACTCTACTTTGTGCCTGATAAGAGTGGCAGTTTTTGACTGGAGTGGCTGTATTCAAGGACTACTGTACTCTACTTTGTGTCTGATAAGAGTGGCAGTTTTTGACTGGAGTGGCTGTATTCAAGGACTACTGTACTCTACTTTGTGCCTGATAAGAGGGGCAGTTTTTGACTGGAGTGGTTGTATTCAAGGACTACTGTACTCTACTTTGTGCCTGATAAGAGGGGCAGTTTTTGACTGGAGTGGTTGTATTCAAGGATTACTGTACTCTACTTTGTGCCTGATAAGAGTGGCAGTTTTTGACTGGAGTGGTTGTATTCAAGGACTACTGTACTCTACTTTGTGACTGATAAGAATGGCAGTTTTTGACTGGAGTGGTTGTATTCAAGGACTACTGTACTCTACTTTGTGACTGATAAGAGTGGCAGTTTTTGACTGGAGTGGTTGTATTCAAGGACTACTCTACTCTACTTTGTGCCTGATAAGAGGGGCAGTTTTTGACTGGAGTGGTTGTATTCAAGGACTACTCTACTCTACTTTGTGCCTGATAAGAGGGGCAGTTTTTGACTGGAGTGGTTGTATTCAAGGACTACTCTACTCTGTGCCTGATAAGAGTGGCAGTTTTTGACTGGAGTGGTTGTATTCAAGGACTACTGTACTCTACTTTGTGCCTGATAAGGCCTGATAAGAGTGGCAGTTTTTGACTGGAGTGGTTGTATTCAAGGACTACTGTACTCTACTTTGTGACTGATAAGAGTGGCAGTTTTTGACTGGAGTGGTTGTATTCAAGGACTACTGTACTCTACGTTGTGACTGATAAGAGTGGCAGTTTTTGACTGGAGTGGTTGTATTCAAGGACTACTGTACTCTACTTTGTGCCTGATAAGAGGGGCAGTTTTTGACTGGAGTGGTTGTATTCAAGGACTACTGTACTCTACTTTGTGCCTGATAAGAGTGGCAGTTTTTGACTGGAGTGGTTGTATTCAAGGACTACTGTACTCTACTTTGTGACTGATAAGAGTGGCAGTTTTTGACTGGAGTGGTTGTATTCAAGGACTACTGTACTCTACTTTGTGCCTGATAAGAGGGGCAGTTTTTGACTGGAGTGGTTGTATTCAAGGACTACTGTACTCTACTTTGTGCCTGATAAGAGTGGCAGTTTTTTACTGGAGTGGTTGTATTCAAGGACTACTGTACTCTACTTTGTGACTGATAAGAGTGGCAGTTTTTGACTGGAGTGGTTGTATTCAAGGACTACTGTACTCTACTTTGTGACTGATAAGAGTGGCAGTTTTTGACTGGAGTGACTGTATTCAAGGACTACTGTACTCTACTTTGTGACTGATAAGAGTGGCAGTTTTTGACTGGAGTGGTTGTATTCAAGGACTACTCTACTCTACTTTGTGCCTGATAAGAGGGGCAGTTTTTGACTGGAGTGGTTGTATTCAAGGACTACTGTACTCTACTTTGTGCCTGATAAGAGGGGCAGTTTTTGACTGGAGTGGTTGTATTCAAGGACTACTGTACTCTACTTTGTGCCTGATAAGAGTGGCAGTTTTTGACTGGAGTGGTTGTATTCAAGGACTACTGTACTCTACTTTGTGACTGATAAGAGGGACAGTTTTTGACTGGAGTGGTTGTATTCAAGGACTACTGTACTCTACTTTGTGCCTGATAAGAGTGGCAGTTTTTGACTGGAGTGGCTTTATTCAAGGACTACTGTACTCTACTTTGTGCCTGATAAGAGTGGCAGTTTTTGACTGGAATGACTGTATTCAAGGACTACTGTACTCTACTTTGTGCCTGATAATAGGGGCAGTTTTTGACTGGAGTGGCTGTATTCAAGGACTACTGTACTCTACTTTGTGCCTGATAAGAGGGACAGTTTTTGACTGGAGTGGTTGTATTCAAGGACTACTGTACTCTACTTTGTGCCTGATAAGAGTGGCAGTTTTTGACTGGAGTGGCTGTATTCAAGGACTACTCTACTCTACTTTGTGCCTGATAAGAGTGGCAGTTTTTGACTGGAGTGGCTGTATTCAAGGACTACTGTACTCTACTTTGTGTCTGATAAGAGTGGCAGTTTTTGACTGGAGTGGCTGTATTCAAGGACTACTGTACTCTACTTTGTGCCTGATAAGAGGGGCAATTTTTGACTGGAGTGGTTGTATTCAAGGACTACTGTACTCTACTTTGTGCCTGATATTAAGAGAGGCAGTTTTGCTGCTTTGTAATTTGACAGTTACATATTTTACCCTTATTATTATACAGCTACATGTACAAGAACCAATTAATCCAGCAACATAACCTTATTAAACCATCTCACATTACTTGTTATGCAGGCATGACACTGTGTTAATATGTATAATAGTACATAGAAACAACCATGAATTAATCTAGTGTTATTAGTTTGACCAAACATTCCAGAATGTCTAATGTAAAAATTCTTCAGTCTAGACTTTAGAAAAGAAACTTTTCCAATTGACACAAAAATTGTACAACTATAACCCATATATGATCATTAAAAATACAGTTAATACTATACATCTATGTATATTTTAACATGGATAAATACCCGTAATTAAATAATAGATGGGAAAAAGTATAATTGATAAAGGTAAATCTTAATGGACAAATACCGGTAATTAAATAATAATAGATGGGAAAAAGTATAACTGATAAAAGGTAAATCTTAATTGGTTGTTAGTTTATCTAATAGATTTAGGGTTAAAGAAGGTGTCAAGATTAAAGGATTTATTGTGTTTAACGTCACTTTCATCAATATTTCAACTATATCATGACGACCCGTTTTAGTGGTGGAGAAAGCCGGAGTAACCGGAGAGAACCACCAACCATTGGCAAGTAACTGGTAAACTTTATCACTAGGGGCTGCGAGTCGAGTGCACCCTTTTTTGTAATTTACAAAGCCGGGTGCGAACCCATGCCGTATTGGTGATAGACTAGTAACATATGTTGTCTGTTTGTTTGTTTATCTAATAGATTTTTTTCATTTCAGAGAGGATGGCCTTATAAACAGGGTCTGATTATCCGATAGGATAGTATAGACGGCAACCTAGAACTCCCCAAGCTTGGGGCTCCCATTCTAGTTTATTTAAAGAATTTGCAATGATTTTACTTCCAGCTATGTATATGTCACTAAAATATACCATGAGTAAAAAATATTCAAGACGGAGACGATGTGCAAGAGGGTGGCTCTGTCTGAGGGATGGGGGGGGCCATCATTTCATAAGCCTATGGGCCCCAAATCAGAGCAGGATTATGGTAATACATTTGCATGTTAGAATAAGATATATATGAAACATCAAAAGATGGAGATAAAATTGTACACTGTTGCTGTATGGCTATAAACACATAACTGCATAAATAACCCATTTATACACTTGATTTAGTAACCATAGTAATCATTAAAAGTTTATACTACTTAATACATCTGCTAAATAGTTAAATTGATAAAGACAGCACTTCAAATAAGAAATTTATCTACTTCCATTTTATTTTGGAATTCCTATAAGTTGCATATTTTCAATCACGAAATATTCAGTTTACAGTGATATAATTGTAGTTTTCTGTCCATCAATTTCATCTATCTAATTATACCATATTACAAATAGATTTAACATGAAAAGGAAGTACATCCAAGTGAACAAGAAAGAAGGTTTTAAACAAAGTGAGGTAAAGGTCAAAGGGTAAAAAATGTATTTTTATTGCTGTTCTTATCATAGTCACCATGAGGTCTTAAATGATGTCTATAACTCATACTCCATAGTGATTGTGAGATGGTCCTTCCCCTAACACATTTATGTCTAAAACTCACAGCCAAAAATGATTATGAGATGGTCCATAACTCATACCCCAATATGAGAATGAGATGGTCCTTCACACAATAAATGTGTATAACTCAATACTCCATAGTGATTGTGAGATGGTCCTCTAACACATTTATGTCTAAAACTCACAGCCAAAAATGATTATGAGATGGTCCATAACTCATACCCCAATATGAGAATGAGATGGTCCTTCACACAATAAATGTGTATAACTCAATACTCCATAGTGATTGTGAGATGGTCCTCCTAACACATTTATGTCTAAAACTCACATCCAAAAATGATTATCAGATGGTCCATAGTACAATGGTGTCTATAACTCATATCCTAAAATGAGAGCGAGATGGTCCATAGCACAATAATGTGCATAACCCATACCCCATAGTGATTGTGAGACGGTCCCCTAACACATTTATGTCTAAAACTCACAGCCAAAAATGATTATGAGATGGTCCATAGTACAATGATGTCTATAACTCATATCCCAAAATAAGAGCGAGATGGTCCATAGCACAATAATGTGTATAACCCATACCCCATAGTGATTGTGAGACAGTCCCCTAACACATTTATGTCTAAAACTTAAAGCCCAAAATGATTATGAGATGGTCCGTAGTACAATGGTGTCTATAACTCATACCCCAAAATGAGAATGAGATGGTCCTTCACACAATAATGTGTATAACTCAATACTCCATAGTGATTGTGAGACGGTTCCCTAACACATTTATGTCTAAAACTTAAAGCCCAAAATGATTATGAGATGGTCCATAGTACAATGGTGTCTATAACTCATACCCCAAAATGAGAATGAGATGGTCCATAGTACAATTATGTCTATAACTCATACCCCAAAATGAGAATGAGATGGTCCTTCACACAATAATGTGTATAACTCATATCCCATAGTGATTGTGAGATGGTCCCTAATCACTATTATGTCTAATCTATAACTCATACCCCAAAATGAGAGTGACATGGTCCTTCGCACAATAATGTGTATAATTCATACCCCAAAATGAATGTGAGATGGTCCCTAGCACAATATTTTTCCACGCTGTCTGATAAAAATTGTCCTAAGATAAAACTATGTTCTGCAATAATGGGCATCTCAGATTTCAGATTGTCATCTAAGAAACATTCCAACTAAGTCACTTTCAAATGGTTCAGTTGTATCAGATTTATAATGTAAATGATTTTAAAATATGTTCACTATAAAATCCTCTGCAAAACCTTTGGTCCAGTGGTTTGTGAGAAAAAGATTGAAGTGTTAAAGCTAATGGAAGCAGATAACAACAAAGACCAGCACAAACTGATCACAGTACCTCATGGTCCAGCTAAGCTCAAAAGGTTAAGATTAAAGTTAAATGTACGAAATAGTCTGTCAGCACATAAGCTACCAAACTGGCATAAATAAGTCAAAAATAGTTTTTATTTAATCTGGTAGGCAGTGTGTCTGAGAGGGGGGATTAGTTCACCATTCAATTTATTTTATCATATATTATGTTTGGTTTAAAGTTGTGTAAATGATTTCAGAGGGAAAAAATACAATAGTCCACCTCCTATAAGGCAACTCTCACCAAAGGCCACCCATTTATCAGGTCAGATTTCAGATGAACTGAGACAGTAAAGTAGAGCTGAATTGTATGTTCCAAGAGAGGCCACCACTGAATTGTAGGTTCCAAGAGAGGACACCACTGAATTGTATGTTCCAAGAGAGGTCACCACTGAATTGTATGTTCCAAGAGAGGCCACCACTGAATTGTATGTTCCAAGAGAGGCCACCACTGAATTGTATGTTCCAAGAGAGGCCACCACTGAATTGTATGTTCCAAGAGAGGCCACCACTGAATTGTATGTTCCAAGAGAGGCCACCGCTGAATTGTATGTTCCAAGAGAGGCCACCACTGAATTGCATGTTCCAAGAGAGGCCACCACTGAATTGTATGTTCCAAGAGAGGCCACCACTGAATTGTAGGTTCCAAGAGAGGCCACCACTGAATTGTATGTTCCAAGAGAGGTCACCACTGAATTGTATGTTCCAAGAGAGGCCACCACTGAATTGTATGTTCCAAGAGAGGCCACCACTGAATTGTATGTTCCAAGAGAGGCCACCACTGAATTGTATGTTCCAAGAGAGGCCACCACTGAATTGTATGTTCCAAGAGAGGTCACCACTGAATTGTATGTTCCAAGAGAGGCCACCACTGAATTGTATGTTCCAAGAGAGGTCACCACTGAATTGTATGTTCCAAGAGAGGCCACCACTGAATTGTAGGTTCCAAGAGAGCCCACCACTGAATTGTATGTTCCAAGAGAGGCCATCACTGAATTGTATGTTCCAAGAGAGGCCACCACTGAATTGTAGCTTCCAAGAGAGGCCACCACTGAATTGTATGTTCCAAGAGAGGTCACCACTGAATTGTATGTTCCAAGAGAGGCCACCACTGAATTGTAGGTTCCAAGAGAGGCCACCACTGAATTGTATGTTCCAAGAGAGGACACCACTGAATTGTATGTTCCAAGAGAGGCCACCACTGAATTGTAGGTTCCAAGAGAGGCCACCACTGAATTGTATGTTCCAAGAGAGGTCACCACTGAATTGTATGTTCCAAGAGAGGCCACCACTGAATTGTAGGTTCCAAGAGAGGCCACCACTGAATTGTATGTTCCAAGAGAGGCCACCACTGAATTGTATGTTCCAAGAGAGGTCGCCACTGAATTGTATGTTCCAAGAGAGGCCACCACTGAATTGTATGTTCCAAGAGAGGTCACCACTGAATTGTATGTTCCAAGAGAGGCCACCACTGAATTGTAGGTTCCAAGAGAGCCCACAACTGAATTGTATGTTCCAAGAGAGGCCACCACTGAATTGTATGTTTCAAGAGAGGCCACCACTGAATTGTATGTTCCAAGACCACTCTCATAAGTCCACTTTTCCATTGCAGGAGGGATGGCCTTATAAGAGGGTGACTACTATAATACATATTTAACTCGAACTCCAAGGGACTATCAAAATGTGTTCGAGCTGTCGGAAGTTCCAGCCACCGAGGTTCTGATCCGAGACAGCTTCATTACAAATGGATGACAGACACCAATTAACATCAACAGGCCCCATGGTGACCTGATGAGAATTAATTACAGATAATAGCATCATGGCAACCTAATTTAAGTTTATGTATACCAAAACTTGTCCAAGAACATTACTAAACACACATGAATCAATAAACAGACAATGTTGTAACAATCTGTTCTCAAATTAGAATCTTTGTATTTGAATGACAATACAATCAAACCTGTATTAAGAGGTCACTTTTGGGATAAAGAAAAATGGCCTTTTAAGACAGGTGACCTCTTAATCGAGGTTTAATTCATATGAAATTTTCTATGACAGGACAAGAATTAGGTGACCTTATAATACAGGTGACTGCTTAATAGAGGTGACCATATGGGCAGGTTCGACTGTATTTCATTTCAATTATATAAAAACTATTTTTCTTATAAAGTACCCATGTAAAAAAAAACTAAATGAAATCAGGTTCTTACCTATATATTGTACAATTTATCCCATGTAAGTGAACAGAAATCAATAGCTTCAAACATAGGTTTTCTTCTTTTACTGTCTAGATTATGCAATAGTCAATCTTATTTCAATACATTTAGCAAGAGGGAAGTCTATTTTTACTTTTTTATTTACAAAAGAAAATCTTAAGAACATGAACTAAGAAATATAATAAACCTACTTCAGTGCTATGAAGAAATAAATAAAAGAGACAATTGTTTTGGGTTTGACAAGAAAGAAACACAACTACTTAATAGAATAAAAAAAAATCTATGATTGTGCTGTCTACGCTTTTCCGTCAATTGGTGATATTAATGAGGTACGATTCCTTTTTTTGTGCAAATTAAAAAAAAAAATCAGTGTCATCAGCTACCTCCTACAAAAGACGCTTTGCAGAAACACACAAGAGAGCAAATTTCCAGGCAGCAGTTTGGAAATGCGTCTGTCAGTCGACATTTGGTCTACCATCAGCTGAAAAACATGGATGGGTGATAGAGAAAAATCTGTTGTCTGTTAACTGGACGGACCAGCAGCATCTGAGGCATTGATGCTGCTCATTAGTTGTGGGTGTAAAACAAACTGCACCACAAAACGTTGTTCTTGTATGTCACAAGAGGTCTATCATGCACAGATATTGCTCTGATATTTGCCAAAGCACGAATCAAAGAGACTCTATCAGAGAGAGATAGTGAAAGTGACGATGAGGAAGAAGATTAAGATGTGAAACCGTAGTTTGAGGAAATAAGTTCTGATCGTTGGATTTCACATTCTTAAACACAAAATTTATGTAATAGACTCCCCCCTTTTTTGGGGGTCAAATATATAGAATTACTCTCATTAAATTAATCTTAGAGAGATTGGAACTACACTAATTACTGCAAATATAAAGAATCGGGCAATAAAATGTTCAGCACAGAACTTGTAGACACTAATTTATTTCAACAGGTGAAAATTTTGGATTAATATAGTAAAATCCCCCCCTCCCCCCCCCCGAATTCACAACAAGTGGTCTTTACATGTATGGTTATCATCTTTCTAGCATTGATGACATAAAATAAGCATATATAAATAACTCCTGAGGAAAAATAATCAAAATGGTATACCC
This sequence comes from Bathymodiolus septemdierum, assembly GCA_963383655.1. NCBI lineage: Eukaryota > Metazoa > Mollusca > Bivalvia > Mytilida > Modiolidae > Bathymodiolus > Bathymodiolus septemdierum. The sequence continues at coordinate 35,958,274 of OY726530.1, read as the reverse complement.
CAAGTGATTTTTTTCGGCTATTTTGCAGTATCCCTATTTTCCGCATTTTTTAGCTGTACAACACTTGGATAAATAATCTACATATATTTATCATTCGATTTGTGCCAAATAAATGCGGTCTACAGCACCAAAAAATGTTCAAATACATTCATATCCCTTCCTACTAACTATTCTGATCATGTTTAGCTTCAGCTGGTCAGTAGTGGTTTCAAAAAAGATTGAAATGTAAGATTTTACAGATGACAATGACAAGAGACAGGAAGTTGCAGCGAGTGCAAACTGATGACAATAATTCACATGATGCTTTTGGGTTATGTGAGCAATAAATAAAGTTATACAATATCCTTGTCATTGGAAACATATACTTTCTCTAAGACAGGCCTCTAGATCAAAATAAAAACACATCTTACAGGGATAGAAATTGGGAAGTTCAAGCTGTTAGCCCAGACAAGATTGTCTATATGTTTAACTAAATTAATAGGTAAAAGTTTAGTAGTCCAGACCAGAATCTAAGGGCCATGGGCGACTGGGCCCCTGTTAATTTATGTCCCTTTCTTAATATACAGTCAAATCTGTATTAAGAGGTCACCTTTGGGACAAAGAACAAGTGGTCTTTTAAGACAGATGACCTCTTAAAAGAGGTTCAGTTGAGATGAAATTGTCTATGACAGGTCAAGAAAAAGGTGACCTTTCAATACAGGTGACTGCTTAATAGAGGTGACCACATGGACAGGTTTGACTTAATAGAGGTGACCACATGGACAGGTTTGACTTAATAGAGGTGACCACATGGACAGGTTTGACTTAATAGAGGTGACAGCATGAGCAGGTTTGACTGTACTTCTATTTAATACAATTTATACAATTAAATGGTCTTACCTTTTTAAAATGCACAGCAACTTCTCATATATTAATATACATGTACATGTATGTAAAAATATACAGGTAAAAATGTTTTACACTTAATAATTCCACACAATAAAAGTTTACATAATATCTACCTTGAAGCATTAATTACGATGACATTATCCACATCAGAGACCGTCACAGTCTGACAAACACCAGCCAAGCAGCAGAATTAAATATATAGACTAAATACTTTTAGTATTAGTGAAAACTTTAACACGTTTAGGTTTATGGTGTTTAATGCCACTTTTAAGGAACAGTTTTATATACGTTATTGACTATGATGAGACTCTTTAAACATCTGTAATACCTACACAAGGTCACTGATATTTACAAATTATCAATTGTCTATTTATATTTTAGGGCTGAGAGCTCTTTACTATATTTACTTTTTAATAATTCATACATAAGTTGGCTACATTCCATAGTATAACATATACTGGTAAATCATTTTCTACATTTATATAGTAGAATTATATATACACAAGAGGTCAGAAACGGGCATCATTTGTCTGGCTGTAAACAGAATGATGGCATATAATAAATATTAACAGAGCTAGGCTCATCTGATAATGAATGGTCACAATAGCTCGTTTGATAATAAATGGTCAAAATAAAATATTAATAGAGCTAGGCTCATCTCATCTGATAACAAATGGTCATAATAAAATATTAACAGAGCTAGTATCATCTGATAATAAATGGTCTACTCTACATATGTATATCTGGAAGCATTTGCAAACCATCAAGTTGAATCGTATCAGTCTTTTCTTCTGATACTTCTGTAAAATGTTGGTCCATTTTTAGCTCTTAATAAAAACAATATAGATATCTAGTTTAGTGATCACAACAGAAGCTATGTCAACAGATTGGAAAATCAAACACTTTTAAAATCTTTGGGAGAAAGTAACCCAAAAGGCCTAAACAGGGTAACCAAGATAGGCTTAATTTATCCCAGAAAACGGGATAGCCAAGATAGGCTTAATTTATCACAGAAATCAGGATAGCCAAGATAGGCTTAATTTATCACAGAAAACAGGGTAGCCAAGATAGGCTTAATTTATCCCAGAAAACAGGGTAACCAAGATAGGTTTAATTTATCCCAGAAAACAGGGTAGCCAAGATAGGCTTAATTCATCCCAGAAAACAGGGTAGCCAAGATAGGCTTAATTTATCCCAGAAAACAGGATAGCCAAGATAGGCTTAATTTATCACAGAAAACGGGATAGCCAAGATAGGCTTAATTTATCCCAGAAAACAGGGTAGCCAAGATAGGCTTAATTTATCCCAGAAAACAGGGTAACCAAGATAGGCTTAATTTATCCCAGAAAACAGGGTAGCCAAGAAAGGCTTAATTCATCCCAGAAAACAGGATAGCCAAGATAGGCTTAATTTATCCCAGAAAACAGGATAGCCAAGATAGGCTTAATTTATCCCAGAAAACAGGGTAGCCAAGATAGGCTTAATTTATCCCAGAAAACAGGATAGTCAAGATAGGCTTAATTTATCCCAGAAAACAGAATAGCCAAGAAAGGCTTAATTTATCCCAGAAAACAGGATAGCCAAGATAGGTTTAATTTATCCCAGAAAACAGGGTAGCCAAGATAGGCTTAATTTATCCCAGAAAACAGGATAGCCAAGATAGGCTTAATTTATCACAGAAAACAGGATAGCCAAGATAGGCTTAATTTATTCCAGAAAACTGGATTGTCAAGATAGGCTTAATTTATCCCAGAAAACAGGATAGCCAAGATAGGCTTAATTTATCCAGAAAACAGGATAGCCAAGATAGGCTTAATTTATCCCAGAAAACAGGATAGCCAAGCTAGGCTTAATTTATCACAGAAAACAGGATAGCCAAGATAGGCTTAATTTATCCCAGAAAACAGGATAGTCAAGATAGGCTTAATTTATCACAGAAAACTGGATTGTCAAGATAGGTTTAATTTATCCCAGAAAACAGGATAGCCAAGATAGGCTTAATTTATCCAGAAAACAGGATAGCCAAGATAGGCTTAATTTATCACAGAAAACAGGATAGTCAAGATAGGCTTAATTTATCACAGAAAACAGGATAGCCAAGATAGGCTTAATTTATCCCAGAAAACAGGATAGCCAAGATAGGCTTAATTTATCCCAGAAAACAGGATAGTCAAGATAGGCTTAATTTATCACAGAAAACTGGATAGCCAAGATAGGTTTATTTTATCCCAGAAAACAGGATAGTCAAGATAGGCTTAATTTATCCCATAAAACTTGAATGCTCAACTATTTCAAGGTAAAAACACCAGTTCCTTCGACTTCGACCCAATAAATTTGTCACAAGATTGACAATAGTTGCATGGCGTGCTATTTAAAACTGTTGTATCGAGTACACCTCGCCTGAGCACGATTCGAACTCACAACGTTAGTGGTGATAGGCACTGATTGCATAGGTACAAATCCAACTACCATACGATCACGATTGGCACTTAGAATGATTGGACTGATCATCATTTTTAAGTTTGAAAGTAGACAACCTTAGGTGATTCGACCCTTCATCGTTCCATTGGTTTCAAAGGAGAAGATTTTAAAATAATGTTCACAATGTACGACAGACGGCGATTATCGGACGCCATTAGTGATAGCAAAAGCTCACCTTACTGACTCGAAAGTAAAAATACACAATATAGAGATGACATGATCCTTTTCTTGTTGTAATGTTACAAATATTTATTTTATTTGAACCTCTAGTGGTAAAAATAAAATAAAGTCAACCAAAAGTGCATAAAAATTAATTGTTTACTTTTTCAACAAGTTCCATGGACACACCATGAACATACCACACAAACATTTTAAGTTCTATGAGTGAAAGAATAATAACAAATTAAGTAGACCATGAAAATTCTGTATATATATATCATGCATCTATGATCCAATATCGTTGTCCTGCAATCTTGCAAGCAAAGTTAAAATGAAAAAAAATAATGTTTATGACGACATTGCAAAAACAGAATTGAGATTTGCATGTTGTAATATTTAATCAGATTCTACTATAGAATGAATCACTTGACCAATGATCAATATATAATATAATGGTACACTGAAATCAGGGGTCACCCATATCAAATTCTCATAACTTACCTTTAAATATGAAAGTCAATCAAAAATATCCACACAAACAGAATTATCTTAAAATCCATAAATCCATAAAAAAAAATATAAAAAATTGTTTATACAAACAAAGTGGAACTTAGACACGGTTATGGTTCTTTCTAAATAATGTTGAATCAATACATGACTAAGTCCTTCAAAGCTTAAGTATCATTGATCAATGGCTTTTTGTTTTATATAAAAGATGGCCAAAGAGTCAATCAATTTTTTTTTTTTTACTTTATTATTAAATATGTTAAAAAATTGGAGTACATGTATTAAAATTAATAGTCAATTATTTCTGTACCACAAATTTTGTCAATTAAAGTTAATTACTATTAACTAATAAACAATCTAATTGAAGGTCAAACAATGCTATCAACTCATATCATTAACTTATTACAATTAATATAATATTTATATTACTATCTCTCTAAAGTTAAAATAAATATCATTTTCTATTTCATTTAAATTTTATATTTATAGGATAAACAAAAGTAAGATTGATTTGATTTGATTTATTGTGTTTAATGCCACTTTCAGCAATATTTCAGCTATATCATGACGACCAGATTTAGTGGTGGAAGAAGCCGGAGTACCCGGAGAGAACCACCGAAGATTGGTATTAATGAGTGATTAGTTTGAACTAAAAGGTAAAGAGACTGCGTTTAGTCATGGATGATTAACACTGTTTACTTATATTATGTGGTGGTTAGATTTATTGGTGGTAGAAACCGCAATGCTTACTGCAGTTGGAATTCATTTTTCTTAAATGCAACTGTTCCATGTCACAGTAATTGTTCTGGTTCCAGAATTTATGATTGCTCAGTGCTTTTCCAAAAAATAAAAGGTCTGGGAACCTTCCATGATATTTATCAAAGTTGGGATTCAAAGTTTTTAAATCAAATTGTTGCTCAAATTGTAACTCGGCTGATAGTAAATACTATTCAAATTTCATCTTAATTGGTGAAACATTGTGTCTCTATTAGTTCTGTAGGTATGTTTTGCCCTCTGTTCTATTTATAGTAAGAGCAGAAGTCTTAGTTAGAGACAGTCTTTTAGTCACTAGCCCGATGCCCAAGTCTAGTCAAAATTGGTTCGGGCTAGTGAAAATTTGCATAATAATTGGTTAGACAAATAGACGAAGTTCCATAAATTAGCCTATCAGGCTAGTATGTCAAAAAGTTTTTGGCACAGACTAGTCAGAGAGTGGGGCTATTATATACATTTTTAATAGGAATGCCCTAAAGGATCATTCTGTTTAGTGTTAATAGGAATGCCCTAAAGGATCAGTCTGTTTAGTTTTAATAGGAGTGCCCTAAAGGATCATTCTGTTTAGTTTTAATAGGAATGCCCTAAAGGATCATTCTGTTTAGTTTTAATAGGAATGCCCTAAAGGATCATTCTGTTTAGTTTTAATAGGAATGCCCTAAAGGATCAGTCTGTTTAGTTTTAATAGGAATGCCCTAAAGGATCATTCTGTTTAGTTTTAATAGGAATGCCCTAAAGGATCATTCTGTTTAGTTTTAATAGGAATGCCCTAAAGGATCAGTCTGTTTAGTTTTAATAGGAATGCCCTAAAGGATCATTCTGTTTAGTTTTAATAGGAATGCCCTAAAGGATCATTCTGTTTAGTGTTAATAGGAATGCCCTAAAGGATCAGTCTGTTTAGTTTTAATAGGAATGCCCTAAAGGATCATTCTGTTTAGTTTTAATAGGAATGCCCTAAAGGATCAGTCTGTTTAGTTTTAATAGGAATGCCCTAAAGGATCAGTCTGTTTAGTTTTAATAGGAATGCCCTAAAGGATCATTCTGTTTAGTTTTAATAGGAATGCCCTAAAGGATCAGTCTGTTTAGTTTTAATAGGAATGCCCTAAAGGATCATTCTGTTTAGTTTTAATAGGAATGCCCTAAAGGATCATTCTGTTTAGTTTTAATAGGAATGCCCTAAAGGATCAGTCTGTTTAGTTTTAATAGGAATGCCCTAAAGGATCATTCTGTTTAGTTTTAATAGGAATGCCCTAAAGGATCATTCTGTTTAGTGTTAATAGGAATGCCCTAAAGGATCAGTCTGTTTAGTTTTAATAGGAATGCCCTAAAGGATCATTCTGTTTAGTTTTAATAGGAATGCCCTAAAGGATCATTCTGTTTAGTTTTAATAGGAATGCCCTAAAGGATCAGTCTGTTTAGTTTTAATAGGAATGCCCTAAAGGATCAGTCTGTTTAGTTTTAATAGGAATGCCCTAAAGGATCAGTCTGTTTAGTTTTAATAGGAATGCCCTAAAGGATCAGTCTGTTTAGTTTTAATAGGAATGCCCTAAAGGATCATTCTGTTTAGTTTTAATAGGAATGCCCTAAAGGATCAGTCTGTTTAGTTTTAATAGGAATGCCCTAAAGGATCATTCTGTTTAGTGTTAATAGGAATGCCCTAAAGGATCAGTCTGTTTAGTGTTAATAGGAATGCCCTAAAGGATCATTCTGTTTAGTTTTAATAGGAATGCCCTAAAGGATCATTCTGTTTAGTTTTAATAGGAATGCCCTAAAGGATCATTCTGTTTAGTGTTAATAGGAATGCCCTAAAGGATCATTCTGTTTAGTTTTAATAGGAATGCCCTAAAGGATCATTCTGTTTAGTTTTAATAGGAATGCCCTAAAGGATCATTCTGTTTAGTTTTAATAGGAATGCCCTAAAGGATCATTCTGTTTAGTGTTAATAGGAATGCCCTAAAGGATCATTCTGTTTAGTTTTAATAGGAATGCCCTAAAGGATCATTCTGTTTAGTGTTAATAGGAATGCCCTAAAGGATCAGTCTGTTTAGTTTTAATAGGAATGCCCTAAAGGATCATTCTGTTTAGTTTTAATAGGAATGCCCTAAAGGATCATTCTGCTTAGTGTTAATAGGAATGCCCTAAAGGATCATTCTGTTTAGTTTTAATAGGAATGCCCTAAAGGATCATTCTGTTTAGTGTTAATAGGAATGCCCTAAAGGATCAGTCTGTTTAGTTTTAATAGGAATGCCCTAAAGGATCATTCTGTTTAGTTTTAATAGGAATGCCCTAAAGGATCAGTCTGTTTAGTTTTAATAGGAATGCCCTAAAGGATCATTCTGTTTAGTTTTAATAGGAATGCCCTAAAGGATCATTCTGTTTAGTGTTAATAGGAATGCCCTAAAGGATCAGTCTGTTTAGTTTTAATAGGAATGCCCTAAAGGATCATTCTGTTTAGTTTTAATAGGAATGCCCTAAAGGATCATTCTGTTTAGTTTTAATAGGAATGCCCTAAAGGATCAGTCTGTTTAGTTTTAATAGGAATGCCCTAAAGGATCATTCTGTTTAGTTTTAATAGGAATGCCCTAAAGGATCATTCTGTTTAGTGTTAATAGGAATGCCCTAAAGGATCATTCTGTTTAGTTTTAATAGGAATGCCCTAAAGGATCATTCTGTTTAGTGTTAATAGGAATGCCCTAAAGGATCAGTCTGTTTAGTTTTAATAGGAATGCCCTAAAGGATCATTCTGTTTAGTTTTAATAGGAATGCCCTAAAGGATCAGTCTGTTTAGTTTTAATAGGAATGCCCTAAAGGATCATTCTGTTTAGTTTTAATAGGAATGCCCTAAAGGATCATTCTGTTTAGTGTTAATAGGAATGCCCTAAAGGATCAGTCTGTTTAGTGTTAATAGGAATGCCCTAAAGGATCATTCTGTTTAGTTTTAATAGGAATGCCCTAAAGGATCATTCTGTTTAGTTTTAATAGGAATGCCCTAAAGGATCATTCTGTTTAGTTTTAATAGGAATGCCCTAAAGGATCATTCTGTTTAGTGTTAATAGGAATGCCCTAAAGGATCATTCTGTTTAGTTTTAATAGGAATGCCCTAAAGGATCATTCTGTTTAGTTTTAATAGGAATGCCCTAAAGGATCAGTCTGTTTAGTTTTAATAGGAATGCCCTAAAGGATCATTCTGTTTAGTTTTAATAGGAATGCCCTAAAGGATCATTCTGTTTAGTGTTAATAGGAATGCCCTAAAGGATCAGTCTGTTTAGTTTTAATAGGAATGCCCTAAAGGATCATTCTGTTTAGTTTTAATAGGAATGCCCTAAAGGATCATTCTGTTTAGTGTTAATAGGAATGCCCTAAAGGATCATTCTGTTTAGTTTTAATAGGAATGCCCTAAAGGATCATTCTGTTTAGTGTTAATAGGAATGCCCTAAAGGATCAGTCTGTTTAGTTTTAATAGGAATGCCCTAAAGGATCATTCTGTTTAGTTTTAATAGGAATGCCCTAAAGGATCAGTCTGTTTAGTTTTAATAGGAATGCCCTAAAGGATCATTCTGTTTAGTTTTAATAGGAATGCCCTAAAGGATCATTCTGTTTAGTGTTAATAGGAATGCCCTAAAGGATCAGTCTGTTTAGTTTTAATAGGAATGCCCTAAAGGATCATTCTGTTTAGTTTTAATAGGAATGCCCTAAAGGATCATTCTGTTTAGTTTTAATAGGAATGCCCTAAAGGATCAGTCTGTTTAGTTTTAATAGGAATGCCCTAAAGGATCATTCTGTTTAGTTTTAATAGGAATGCCCTAAAGGATCATTCTCTTTAGTTTTAATAGGAATGCCCTAAAGGATCATTCTCTTTAGTTTTAATAGGAATGCCCTAAAGGATCAGTCTGTTTAGTTTTGATTTAAATTGAACCTGTGATGTCAGAGGATAAGATTTTTGACAAGTTTACACACAATGATGACAGCCATCATGATGAAAAAAGGCCACATGAACTTTTAGAAAGATGCCCACGCATAGCCTTAATAGACAGAAGCAAAGGGTACCGATCATCTGATGGGCCGTTTCACACTCATTTTAGGATATGAGTTATGCTCATTAATGATTTGATTTGATTAAATTTTTGGTGTTTAATGGCACTTTCAGCAATATTTCAGCTATATCATGGCAACCAGTGTTAGTGGTGGAAGAAGTCGGGAGTACCGGGAGAGAACTACCGACCATGGGCAAACAACTGGTAAATTTTATCACTTGCGGCCGAGAGTGCACCCTTTTTTGTAATTTACAAAGCCGGGCATGAATCCACGCCGTATTGGTGATAGGCTTGTATGAGTTGTTAGGTAATCCAACTACCTAACTCATTGAGCCACCCAGGCCCTGCTCATTAATGAAGATCCTACTGTGACTGTGAAATGTAGAACAGCAATAAAAGCTGTGTTCCTTTAATTTGATCTGTGTCAAAAAGTAAAATTTGCTTCCATATCCTTTCTTACAAATTAGAGTGAGTGTCATTACAGATCAGATTTAATTAAATTTGTTACCATAGATACAAATGTTTTACAACATCCTGGTAAAAGTTGAGAATTTACAAAAATTTTCAATTTCACAACATGAGTTGTTGCTCTAAGACAGAACCAAGGCATACATTTTTTTATAAACTCCAGTGAGCTATTTCATATATGAACAGCATAATACCTCATTTTTTCATATAAATGTCAATATTTTTGTTGTTGCTTTGTTTAATTGTTGAAACTTTCCCTCTATTGAGACGTCACCAATGAAATAATTAATACCATCTATGGATTATTGCTCTTTATGTAACATGACTCAACCTTGCATTGATTTGAATTAAAAAAAGCAGAAATTCATCAGTCTATTAATAGAAATGATGATATTGTTGTTACTAGTTCAAAATATAATGGATTAATACGCTGCAACAAAAATCAATCAAAGTTCCGACAGCTGAGAAAGGGGAGATCACTCTGTTAGCGCTATTGATGACATAAGTTTCTGCTTTTAATTGTAAACAGCTCAATATTGACTATTGGGAAAACCTACTGAATGGGAATTTCCAAGCACAAATGAATACTGAAGGAGTAAACATGAAGCATTATTTTAAGGTACATTTTATTATTATTATTTATTACTAATTGGACAATGTTAAAATATACCATCAGATAAAAAGTCAAAATGTCAGTACTTACATCATTCTTACTTTAATGCATTTTTGTCTCTCTCTCTCTCTCTCTCTCTCTATAAATCTATAATTAAAAAAAAATCTATTAATAATAATAACAATGTGTGTAGCGTGTTGTATAAAAATAGTAAATAAATCTGATTATGCAATACACACTACTTTCAATTGAACGCTTCATAAAGGATTTTTTTTTTGTGACAAATATTTTTTTAATAACGTGATTTTATGTAGTGTTTTTTTCTTCTTATTATTGTTCTAAATTATACCAATTATTACATAAGGGAGGGGGAGGGGATTTTAATAACAGTATACTATTTAATTTGAATTATGAAAATAATTTAAAAATTTATTATACATGCAAACATACTGCTTCTTTTTCAGTTTCAGATGTGATTTTTTTACGTTCTTTCTTCTCATTGTAATATATAACCTATCATTTATTACATAAGGGAGAGGGGGCAGGGTGTGGGGGGATTCTATATTACATCATTTATTACATAAAAGAGGCATCTTTTATTAACAATATATTTTTCAATTTGATTAGTTGGTTGGTTGCAAGGTGCTTAATGTCACTTTCAACAATATTTCGGTTATATCGTTTTTCAATTTGAATAATGAACAATAATTAAAAATATAAATGTTAATAGCAAGCTGCCTCTTTTTCAGAAAATTCATACCTAGCACATTTTCCCCTATTCTGATATCATAATATCAACTCCTCATTCAGTAACACAAATTTTACTAATTAAATACTTTTCTAATTCCACACAAATGATATTTATTTTACAATTGTTAATCAACAGAGGATTGAATATGGATGAACAAAGAAATAACATGGGTTTTTTTTAATCAAAAATTTTGAGTTTTGCTAAGAGTTCATTCACACTTTTGCAATATATTTTTCCTAAAATTATTAAACCACAGGTTATATATTATTGATTGTTGTCGATTCAAACATTATATTGCTTGAAATACTTTTGTGAGCTGTTATTCAACCTTCATTCATTAAAAAAATGTTTCATCTAATGCTTTACAATTTAACAATTTTGAAATAATTGGTATTATATCTCACTCAATTATTTTTTTAATTGAATTGATCATAAAATGACTTGACACCCCCAAACTCTTATTTATCACAATTGTAATCCTAAATTTAGTTGTATTCTTCCTTTCTTATCCATGACTATCATTTGATCCTCATTTCTCCTATTACATATCACAAGATAAAGATCTTGTGTAATACAGGACACCATTTAACAAAGGCCTCTAAAGAATTCTAAATGATTGTTGTCATACTTTATAAATATACATGTTTCATTCTCACTGTTCAATTAAACATTTATGGCATATTTTTTAGTAAAAAATACTGCAAAAAAATCCATAATATTCTTGTAATCAATTATTTCAAAACAAAATTCTTTAAAAATAGATGACCAATTTCTTTTCAAGTCCTAGAGCAAATTCTGACTTTTAATTTACAAAACAATGGATGCGAGTCCATTATTTCCATAAATTAATCTGCCTATTCTTTTGTCAAAAAATTATATTAGCATTATGTTCGCTACACTCTTTTTTACACAATTTTCCTTGTTTCGTATTTATTTTTAAATGTTACATCGGCCAAAATTTCTGATTCTCAAGCATACCTGGTAGTGAAAAATAAATTGAAACTCTCAAATTGCCTAGAATAATTAATTTTTATTTACCAGTACTACCAATTTATTTCAATCCTTCCTGGCAAATTTTATATTTCATTCTATTACATTTTTTAACTTTAATTCTTCATATATTCACCGTTAGAATTTCCTGTCTTAATAAACACCTAACAATTTTACCTCTTTGTATTTACACTTTAAGAATCTCCTGTCTTAATAATAAACACCTAACAATTTTACTTCTTTGTATTTACACTTTAAGAATCTCCTGTCTTAATAAACACCTAACAATTTTACTTCTTTGTATTTACACTTTAAGAATCTCCTGTCTTAATAAACACCTAACAATTTTACCTCTTTGTATTTACACTTTAAGAATCTCCTGTCTTAATAAACACCTAACAATTTTACCTCTTTGTATTTACACTTTAAGAATCTCCTGTCTTAATAATAAACACCTACCAATTTTACTTCCTTGTATTTGTACTTTAAGAATCTACTGTCTTAATAAACACCTAACAATTTTACTTCCTTGTATTTGTACTTTAAGAATCTCCTGTCTTAATAAACACCTAACAATTTTACTTCCTTGTATTTGTACTTTAAGAATCTCCTGTCTTAATAAACACCTAACAATTTTACTTCCTTGTATTTGTACTTTAAGAATCTCCTGTCTTAATAAACACCTAACAATTTTACTTCCTTGTATTTGTACTTTAAGAATCTCCTGTCTTAATAAACATCTAACAATTTTAATTTTTCATATTTTGTCTTTAAGAATCTCCTGTCTTAATAAACATCTAACAATTTTAATTTTTCATATTTTGTCTTTAAGAATCTCCTGTCTTAATAAACATCTAACAATTTTAATTTTACATATTTTGTCTTTAAGAATCTCCTGTCTTAATAAACATCTAACAATTTTAATTTTTCATATTTTGTCTTTAAGAATCTCCTGTCTTAATAAACATCTAACAATTTTAATTTTACATATTTTGTCTTTAAGAATCTACTGTCTTAATACACACCTAACAATTTTACCTCTTTGAATTTGCACTCTAAGAATCTCCTGTCTTAATAAACACCTAACAATTTTACTTCCTTGTATTTGTACTTTAAGAATCTCCTGTCTTAATAAACACCTAACAATTTTACTTCCTTGTATTTGTACTTTAAGAATCTCCTGTCTTAATAAACATCTAACAATTTTAATTTTTCATATTTTGTCTTTAAGAATCTACTGTCTTAATAAACACCTAACAATTTTACCTTTTTGTATTTGCACTCTAAGAATCTCCTGTCTTAATAAACACCTAACAATTTTACCTCTTTGTATTTACACTTTAAGAATCTCCTGTCTTAATAATAAACACCTAACAATTTTACTTCTTTGTATTTACACTTTAAGAATCTCCTGTCTTAATAAACACCTAACAATTTTACTTCTTTGTATTTACACTTTAAGAATCTCCTGTCTTAATAAACACCTAACAATTTTACCTCTTTGTATTTACACTTTAAGAATCTCCTGTCTTAATAAACACCTAACAATTTTACCTCTTTGTATTTACACTTTAAGAATCTCCTGTCTTAATAATAAACACCTAACAAGTTTACTTCCTTGTATTTGTACTTTAAGAATCTACTGTCTTAATAAACACCTAACAATTTTACTTCCTTGTATTTGTACTTTAAGAATCTCCTGTCTTAATAAACACCTAACAATTTTACTTCCTTGTATTTGTACTTTAAGAATCTCCTGTCTTAATAAACATCTAACAATTTTAATTTTTCATATTTTGTCTTTAAGAATCTCCTGTCTTAATAAACATCTAACAATTTTAATTTTACATATTTTGTCTTTAAGAATCTCCTGTCTTAATAAACATCTAACAATTTTAATTTTTCATATTTTGTCTTTAAGAATCTCCTGTCTTAATAAACATCTAACAATTTTAATTTTACATATTTTGTCTTTAAGAATCTCCTGTCTTAATAAACATCTAACAATTTTAATTTTTCATATTTTGTCTTTAAGAATCTCCTGTCTTAATAAACATCTAACAATTTTAATTTTACATATTTTGTCTTTAAGAATCTACTGTCTTAATACACACCTAACAATTTTACCTCTTTGAATTTGCACTCTAAGAATCTCCTGTCTTAATAAACACCTAACAATTTTACTTCCTTGTATTTGTACTTTAAGAATCTCCTGTCTTAATAAACACCTAACAATTTTACTTCCTTGTATTTGTACTTTAAGAATCTCCTGTCTTAATAAACATCTAACAATTTTAATTTTTCATATTTTGTCTTTAAGAATCTACTGTCTTAATAAACACCTAACAATTTTACCTTTTTGTATTTGCACTCTAAGAATCTCCTGTCTTAATAAACACCTAACAATTTTACCTCTTTGTATTTACACTTTAAGAATCTCCTGTCTTAATAATAAACACCTAACAATTTTACTTCTTTGTATTTACACTTTAAGAATCTCCTGTCTTAATAAACACCTAACAATTTTACTTCTTTGTATTTACACTTTAAGAATCTCCTGTCTTAATAAACACCTAACAATTTTACCTCTTTGTATTTACACTTTAAGAATCTCCTGTCTTAATAAACACCTAACAATTTTACCTCTTTGTATTGACACTTTAAGAATCTCCTGTCTTAATAATAAACACCTAACAATTTTACTTCCTTGTATTTGTACTTTAAGAATCTACTGTCTTAATAAACACCTAACAATTTTACTTCCTTGTATTTGTACTTTAAGAATCTCCTGTCTTAATAAACACCTAACAATTTTACTTCCTTGTATTTGTACTTTAAGAATCTCCTGTCTTAATAAACATCTAACAATTTTAATTTTTCATATTTTGTCTTTAAGAATCTCCTGTCTTAATAAACATCTAACAATTTTAATTTTACATATTTTGTCTTTAAGAATCTCCTGTCTTAATAAACATCTAACAATTTTAATTTTTCATATTTTGTCTTTAAGAATCTCCTGTCTTAATAAACATCTAACAATTTTAATTTTACATATTTTGTCTTTAAGAATCTCCTGTCTTAATAAACATCTAACAATTTTAATTTTTCATATTTTGTCTTTAAGAATCTCCTGTCTTAATAAACATCTAACAATTTTAATTTTACATATTTTGTCTTTAAGAATCTCCTGTCTTAATAAACACCTAACAATTTTACTTCCTTGTATTTGTACTTTAAGAATCTCCTGTCTTAATAAACACCTAACAATTTTACTTCCTTGTATTTGTACTTTAAGAATCTCCTGTCTTAATAAACACCTAACAATTTTACTTCCTTGTATTTGTACTTTAAGAATCTCCTGTCTTAATAAACACCTAACAATTTTACTTCCTTGTATTTGTACTTTAAGAATCTCCTGTCTTAATAAACATCTAACAATCTTAATTTTTCATATTTTGTCTTTAAGAATCTCCTGTCTTAATAAACATCTAACAATTTTAATTTTACATATTTTGTCTTTAAGAATCTACTGTCTTAATACACACCTAACAATTTTACCTCTTTGAATTTGCACTCTAAGAATCTCCTGTCTTAATAAACACCTAACAATTTTACTTCCTTGTATTTGTACTTTAAGAATCTCCTGTCTTAATAAACACCTAACAATTTTACTTCCTTGTATTTGTACTTTAAGAATCTCCTGTCTTAATAAACATCTAACAATCTTAATTTTTCATATTTTGTCTTTAAGAATCTCCTGTCTTAATAAACATCTAACAATTTTAATTTTACATATTTTGTCTTTAAGAATCTCCTGTCTTAATAAACATCTAACAATTTTAATTTTTCATATTTTGTCTTTAAGAATCTCCTGTCTTAATAAACATCTAACAATTTTAATTTTACATATTTTGTCTTTAAGAATCTCCTGTCTTAATAAACATCTAACAATTTTAATTTTTCATATTTTGTCTTTAAGAATCTCCTGTCTTAATAAACATCTAACAATTTTAATTTTACATATTTTGTCTTTAAGAATCTACTGTCTTAATACACACCTAACAATTTTACCTCTTTGAATTTGCACTCTAAGAATCTCCTGTCTTAATAAACACCTAACAATTTTACTTCCTTGTATTTGTACTTTAAGAATCTCCTGTCTTAATAAACACCTAACAATTTTACTTCCTTGTATTTGTACTTTAAGAATCTCCTGTCTTAATAAACATCTAACAATTTTAATTTTTCATATTTTGTCTTTAAGAATCTACTTTCTTAATAAACACCTAACAATTTTACCTTTTTGTATTTGCACTCTAAGAATCTCCTGTCTTAATAAACACCTAACAATTTTACTTCTTAATTGAAAATTACATTGTTGATAGACTGAAAAGGGACCATAAGCCATGTAAATACTTTTCAAAACAATACAAATTCAAATTCAAATCCAAATTCTTTATTAATAAAGAAAGCTCCATAAGGAACATGCATATATGAAAGAATGCACAAATGACTAGAACAAATAACAGAATAAAACAAGGAAATGCAAGGAAAATAAAAATAGTAACAATACTACAGTTGTACCAGAGGGAGTCATACCCAAATATTTGTAGACTATATATACATGTTAAATGTAAAAATGCTTCCTTTAAGCATACAGAGTAAATGGGAAAAGTTCATACAGTGGTTGTTATTGAAGATTGGAGTTTCATTTACTGTATACTTTTTTCTGTTACAAAAGATACTAAATTACAAGACTGTCAATATAAACTTGTACACAGAATCTTAATTACAAATTCCTTTCTATATAAATTTGGGTTAAAAGAAACTGAGCTCTGTACATTTTGTACAGAAACCAAAGAAAGTCTTGTTCACATTTTTTGGGAATGTAATTATGTTCGGAACTTTTGGTTAGCAATTGGCAATTTCCTGAAAATCTGTGGTCTTAGCTTACCCTTTAATGCAAAGGACATAATTCTTGGCCTGAGTGAACACAGTTCAGCCCAGGGCACAATCAACAATGTTTTAATTATTTTGAAATACTATATATATGTCTGCAGATGCAAATGCAGAGCCCATACAAAATGTAATTTAGAAGGTGGTCTTGAATTCCTGAAATATGCTACATGTATTAATATTGAAAAGGCATCAATGATATATCTGTCCCCAGCACAAAAGGAACATGCTAAAAGAAAATGGTTAGATCTGGAGGCAGGTATTGAGTGGTTAATATTTAAAATATATCTATAATACTAAAATATATGTACATAACTTAAAATGCTAACTTTGAATTTCAAAAGGTATGAAGATCAACTTTTTTACATTGTAACTTTTGTGTACTGAAACATTGTGTATATAGAATCATGTACATATGTATGTTACGTATAAATCTGTTCTTGGAAAAATAAACAAATTACAAAACAAAACAAAAAAATTACTTCCTTGTATTTGCACTTAAGAATCTCCTGTCTTAAGAAACACCTAATAATTCTAATTTTTCATATTTTGTCTTTAAGAATCTCCTGTCTTAATAAACACCTAACAATTTTAATTCTTCGTATTTCCCCTGTCTTAATAAACACCTAACAATTTTACCTCTTTGTATTTGTACTTTTAAGAATTTCCTGTCTTAATAAACACCTAACAATTTTACCTCTATGTATTTCCCCTTTAAGACTCTCCTATCTTAATAAACACCTAACAATTTTACTTCTTTGTATTTCCCCTCTTAGTTTAAGAATCTCCTGTCTTAATAAACACCTAACAATTTTACTTCTTTGTTTCATTTCAAATATTTTATTGATAAATCAATAGGATTGGATAACAGGCTATGCCTATACAAATCCTCTCCAACAACAAGATGGAACAATTTGAACACAATTTACATAAGACATAGAGCAATCTACCCATCATGTATACATGCAATTCATCTTAATTACCAAGCATAAACACATGTATATTAATAGCAGAATCATACAAACAAAACAATACTTCTTTGTATTTGCACTTTCAGAACCTTCTGTCTTAATAAACACCTAACAATTTTACCTCTTTGTATTTCCCCTTTAAGACTCTCCTGTCTTAATAAACACCTAACAATTTTACTTCTTTGTACCCTGTATTTCCCCTTTTAGTTTAAGAATCTCCTGTCTTAATAAACACCTAACAATTTTACTTCGTTGTATTTCCCCTTTAAGAATCTCCTGTCTTAATAAACACCTAACAATTTTAATTCTTCGTATTTCCCCTGTCTTAATAAACACCTAACAATTTTACCTCTATGTATTTGCACTTTAAGAATTTCCTGTCTTGATAAACACCTAACAATTTTACTTCTTTGTATTTCCCCTTTAAGAATCTCCTGTCTTAATAAACACCTAACAATTTTAATTCTCGTATTTACCCTGTCTTAATAAACACCTAACAATTTCACCTCTATGTATTTCCCCTGTAAGAATCTCCTGTCTTAATAAACACCTAACAATTTCTCTGGATACTCCGATTATTTATACTTAAGAACATAGTTGTTCATGATTAAGATCATGGTGCAAGTTGAGATCTAATCATGAAGAAAGGCATTATCATGTTCTTACAAACTTAGAACATTGTAAAGTGATTGAGATTCTTTAAAGTGTAATGCAGAGATGAGTTTTCCTCTTATCAGCTGATTTCATCTTTTATTAACAAAACATTTGGAAATAAAATGTTTCAAACTTAGTCCAAACAGCTATAAAATGAGGGTATTTGGGCACTAGATATGAGGTTTCCTCTTTTTTCATCAGAGAACACTTTCTTCTCTAGTAATAGTTCTAATTTAATTACTTGATTAAATTCATCTATCAGTAATTATGAATAAAGCTATTGTAAACTAAAAAGTATGTGAACAGTTTTCTTGCATTTTACTTCATTAAAATGTAAATGTACAGTATAATGTCAAGGTCGTTTATCCAACATAGATCAAGTACATTGCTTTTAATATTATGTCAATCATACAAAATTAATCAGGTAATCCTCGATTTCATTCATAAAACAAATTGATTCCCAATAAATGCAGTTACAACACCTACAAGCTTTATGCCATCTTGTATTGATAAAAATGGGTTATATTGTAAGTATTACAACCTATTTACTCAATTTTCATAATAAAATGGTAAATTTGGTCAGGTTGAACATTTGTTATATCAAACGGCATGTCAACTAAAACTAAACTCTTGCAAACCTTTCAATAATATGTTGTAGCTAAATCATTCAGCAAATATTTTACATGGCTACCTTGATTATTCTATACAGATATATCATGTTTGGGAGGGGTATTTGCAAAAAATACCAGTCGAGAGACGAAAAATTTCCTGAGCCAAAATGTCGTAAATGTACATGTTGATGAATTATCCTCTGCTCGAATTCGGCAGCATAAATTGTGTGCGACATATTCCGCAAACGTAAATATAAATAACCGTCTTCCAATCAAAGTATACTACCGTATTTGTACTCTTTAGACATATCAGAATCGAAATAATTCATGGAGGCCAGAATGTGTTTCGAGTTTTAACATGGGTTGGCAGATAGTAAATTTTATACTAATATCCGCCAACCCATGTTAAAACTCAAAACACATTCTGGCTTCCATGATTTATTTCTTAACTAGTCACAAATTTTCCTTCTCCATGCTAATACTTTGAATGTTGAAACCTCAATCACATTAATATGAAAAATAATTAATTCAATTCAACTGAAGACTTTTTAGCACTCATATTACAAACACAGATAATGTCATTCACCTTTTATGCCCTATTTAATGGGGAGGGGGGGGGGGGGGGGGGGGGGAGGGGGCTCCATATTTTGGTTTGCAAATCAACCTCAACAGTATTTCCAACTGGATATGAATCATCAATACAATATGAACTTTAAATCTCTCTAATGACAATATTGATTGGAAAAAGCTAATTTACTTCATCAACTCTTAAACTGAACTAATTAGGACCATACATACAGGTAGATGAGCTGTTATACAACCACATGTTTTCCAAAATATAAAGAAGAGAGTAAATCTTGAACTACTTTACACAATAGAAGAAACGTCCATCCTATACATGGACTTCCGTTCATTTTCATTTGAATTCAACATTTTTTGGGCGAAATCAGATAAATAAAATCAAAAAATTTCTTGTAATGTTTCTCTTAATGTCAACAATATATTTTTTATTCATACATGTATAAACCCATTATCAAATAAGAAAAATATATGCAATTCTAATTTTTTTCTCTCAAATTATTACCTGATTATAATTGAAGCAAATTCAAAACATACATGTGTCAGACTGAATATTAATAAAACTATATTAATATTACATGTACATTTTAAATAGGTATAATAGATACAAATGTACAAATGTATGTGTACTAATTAATGGTATATTTCAGCAGTAAATTTCTTTCTATTATGCACATTTCAAATTGCTTTAAACTGTCAATTAATTTTATAAATATCCTGACAAAGAGTCCTGCAACATGTTTTGGGTATGGCCAGTTATTGGTGGGTTGGGATTACAATTTTCATTAAAAAAAAATAGTTTAGGTTTCAAAAATATAGTAAAACTTTCTTGCCAGTTCCTTTTTTGGTATCTTAAACACATATATGGTGCTTACTGTATCATGATGACTAGAAAAAAACTGTCCTTCATACTAGAAATTTTTTTTTGACTTGTATATTAAAATCATAAATAAAATATCATAAAGGTGAAGGCTAAATGCTAGAAATAAACCCACATAACATAAAAGTGATAATCATACTGCTTCAAAGAACATCCAAGGATAAAAATAAACACAAATCGACTTATCTTATAAACATGGGAATATTGACTCATAACAATTCAAATATAGACAAAACAAGATATGATTATAATCTAACGATTATGAAGTCTCCCAAACCGGCCACTGACAACCGGTTTAAAAAATAAATTAAAAGCTACCTTTGAAATCGAACAATGTTGAATTTTTGTGGTATTGTGGTGGCCATTTTGAAAATGGAGACCGGTAAAAAATTTTCAATGTCGGGAATCAATTCAGGACGTTGAAATCGAACAATGTTGAATTTGTGCGGTATTGTGGTGGCCATTTTGAAAATGGCGACCGGTAGAAATTTTTCAATGTCGGGACATCATTATCTACCCACATATCAAATTTTGATGATATCGGACAATGTTGAATTTTTGCAGTATTGTGGCGACCATTTTGAAAATGGCGACCAGTAGAAATTTTTCAATGTCGGGAATCAATTCGGGACATCATTATCTACCCACATATCAAATTTTGATGTTGAATGTTTGCGTTATTGTGGAGGCCATTTTGAAAATGGCGACCGGTAGAAATTTGTTGATGTCGGGAATCAATTCGGGACATCATTATCTACCCACATATCAAATTTTGATGATATCGGACAATGTGGAATTTTTGCGGTATTGTGGTGGCCATTTTGAAAATGGCGACCGGTAGAAATTTGTTGATGTCGGGAATCAATTCGGGACATCATTATCTACCCACATATCAAATTTTGATGATATCGGACAATGTGGAATTTTTGCGGTATTGTGGCAGCCATTTTGAAAATGGCGACCGGTAGAAATTTTTCAATGTCGGGAATCAATTCGAGACATCATTATCTACCCACATATCAAATTTTGATGATATCGGACAATGTTGAATTTTTACCGTCCATATTTTATGCCGTGTTTTGGCAGCCATTTTGAAAATGGCAGACATCTTGAAAATTTTGAAAATGCAGAATTGCTCCTCTAATGGTGACCTATCACTATGTCAAATTTTATGTCTCTATCATTATCAATTTAGAAGTTATCAACATTAATGTACGAAATTTCAACTTTCCCATAGGATTCTATAGTAACCCCTACCCCCTTTGAACCCCTCAAAATATAACTTTGACCCCCTTTACCGCAAAGCTGAAAACTTTAGGACCAACTAGAAACATATATCTATAACTCCACCAAGTTTCATGAAATTCTGTCCAGTAGTTCCCGAGATCTGCCGTGGACAAGTTCATGGTCCGCGGAAAGAAAGGAGAATAAAGAGGAGAAGAAGAATAATAATAATAATAAAAATAATAATAAGAAACGGAGCAAAAACAATAAGCCTCCTAAACTTTGTTTGGGAGACTTAATTACACTAATGAGATGCTACAAGAAAATACTAGTTTACTACTACTACAAAATGCAAATTAAAGGAAGAAATAAATACAAAAACCCCTACCCCCTTTGAACCCCTCAAAATATGACTTTGACCCCCTTTACCACAAAGCTGAAAACTTTAGGACCAACTAGAAACATATATCTATAACTCCACCAAGTTTCATGAAATTCTGTCCAGTAGTTCCCGAGATCTGCCGTGGACAAGTTCATGGTCCGCGGAAAGAAAGGAGAATAAAGAGGAGAAGAAGAATAATAATAATAAGAAACGGAGCAAAAACAATAAGCCTCCTAAACTTTGTCTGGGAGACTTAATTACACTAATGAGATGTTACAAGAAAATACTAGTTTACTACTACTACAAAATGCAAATTAAAGGAAGAAATAAATACATTTGTGTATATATATGCATTAGTTTGATCCATATTTAACCTGTTGTGTAAATACCCTTCCCCCCACCCCCCATCCACATGGGATGTCATGACTGTGAGTGTATAGTACTGAAAATAAATTAAAAGAGTGATGGTCATCAATTCCATCAATATCAACAAAACAAACAATCACCTTTCACCTTCTGAGTTCTTGCTGAATTAAAAAAAAACTCAAGACATGTGACATTGGAATTCAAGGACCTGGCTTGGGAGAGGCACAAAAATCTGACAGGGTTATACCGGTTTACGGGATCCCAACCCGCCCTTCTTAATTATTGGAATGGATCTTCAATGGCAATACATACCGGTATATAAACATTATTCAAAAATGTAAATTATTTAAAAATTGATGAATTTTTGTGTGCTTCTCGCGTCAGAATTGTAAGAGAGAACCTACATGTATATCATATATCTTACCATTTTTTTAAATCTCTGACATGTCAAAATTATTCTATTATAATATTTTACTTAAGAAATAAATCATGGAAGCCAGAATGTGTTGGGAGTTTTAACATGGATTGGCGGATATTAGTATTTTATCCCGAGCCTGAAGCGAGGGATAAAATTTACTAATATCCGCCAATCCATGTTAAAACTCAAAACACATTCTGGCTTCCATGATTTATTTTGATTCTGATATGTCTAAGAGTACAAATACGGTATATGTAGTACACTTTGATTGGAAGACGGTAATTTATATTTACGCTTGTGGAAAATGTCGCACACAATTTATGTAACTAATAATACTGCGCACTCAATCAGCATTATTCGGGTTACAATTTATGCTGCCAATGGAAAAGTTAGTCACATTCACCGGTGCATGTGCTAATGAGATTATACCGAATGGATAACTCGCTCGTTTGTTAACAAAGCGAAAGAAGGAGGTCATGTTAGAATATAATATAAATACCATGCTGAAAATGAAAAAAACAAATCCTGCAAATTCTCAATGAAACATTTTTAAACAAGAAATTTTTTAACATATAAATTCTATCACAAATTTGTGTGGTGCCTGTCCAACTGATGTGATATAGTATGATCTTGTGAGCTAATAAATAAGGATCCATACAATTTACAAAACCTTTTCAACATTTGGTAGAATATGAGCACTTAATTAATGAATAAATCAAGATGTATCTCTAGAATAAAGAAACAAAATCATGTAGCTTTGATCAGTTGGAAGTAACAGTGCTATTCATTTACAATATACAGTCAGTCCTGTATTAAGAGGTCATCTTTGGGACAAAGAAAAAGTGGCCTTATATAAAGACAGGTGACCTCTTAAGAGGTTCAATTCACATGAAATTTTCTATGACAGGACAAGAGAAAGGTGATCTTTTAATACAGATGACTACCGCATGAGCACGTTTGACAGAAATATAATTTGTTTCAAGGTTTAATATGATATTTTCTTCCTTGATTATTAATATCAACATTTGTCCTTGACAAAAAAAATTCACACTAAAGCTTATAGAAAATCTGGGTGTCACACATAATTTTGAAAAGGAGACAACAAAAGATCATTTCAGCTAAATTTTATTCTCATAAAATGTCCAATAGTTATAAATTCAATTGGTTTAAAAAGAAAATTCACACAAATACCTGGAAGATATGTTGAGCAACTGCAATGTAATGCAGCTGAAATTTCTATTTTTAGTAACCGCCACCATCATGAATGGAGAGCGGAACTGTCAGACACAATTTTGAAAAGGAACCATCCCAGCCAAATTTGGTTTAATTTGGTTCAGCGGTTTCAGAAAAGAAGATTTAAATGTGATTTTTCATTAAAATATGCCTATTTACATAATCGGTATAAATCAACAGAAAGAAATATTTCACAGAAACAGCTGGAACATAGGTTAAACTACTCATCGTCATTTACCAGTAATTAAAGTTTTAGCTCATTTTGACCAGTAATAAAGCAGCAATATATAAAGACATTTCTATTTTTAGTAAAGTATGCCATCTGGAATGGAGGGCAGGACTGTCATACACAATTTTGAAAGGGGGCCACCCAAGGTTCACCCTAGCCAAATTTGGTTTAAATTAAATCAGTGTTTTCAGTTTGTTTGTTTGTTTGTTTCATGGGGTGAAAGTGGTTTTTTGGACAAACACTGAAAATTTTCTATTACTAAATGTTGGTCATACTATGTCACCTGTGAGACGAGAGTCATAAAGCGAACTGAAACTGCTAGGGGGTTTGGGTGTATATATAGAGACTAACATACTGACATTTCACAAATAAATGGGAGACTGATACAAAAATCAACACGACTTAAAAACAGATCAGGATCCTCTCAAATTTTTTTATTTCTTTGTCAAAAATCCATACCTCACCCCCCTAAAAAAAACTCATCAAATTTACACGAAGCTCAAGAACTGTCTGGACCTTTGCCAAAAAAAATTAAATCCATCAAAATACTGAACTTTAATTTCACCCATGTGTTTGATGGTGTTCCAACGCCACTTTCAACAATATTTCAGTTATATTGTGGCGGTGTTTTGTTGGTGGAAAAAACCAGAGAACCCGGAGAAAACCACCGACCTGTTGCAAGTCACTGACAAACTTTATCACATAATGTTGTACACCTCGCCTTGATCGAGATTCAAACTCACAACATCAGTGGTGATAGGCACTGATTGCATAGGTAGTTGTAAATCAACTACCATACGATCACAGCCATGACGGCCCCTGTGTTTTCACAGGAATATGGATAAGATTTCAATCTGATATTTTATTAAAATATGCCCAATTTGCATAATCAGCATACTAGTAACTCACTGAACGAAAAATTTCACTAAAAAAAACCCCATCAATATTGGTTAAAAAAAAAAATGCTCCTCATACAAAAACTGACAATACCTTTTTCACACCTTTTGGGCCTCTTGTTGTTTCTGTGTACTTCCAAATAACCTAAAAAAAAATAATAATAAATTGTTTATACACCAATCCAATGAACATTCCTACCAACCTTGGTTCCAGTTGGCCAAGTGGTTTTAGAGAAGAATAAAAAGTCAACACCCTTTTTGACAACTTTTGGCCTCTTGTTTCATTTGCATACTTCTGATCAACCGAAAAAATATAATATTTTAGAGGGCCATCAAATGAATATTCCTACCTAGCTTGGTTCCATTTGGCTGTGGTTTCGGAGAAGAAGATTAAAATATAAAAGTGTACAGATGACGATGACAACGAAGACAGACAATGTGTCGGACACCAAGTGATGACCTCACATGACCCTTAGTATCAATAGTTTTTAGCACTCGTATGATGTGACATTCGTCAGCACTTGCTTCATCATGTTGTATTTCTTCTTTTGCTATTTAATTTGATATCAGAAGTAATAAACTCTAATAAAATGTTCATATCTCTGACATAATTCTATTTTATTGGACATAATCATCATCTATTTGATGATTTCAAGTTCAAAACTAAACATGTTCAAAGTCATAATATATTATATTTGGAAACAAATGTTGTTTTTTGTTTTTTTTTCTAAAAACTTTTGGAAAAACCAAAGAATTCAGAAGAACAGATCTCATTTATGAAGAAAATCTATCAATGCGTGTCAGAGACGAACTGACTTGAGCAAATAAGGCAATGAATGCCTTAAAGAAAAATGTATAATTTTCTAATATGCATTACATGCATGCTGCAATTAAGGCTCCAATCCAAGGCAACAATCTAATGAAAATTAGAATTGGTTTGTTGTATCTATTTTTTTGGGTGGTTATACAAATGTTTGGTTTTTTGGGGGGATACACTTACATCTACATGTAGCAACATCCCATTAGGCGTCATGTCACATAACCTTTAATTTAATAAAGAATTTATTATTATTATTATTATTCATCTTTGACCATCCATCTATTCATATATACAAGACAGTCAAATATATTTGACCAATTACAAATAAATTAATTTTAGAGTCACATGTCATTTTATACGTGTTTTGGTTGGTTTAAAAAGTTGAGGTTATTTGTCAATGAACGGTATCTAAAAATAGACGTCACTCTCAAGGTGTCGCATGCCGTTGTCATCAGGTGATTTTTTTTTAATGAGGCACCTTTGGGATTACTCAAATTTATTTCCGATTATTTGCCTTATTTTGAAAAAAAATTAATAAAAAAAAGTTTGAATTAATTTATAAGGATTGATCGAAATTATTTGTTCGGTTCATTCGAAATAACCTCAATCAGGTTGTACACACCCTTGTGTACAACCTGATTGAGGTTATTTCTTCATGAACAGAACAAAAGTTGCGATCAATCCTTAAATGTATCACATCACATTTTTCAGTGTTGGTTCAATATATATGAACAGTCTGAACTGACGTCACCCAATACTAGAAGTTGTTAGATGTGTATCACTAAAAAAATCAAAAAACGATCAAACAAACATATTCATTGTAATTTTGCCCAGCCAGAAGTCTGTTATTACTCAGCTGGTTATAACTAGTTTATATAATTATTCCATATTTTTTAACATTAATACTATAATAGCTATTGAAATTGTCTGTAGAGTTCTATCTTTTATCAAGCCATAGAGGTCTATATACAAATGAAAAATTTTGAGCTTGTAAAAAAACCAACAATTATTATACACATAACTTTCACCAAATGCCATGCAGTTTTCTGTAATTTGAAGCAATCTGTACACGTTTTGTTCTGCATGACTGCTAGAGATCTAGAGCTCAAGAGGGGGGGTTTGTGATCCAAGGGGAGATCTAGATCTCAAGAGGGGAGTTAACTGGTTGTTCCCCTTCCTACATTAGATATAGATTTGCATTGGCTTCTAATGTTTTCATTTCTATACTTTTAATTTGAGGATTGCTAAAGTAGTTGTTCATGTTGTGGTTGGTCGTCATTGTTTAACTGAACTATGTATTCTCTTCAACATCTTTTCATAATCTTTTCTTTTCTAATACATGAATAAATCTTGCTTTGTTGGCATGCTAAATATGTATATTTTTCAAGCTATTAATTCAAAATCAAGATATTGAATGTACCTGTACAGTTGTACATGTATTATCTGGGATAATAAGTAATGGTGGCCTAGTAGCCCAAGACCACTAAAATTAGGCCTTGGATCCTGAAATTATCAGACAGTAGCCCAGAGTATGTATTTGTTCTGGTCCATTAGGTGTATTATTTCTGCAAAGAGAATCAATAATTGGGATAAAACAAGATTTTGTGCTTATATTTAAATAGTCTTATATGGCCATACGCATCTAATTATGGACATGGGGACCAAAAAATGTGACAATTCATGAAGGCAAAATTTAACAATTTCTTTTAATGAGTTATCTTCCATGTAAAATTTACTAAAAAGCCAACTAGGCCCGTTACCTGTGATTTCACTAACATTTTTGAAAAAAATAGGGTAGATACAAATGTAGGTGGGGAAAATAACCTGTATTTTATCTGATTCATATAGAATCGGATCTTTCAGTCAAAAAAAGACAAAAAAATTCCCATAAAACAAAATGCCACAACCTACCAAAGGTTTGGTGCAAATGGCTCGTCTTCAACAACTGAGTAGACACAAAATGGTTGCCATGGTTATGAAACATTGCAATAATGTTATACAAGGTTTTTTTTTGCTGTCGACCAACCACCACATCAATTGTTGTTGGACGAATGAAATCTGCACTTTTTATAGAGCAGATGTAAACATGTAAGTGTTAGTTAAATATTCTCAAATTTTGCAAATTTCACGGTATCCAAGCAAGTCATCATTCCAAACTCGAATAATTACTGTGCCCTCTATCAATAATTGTCTCACATGTAGCGACCGTAGTTGAGTTGGAATATAACGACTGAATTATTCAGGTTATTTCATACCTGGATTAGTTTTGTAGGTTCTTTCTTGAAATATAAATTTGCTTTTCACTTAATTTGGGGGGACAATACTGTTTAGAAAGGAGGTGGACCACTTTTACATCAAATTTTGTGAAAACTGCATGAGTTACCATAGTAACAAAACTTTCAGAGTTTTCAATTTACATGTATTTGAAAGTTTGCAAATCAATATTGTATAAAGACAGAGTCTATGTGTAGTAGAATCAGCGTCAAGCCAGTAGAACACTCATATCAACTACAGTAGAGTTCGTTTATAACGAAGTCCAGGGGACTCTCGATCTTAGTTCGTTATAGGCATCGTTCATTATAAGAGAAACAATGTAGAATTACTTCCCTTTTTGAAAATCGTACAGTAGAACTTCGCTGGCTCAAACTCGAAGGGACTGTCAAAATTTGTTCTAGCTGTTGGTAGTTCGAGCCACCGAGGTGGCGTAATTTTAGAGAGAAAAAAATCTGGTTCTGACCTGGGCAGTTTCATTACGCTATAACTGATGCACAGTAAAGTGTGCCTTTATCGTAAACAAATATTTAATTCTTTAGACAGTTCTCAAAGACTACAGCTTCTGAATACCTCTTTGGTATCTTCAAATGTTCCTTAGAAACATTTTTTCAACTTTGTTCACGATCTATTTTATTAACAGGAAATATGAGATCGGGTATTAACGCTTGGATCGATATCAGTATAATGCTGATAATTCGGATATATATTTTTAATGGCCAATTTTAAGATTGTAGCCATTTTCCTTTTTTTTTTTATTTGAATTTGAAGAATAATTGTTTCTTTTTGGTATTATATACACATAAAAACTCAGGTTAATCGAAATTTCAGAACGAGTACATTTCTTTTGTTTTTGGTATTTAGATGAATCTTGAGACCACACAGTTTGTTGTTTAATTAAAGAGTCTATCATCAAAGAAAAAATAAACAATAGCGAATGAATTAATCTCACACATGACTTTGTTTTTAATTTCTTTAGCTTGTGCATCCATTCATTAAAATTTAGATTACGTTTTCTTAATTTTTAATGCAATAAATTTAGCACATGTGTTATTAATTGACAACTTGTTAATCACATCATTAATACCCATTTTATTGTTTGAATATTTTAAAGAAAAGTCTTGATTGACATCATTAACAACATTAAAGGTGGGATTATTGATTTTTCAATTATCAATAATGGAAGTGTCAAGTGCACCTGACCATTCTAATATGTGATCGTCCATGCGTAACGGAAGACAGGTAAACGATTTGTTTGTTCAGCAATTTTCTTTGTTATATCATGTCAATTTTGAGTAATAAAAACGTTGTTTGGGTTTAAAATTCTCTTTGTTATAAGCCTGATTTTGTCATAAAAAATTTGTAATAGGCCTTCAGAAATACATTGTTTAAATAGCGATGGGACCGGGAATTTATCTTTACTTCGCTATAAGCCTGATTTCGCTATAAGCCTGTTCGCTATAAACGAACTCTACTGTAGTCTCGTGGGCTAGAGAAAATCTTCAATAGTCAAATATTGTTTACACCACAATCTTATATTAAAGTTCTCATTAGATTTTTTAATTACTGTGTTTGCACTTTCATATTAATTACGTCCTACAGCAATACATGCCAACTACTATTATTTTGAACTGTCAGTGTGAATGACAATGTGGAAATTTCATTTAAAACATTTACATTGTATGATACTCATGAATATTGATAATTATTTGATAATCCAAATGAGCGTTCTTGACAACAAATTACAAGTTTCAACTAGTGGCTCAGTGGTCTAAGCCTATGTCGCTCACCTGTAACATAAATTATAACCTTTCCCCCTTTTCATTTTATGGTACATTTATTTCAAACCGCTATTTTTTAATATTGTCAAAAAAAACTATATATATAGATAATTGTTAGGTTATGATGTCTAAAGACAACTTCAAGGTTTTTATTGAAAAAAGTGAAAATATCCAACAAAAAAAGAACTGAGTTGGTTATAGAAGTCTGTTTTTTCTAGATGTATAATAATAAAAAATTTATACATACACGGACAATTAATTTCAAAATTTGTTGGTCCATTAAAAAAGTGACCTATTAATTAATGTTAAATATATTTTCTAAAGTGTAAAAATCTAGTGTAAAAGACAAACCATCTAAACAATATTTAACAGATATGTACTTTCATAGTCCGAGATTCCTCTGCCGTCCGACGGCTTTTTGTTCGACTTGCTGGAGCTGTGGGACGTCAAGAGCTCATTTCATAAGGAAAACAGCGGATTTGCCGCCCCAACTCTGGGTTGGCACATTTCCATGTTTCGTGGCTATCAGATTTTATTTTCTATCCGGAACCCTTATATAAATCGCTTCACCAATCATTTTGCTATTCATTCATAACCATCTTACCCTCAGAAAGTGGTGTTACACTCGAGTACAGCACGATTTTCACATACGTACCGTGTATGTAGACCCTATCATTTCGCTATTTCAGTTTCTTTTTCAACCATTTGTCACGTGACTTCGAGAAAACTATGATTACCGCAATGTATCATGGGAGATGATTTGCATATATGATCTATCTTACCTTGTCCAAAAGAGAAGGGAGAATGTAACACATGCTCTTTCCGAAGCCCATGGGTAACACTGCCATTGAATCATTTCTTACCAACACATTTTGTATTATTTCCTTCTGCTCTGATTTGAGCTGTAGATGGAACTGTTTGTCCTGCAGAATACGCTTTATATCGTCTTCCATGCAAGTTGTATGTTGTTTACGTATGCAAATAATTTGGCGCGCTGCATTTAATAGCTCCCATCATGCAATGTGTTGCTGTCATCATTCAGTTAGTATCGCGAGATCACGTTTAATGGTTGAAAAAGAAACTGAAATGGCGAAAGGATAGGGTCTACCTGTATGTGAAAATCGTGCTGTACTCGAGTGCAACACCACTTTCTGAGGGTAAGATGGTTATGAATGAATAGAAAAATGATTGGTGAAACAATTTATATAAGGGTTTCGGATAGAAAATAAAATCCGATGGCCACGAAACGTGGAAATGTACCGACCCAGAGTTGGGGCGGCAAATCCACTGTTTTCCTTATGGAGAGTGCTCCGACGTCCCACGGCTCCAGCAAGTCGAACAAAAAGCCGTCGGATGGCAGAGGAATCTCGGACTAGTACTTTCAATGTCTATTTCATTGTATTTGTACAATGTCAATGCCAATGGCATGCGACATAAGTTTAATAACAATTTACCATCACCTTATACATCATTCATCATTGATATATTGATTTTTGTTATTTGAATAGTAAAGATGCATTGATATCCGAGCTTAAGTGAGCTCTCTTTATGGTATAAAATGTGCACTTAGGATTTTTTAACAAACATGGCTGAACATACAATCGAAGAAAAAAAAATTTGATGCTTTGTAAACACCGGTTTCCGTGTAACACACTAACACACTCAATTAATGAAGATCTTCTTCACATAAAGCACAAAGGTGATCCTGACGTCTCGTACCCTCTCTCGTACGTCAGATACCACTGAAAGTGAAACCCGGAACCTGTGTGTAATAAAAGTCATTTTGTTAGCTTGTTTTACTTATATTGATATTTTTTTAATTTATTAAATCTCTTCTGACATACTGACAAAAATTTTTGTTTCTACGTGGAAGTTAACTGTTGAGATTTCGTAAGGAACGATAACTCGTGTAGAAGTAGAACTCCAATAAAGGAACGACAGCTCGATTGAATGAGACTAGATTCGGCCCTAAAAAAAAATCGTCCCCAATATATCTCGGCCCAAAAAATCTCACCACTTTTTGATGCACTGGATGAGCGTGAAATTGCCAGATAATTTTCAGATGCGCGAGCATTCATCATTTTCATGGCCGTGCCGGTTTCATATTAAAACTAAACTTATATTTTCTTTCTTATTACAAACATAAAAACTTTACAGAGCCTCTTTGTTTTGTTTTGAAAATCACCATGTGTTTGGTTTTCTACATACTATAGATATATTTGACTTATGATATAGATTTTTTTCATTTGATTGGATGGATGGATTTTCTCACCAGAAACGTTAACGTGCTCAAAGGACGACAACTTCTTTAGTGTTCTCCAAAAGTTATTTCCCTTAGGCGTTTCCGGTTGCGGCTGCTGAACATGACTCATTGTTTGCCGGTTTAGTTGAATTTTGGAGTTAATTTTTACAATTCTTTCACCACATTGCCTTACATTTACTCATTTAAAGTTAAAAACAATGTATATAAAGGTAAATACAATCGTTAAGTTAGTTAAATCCATTTAATTAATATGTGTAATGATCGAACAGATGATGGGATATGTTGGAAATTTTCATTCATAATTCTGTAAACAATGGATCAATAACGCATCCATGTCCACCCAAACAAAGGAAATCAATAGTTGATAGCAACAAAGTGACAGTCATTTTACTATTGTTATAATGATTTACAAAATATCATGTATATAGATAATGTAATTTGATAAACTGATTTTTTTTTTAATATAAATGATAATGTAATGAGTTGGTGTTTACTTACAAAGTTATGGCTATGCTATATATAGGGTGAGGTCGTGAGCCCTATTGCATAAGTAAATACCAACTCATTATATAAAAAAAAATAATGAGTTGGTGTTTATTTATGCTATAGGTGTCTTCGTGGACGTGATCGTATGGTAGTTGGATTTACAACTACCTATGCAATCAATGGCTATCACCGCTGATGTTGTGAGTTCGAATCTCTGTCAGGGTGAGGTGTACAACATTATGTGATAAAGTTTGTCAGCTTCCTCCACCAATAAAACTGACTGCCACGGTATAACTGAAATATTGTTGAAAGTGGCATTAAAAACCATAAAATAAACAAACAAACGTATGCTATAGCAATGGTACATGTAGGTATAAGCTCTGATGTCAAATTTCCATGTCCAATAACCACACTGACAAGCAGATTAGTACATGTATCTGGGAAAAGTATTCTTACATTTGTGCTCCAGTATACGTACTTGTGCATGGTACATTGTATTGGTACATGTACATGTTGTATATATTTAGTAAATTAACAAGCCTGAACATGTACCTCCAGGGATCTACAATTCATACCAGTTCCCACTAGCCCTTGGCTAGTAAGGAAACATTTTTTTACTCACCAACAAAAATATGTTACTTGCCAGCCAATTTGTACCATATACAATGTACAATGTAGCTCCAATATGTATTGATACCAATTCATACTAAATGTATATAACTCCAATATGTATTTATTTGTACATAATTATTAATGCCCTGAATGGGACAGAAGATCAGGGGTTAAACAAAAATTCAAAAGTTCACTGGTCCAAGACCAGTGAGCACCAGGAATCTACTGGTCCTGAATATCGAAATGAAGGAAATAAAATTTGTTGATCACAAGATTAACTTACTTACATGTAAGTAACTGAGTCACCTATATTATTTAAAATGACTATTTTGCATATTCATTTGCAGGTTGGCAATTTAATACCAGATCAGATGCTGTTGAACACTTAATTTTATTAAACCTGTTGTTCATTTGTCATGGGCTATCAAACAGTCAATTTTCATATATTGGTTGTACCCTTAAATAATACACTGTTTTTACTTGCAAATTCTGGATATATATATACCTTTCTGTATATATATTCTGCAGTATTTACACCACATATTTACTTCATCATTATCATTAGTAGGCTTGTCACTGATTGGTCAGTTGAAAATATGAACCCTGACATGACCCTAAGCAGCCTATAGAGGAAGTTGTTAGATGTTAGTGTATCTCCAAGGAAAAAAAAGATAGAACAAACATCTACATTATGTAATTTTAATTAGATTGGTAAACTTGCTAATATCCTCTGTAAAAACACAAAGAAAAGTGAGACAATAGAACTTGTGGCAATGTAGCATTGTCTGACATGAATTGTTTTTAAAAGTGAGAGACAATAGAACTTAATGTAGCATTGTCTGACATGAATTGTTTTTAAAAGTGAGAGACAATAGAACTTAATGTAGCATTGTCTGACATGAATTGTTTTTAAAAGTGAGAGACAATAGAACTTAATGTAGCATTGTCTGACATGAATTGTTTTTAAAAGTGAGAGACAATAGAACTTAATGTAGCATTGTCTGACATGAATTGTTTTTAAAAGTGAGAGACAATAGAACTTAATGTAGCATGAATTGTTTTCTTTATTTGACAGACTTTAGCAACAGTAAGCTGGATACTACAGTTACTGTCACTGATGTCGATGTTCACACAGTTTTCTGCAGTAGCAATTGCACAAAGATGTCCTCCAAATTACGTACGCCGTACGATATGGATAAATAGTGGAAAGGAACCAAGAAGTATATGCTGTAGATTTGTGGAATGTCAATTAGGTATGATATTATAAATGACTGATATATAAAGAGACACAAAAGAATATTGTTAAGTCAAACCTGTATTAAGAGATCACCTTTGGGACAAGGAAAAAGTGGTCTTTTAAGACAGGTGACCTCTTAAATGAGGTTCAATTCATGTGAAATTTTTTGTAAAAGGACAAGAAAAAGGTAACCTTTTAATACAGGCCAATACTGACTTCATCAGACCAAACCCCAATAAAACCGTTAGAAATATAAAAACCACTGAATGGAAAAAGGATCAAAACCACTGAATAGAAAAGGAACAATGTCATTATCATTAGAATAATCATTGTATATTCAGTCTTGTTTACTTCAGTTATATCGCGGCGATCAGTTTTATTGGTGGAGGAAACCAGAGTACCCGGAGAGGACCACCGACCTGCCGCAAGTCATTGACAAACTTTATCACATAATGTTGTATCAAATTTTTTCAAAATGAGGGGGAGGGGGATACATGCATATGTTTTTCTGTCAAGAAATAACCTCTAATTATTTCATGGTTTTGTTTTCCAGGACATTATGTAATAACATGTGATGAAGACTATGGCAGAGACAGATGTGAACCATGTCCAGATAAAACTTTTCTCTTTGATAAGACCAATTCATCAAGTGTACACCAATGTCCTAAGTATGATTGTCCAGGTAAGTAACATGTACAGTTAATAAGACTTAATTATTTGTACTTGTCTAGCCTGTTGGCTCAATGAGTTAGGTAGTTGGATTACTTAACAACTCATACAAGCCTTAATCACCAATACGGAGTGGGTTCACTCCTGTCTTTGTAAATTACAAAAAAGGGTGCACTCGACTCGCAGTCACAAGTAATAAAGTTTACCAATTGTTTGCCCATGGTCGGTGGTTCTCTTCGGGTACTACGGCTTCTTCCACCACTAAAACTGGTCGCCATGATATTGCTGAAAGTGACGTTAAATACCAAAAATCAATCGATCAAATCAATCAACCAATTGTTTTACATTAAAATGTCAGAATGTTTGAGTTATGCCAGATAAACTGAGTTGAAAGATACATGTACTACGAATAGACCTAATTTTTATATTTCAATTTATTGAAGAAACCCATGACTTAAGGTCGATAATAATGCCTTATACGAGGTCAAGATAAAGAGATTTGACTAAATGGTTTTTAGGCCCATTAAACAAATGGCTTAGACGATCATCAATTTTTCATAAAAGATATTGAGGTTCGCATGAAGCTAATATTTTTTTGTATTATAATTATATAACACAAAACATTATTTAATATGCACGGTTGGTGTTCATTCACATACTTGCGTGGTACACTCTTGTACCAGCATACATATGCAGACGTTTATAATTCATTTCGGAAGATATATACATGTATTAATTACCAGTATTTTTTTGGAGGTTTATCAGTGTTTAGCACCACTTTCAACATTATTTCAGCAGAATTGTGGCTTTCAGTTTTATTGCCGGAGAAAACCACTGAACTGCTGCAATGCAAGTCACTAACAAACCTAACTACATACAGTTGTATAAAGCACATTGGCATGGGTGGGAATTGAACTGACAACTTTAGTGGTGATAAGCACCACATGCTTATGTAAAAATAAATCCAATTACCATAAGATTGTAGCCACAACGACCCCGATTACATTTTTTAATCAATGAACACTTCCAATAGTAATTGTTAGAGATTTGATATGTGACCTTTACCAAAAGACTTCTATCATCTACATTGAGATAGCTTTCTTATGACAGACTAACTTCCTTTGCCAGACTTCTTTGAAATGTCATTACCCTACAAGTAATTTCTTTGTTAGCCTTTTTAAGCTTGCGTGATAAAATGTCTAATATTGCTCATATTTGTTTCTTTCAAGCTCACATGAAACAAGTTTATTATTTCTCATATTATTATATTTTCTTTCAGCTCACATGAGACAAGTTTATTATTTCTCATATTATTATATTTTCTTTCATCTCACATGAGACAAGTTTATTATTTCTCATATTATTATTTTTTCTTTCAGGTCACATGAGACAGGTTTATTATTTCTCTTCTTTCAGCTCACATGAGACAAGTTTATTATTTCTCTTTTTTTTTCTTTCAGCTCACATGAGACAAGTTTATTATTTCTCATATTATTATTTTTTCTTTCAGCTCACATGAGACAAGTTTATTATTTCTCTTCTTTTTTTTTCATCTCACATGAGACAAGTTTATTATTTCTCATATTATTATTTTTCTTTCAGCTCACATGAGACAAGTGAATTATTTTCCCCTTGGAAGCTGTCATAAGCCTTGTCTATGTGATACATCTAAAGGATATTATGCTAAATTTGAGAGTCCAGATCATTGCAATTGTTTGGTGTTCCAAGGAAATTGTCCACAGTGGCAAGTGTTATCAATCTATGGAAGATGTGTATCTCCAAGGTAAGCTTGATATTATTTCTATACAGCAAACTCTTATTGTTGTGATATTACTTTACAAAATTCTTATTATACAGACAGAAATTGTGCAGTCATATTATGTTGTAGATCTGAGTTCATTGTCCTCGTCTCTCTGTAGCTAGACACAATGGTTTCTGTGCCATAACTTTTGTTCTAGTTGGCCAATCCTTCTGACTTTTAACATAATGATCATTTTAAGTTTTCTGTGATCTTTTTGTGTGCATTGGAAGTCCAATTTGGCTTCCATTGCAGAAGAGTCACATTTTGCTGCTTCCTCTGCTAAGCACACAGTATTAAGGAGTAAGAGCAAAGACTGGTTGGCTCAGAGCCAGGGTAATGTGTCCGAGTGCATACCTGTTAACTCTCCCCCTTTTCGCGGGAGTCTCCCGCATAAGAGCCTTATCTCCCGCATGGACTGGGTCTCGTGCGCGGGAGACATTAATCTCCCACACACACCTTTTCCTCCCCCCAACAAAAAAATCAAGTACAATAAAATCTTGACCTACATTTTGCGATCAATATTTCTGGAAATTCCCCATTTGGAACTCCCGCGCTGATGAAAAACGCCGAGAAATACGAATGGTAAAGGTGTTTAAATGATATCTGGTTATTGATCTGTTTGAGACCTTTACAGGTAAATTGGGTCATGGAGATTAATTAAGGTGTTGATGATTATACAATAATTATCCACTGATTGACAGTTAATTGGGGATAAGGAAGTGGGTTTGTGGCACCCGCTTAGATGATTAGAAGTGTGATAGCGGCAATTAAAAATAGTTATAAACCGTTGTGCAAACAGGAGTCGGACAACCTTTGATGCAGAGGAAAACTTCTTATTTCGATCAAACGTGCAATGAGTTCCTCTCGAATTGAGTTGTTATGGCTTGTTTGGGACCAAAGCCGATCAAAGTATTATTTAAGGACTAAGTTCAAGGATGGAATTAATTTTAGTGCTCTATAACTTTATTGTTCAGAGCATTCTGTCTTCATTGTTTTTGCTTTGTTATAACCTTATGATTATGAATGATTATGAATAAATTATAAATACAGTTGTTATCCTTCATTCATCATATGAAACACTACTAATAAGACAGAAATGTAAACAATATATATTGAAATGGGATGCAGTTGGTTCAATACTGAAACAAACAAAAAGAAAACATCAATTAACAATAAAAACATGCATCAAATACGTCGATAAAAAATCTCCAGTTACGAGACCAAATCTCCAGCCAAAAATTTACAAATCGCCAGTTGTAGCATAGCAACTCTATCACATGTATGCAACTACAAGGTACAATTTTGTGCGTTTAAAGGCGACGCACAAAATCTCCCCCTTAGAAGAGTTGGTAGGGGGGAGATCTTCCCCCTAGCAGTTCCCAGAGGTTAACAGGTATGCGAGTGGCGTGACATGTCCACCCGTGGACTGTTGTTTCAGTGAGCTAAGCGTGTTGGTTTAGAAGAAAGTGGACATCACCATCTCATCGAAATGCAACATGTTCTCGCCCTGATATATCTGAAAAATAGATTGCTCATTTGGCGTTAAACAACAATCGCTCATCCATCTCCAAACAAATTTTGTAAATGCAGATAGATCCTACTTGGACCATCTTCTGTTGTTGGATTGTGTTAGATTTTAATTAGTTTCATCTAATTTGAGTAATTAGTAGCTTTTTCAAACGGGGGAAAGACAAACTTTAGCAAATCTTTCCTTCCATTTCGTGCCGAGCCACATAAATTCTATATTTACTGTCAATACACCAATATTGTATTTATTCTGCCATTAAATTTGCCCAAAAAAATCTTATTTAATTTAAAAAGAAAAAAAAAGATAATGGAAATATAATGGATACCTCATTGGTATGCGTAGTAATGCATACATGTGTGATACGGTCATTATTTAACTATATGCACTCACCAAATGAAATAGGTCATTATTAATCAACAAAGTATTTATAGAAACAATATTTATTACTTTTGAATGAATATGAAGTGTAAATATACAATATACAAAGAAAAATGTACATACCTTTTGTACATTGTCTGAAAATATATTATTTATTTGTACGACCTTTATAAACAGGTAGAAAAGCAAGCCTTTGGCGATCTTTTCTAGCCTGTTTCGCAGCGAGTGCATATTAATTTTATATTTAATGACACTGTATATATATTGTATCTATCCGACTATCAAAAGTCCAAAATAATTGCCAAATTGTCTGAAAATAGCTGATACAAGAATCGTTCTAATCGTTTTCAGTGACGTCAACACTTATACGTTACCGTTTCTTTCTGTCGCTCTTCGTGAATGAGGTACCAGAAATGCTTTATTAGGTCCATGACTAAATAACACTGAAGTTTATTTGACCCCCTATATTAGTATTCAAAATCATACAATTGCAGGATAAAAAAAATATGACATTCATGTATATTGTTTGTGCTTACATTGACAACAGAAACACAAAAAATAGTACTGGCAAGGCTTCATAGCTTTATTAGGCTAATGTGAAAAGTGTTATTATGACAGTGACATAACAAAGCATCAGTTTATTTCAATGCATTTATTTTGACAAAAAATTACCTAGTTGCTGGAAAAAAAACATTAATTTGCAGTTAAATATGAAGACATTAACCAGATGTTAATGAAGGCACATTTCAAATACAAATACAAATATTAAAAAAACAAAAATTGTGATGAATCCCATACATTTGTGGAAATATGTCTCTCTCTCTCTAATGTGAAATCTTGGAAGTCTTTCTGTCATGCCTTCACTTCTCCATCACGTTCTCTAAGAGAAATGCCAAGTCTCCTTTTTTTTTTTTGCGAGTGGTGAGCCCTGATCTATGGATAAAAAATCATTATATTTTACAAAAATTATTTTATATCTTAATTATGATATCTGCATTCATATGTAAAAAACTAGATATACTGGTATATGCTTCATAGATTATAAAACCCATTAGAATTGATCATTTTGTATTTTTAACAGAGAAGCGGAGTTGCTGGAGGAGAAGACAAAACCAAAGAACCCTGTAACATTCCCTCCATCTTTTATGAACCCACCTGGAGCAGGTATATATTGTATTGTAACATTTATTTACATGTTAAATGTATGAAGGCTATTTGTGAAATTACAGTGTGAGTGCAGACTAATTCACAAAAGAAGAACACAATTTGAAATATTAGTACTGAATTAATATCTTTTTAGCTTAACTTGAAGACAAATTTAGGTTTGCTTGGTTGGAAAAAGGGGGTCCTTAGCTCTGAAAATGAAAACATAGAAATCAGTGTTGGTGAAAAAAAAACTTTCATTACTTCCTTTTCAATGTATCATGTTTGTTATCCAATAATTAATCTCCTGGTAATGTATTAAAAATGTCTCCTTAAAAATGTTATGCGAGTACTATACATCAACAACTTGGTTCATTGTATGTTGCTATTTTGATCTTCTATAGGTTTTAATATTTGACAATGACAAAAAACATGATTTCTTGATTAAAGTGTTATCCTATAAAACTGGGAGTTTTGAACCGTCTCCAAAGTGGTCTGAAAATGTCAAAATGCATGAATACCTGAGGGCTTCGCCTCTGGTCTCATATCGTGACTGTGCCCCTGGACCCTTCTTAGGAAGCCCCCAACCCCTTGCCTATTTTTTCAGCTCTTTTATTTAAAACCCACTTTCATCTCTGAATACTTCAGTAACAAATATATTACTTACTCAGGATATACAACAGGTGGCAAAATAGTTAATTTGATTTGTTGATTGGAAGATCATAAACATCAATCAATATGTTTAACACAAGAAGGGCACTATTAGTAGATGTTTTACACAACTTACGAAAAAAGATACAAGGAAGTTTTAGATTAGGTGCTCGGGTGGAAACGCATGATCAAGGGCAAAGCGCCCTCCTTAAATGCTGTGGCAAGAGGTCTGACATGGTTTTAGTTTAATAAGTTCTTACACGAATCCCTATTGAAGATCTGGGATTTCTTCCATGAGTGTGAGAAATTCCGTCTTTTCACGAGTGGAGCGTAGCGAAACGAGTGGAAAGACTCTGAATTTCTCTCACGAGTGGAAGAAATCCCAGATCTTCAATAAGGACGAGTGCAAGTGCCTGTTTTTTCCATTTCAACTTAAAAACAAAGCATGTCGATTTCATTCATTCATTCACATGTCAATGTCATGTTTACTACACAAAATATTACAACGCCATGTGCAATGCAGTAAATACACATTTATTTAAAACCGCATTAAATCTATTAGGGGAAATCAGTTAAAATTCAGGTAAAATTGATATTTGAAGCTTTTTCAGATCTACTAAGACGACAATTTATATTACTACAGCAGTTGTAGAAGCGGACTCCATTGATTATACTCGGCCGATTTAATTGGCTGACAGTGTCATGTAAGACAAGGTCACGCGCAGCTGTCTTTATATGGCTTGTCTTACATAGAAAACGCATCAAAACGGAAGAAAAGATATTCTCATATATCTGTTCTTTTATTTTGTATGTGTTTGTGTATGTGTAACCAATTGTTCTGCAACTTCTGACAAGCACTTATATACACTAGACATTGTCATCAGAAAAACTGTTTGAATTCACAGGAAAAAATCAGAGGATTAATCTTGTTGTTTATACAAGTTAGTTTAAGCGTATTTTATTAATT
Source organism: Bathymodiolus septemdierum (assembly GCA_963383655.1). Lineage (NCBI taxonomy): Eukaryota > Metazoa > Mollusca > Bivalvia > Mytilida > Modiolidae > Bathymodiolus > Bathymodiolus septemdierum. Next base: position 35,916,603 of record OY726530.1, on the reverse strand, counting down.
AATTCAACATAACATTACAATATTCAACTATATATATTACATAATAGGAAGTAATTAATTGGATCGGGAAACAAGTTGCAAGAACTTATATTAATCCCTATATCCCTTATACAAGTTAGATATTTCAGGGTGAGCAAGCCGTAAGCATTTATCTTTAGATATTTTACAAGATATTTTGTAATATTTAGTGGTTTTCTCCAGATATTCTAGCGTCCTTCGCTGAACCTTATTGTGAAAAACTAGTAATATTAAATCAAAATTGTTAAATGTGGCATAAAGCATCTATTTATATAATAATGTTGTGTTAGCAATGACTATGCCACTATATGGCATAGTCATTGCTAACACAACATTATTATTATTATTATGCTGACTGTTATATGTAGACAAAATATATTGAGAACTATTACAATAAAGGAGGTCCTGATATTGGTGACTAATATATTGGATCAGATAGTCTTGAAAGTGTGAGAATATTCTTTGTTTCATTTAATGCTTTAAAAATATAAAGATTTTTGAAGTTTGAAATTTAATTAACAACAATAACAAGTATTAAAAAACCTTTAGATGACTATGATAGATTGACAGATTGGATCCGCCCCCTTGCACATGGACTAGCTATATATAGCTTGACAGACAGCTGAAAACCCAACCTCCCCCGCATGAAACTGGCATAGTAGATGTACTATTTTCGCATAGTATATTAACGCTATATAATTCTTTGTGATATATGCCAAAATATCGTATGAACTTATATTACAGAAGAAATTTACAGAAAGCATAATAATCAATAATAATATTTTATTTATTTATTTTTCAGATAAGAGTAAAAGTAAAAATCCAGATTCAAAGAGCAGTCTGTCTACTACTAGTTGGTAAGATATTACAGAGTTATCTTCCCATTAATTTAAGATAATTTTACTTTGAAATACCAGAGTAATTGAAGGTTAGGCTTATGGTGTTTCAATGCCACTTTGAACAATATTTCAGTTAAATTGTGGCGGTCAGTTTTATTGGTGGAGGAAACCGGATGACCAGGACCAAACGACCGACCTACCGGGAGTCACCAACATGGAATAAGGCTACATGTACCTATCTCATAATGTAGTATCAGGTACACCTGGCTTGACCGGGGTAACATGAACCAACGACTTGTAGAAGACAACTAGGTAGAATCTATAAAGTGTATATCCGTATTATGAAAGAATTGTCAATGTGGTAGTGACCAGTGATTTTACTTAGAGTAACAGAGTGCATGTGTTCAAGTAATCTGTGATAAATTATGCTTATTGCTACCTAAACAGCACCAAATCTCAACTTGGAGGTTTCCAAAGAAACATCTTATATTAGTTGGTGATAAAATGATGATTATTATAATGACAATAACAGTTCAAAGAATTAGTCATGAAAACTATAATTGGTATGTGAAATTAACCAACTTCTTGTACTTTTGGAAAATGCTGAAGAAAAAAAGTTGTCTTAAAGATGCCAAACTGTCCTGTTACATATTGATCTTGATAAAGAAACCATTGTGCTATTTTGGAAGAGTTCTTGTTATAATAATTAATCTTTAATACCAGAGATTTCTAATATCATATATCATAAATTTCAGCATTTTAATTTCGATTGTATTAGTGGCAGCATTTATCGCACTAGTAGCAGTAGTTTACTTAAAGATTTATAGACAGAAAAATGGTGAGTTTAAGTGTAAATAGTTGTGCATACTTTGTTTAAAGTTAAGTAGAATTATTGGTGTTTATTGCCACTTTTAACAAATTTTAAGTTATATTGTTGTGATAAGTTTTTTTTGTGGAGAAAAACTACAGACCTGACACAGACGGGAATAAAACTCACAATTTAAGCATTGATAGGTACTGATTGCGACCTCTATATGTAAATAAGATATTATCTTTAAAATATTCCTGATCTTCAATATATGTAATATTATAATAGAGTAGACTGTTGTTCACGATTTCAATATGCAGTCAAACCTGAATTAAGAGGCCACCTTTGGAACAAAGAAAAAGTGTTCTCACCCCTTGGATAAAGTAGTCCGTTAGTTTAGGTGGAAAAGATTTTTCTATATTACCCCGGCTCCAGGGTAAGACAAGCTACACGCCGTTTTTCCCGCAAAATTGTTTTCCATTGTTGAATTAAATTGTCGATATATAGTGTCTTGACAGTATTTCACAATAAAATACAATGTATTTTATTTATAAATATATTATAAATGCTACTACAACAGGGATAAATGCCTGTAAAAAAAATTTATTTGACGTTGGTCAAAGGGAGGTAATTGTTTTTATTTACGTTAGTTACCTAACAAGGGAGAGTACTCTATATTTTCTCAACGTAAGCAAATATTTAAAGAGATGAGAAAAAGAGGCAAACATCGTAAAAGGTGCAAGATTTTGTTATGGTAGAATCTATCACAAGTTTGTTAACTTTATTATTTTGAACCTCTTTAAAGTTATAAAATGAAAATCTTGTTTTATTTTATTACGTGGCATTTTGGTCCTGTCGTCTGTGATACGGTTCGCAAATTAATGCACCAAACTACACAACAAGTAAACAAACATTGACACGGTAGAAAGGGGTGAGAAAAAGAGTCAAACACCGTAAAAGGTGCAAGATAGTAAAATCTGTGACACCCTCGGGTAAGATTTAAATCGTATTGGACTCGTCCGATACGATTTAAATCTTACCCTCAGGTGTCACAGATTTTACTATCTTGCACCTCTCCCGGTGTTAGACCCTATATGTCTTTTAAGACAGGTGACCTCTTAAAAGAAGTTCAATTCATATGAAATGTTCTATGACAGGACTAGTAAATGGTAACCTTTTAATACAGGCAACTGCTTGATAGAGGTGACTGCATGGGCAGGTTTGATTGTATTTCAATGTATCATATTTCCTGTAGTCAAGTAATTATTTTACATATAGATATTTAGTTGCTGTATCAGGAATATTAAATACAATTTGATGAGCTGAGCTACTTTTTTTTCACATGTTCTATTTAAATACTTGTATACCAACTTTCTGCCAAGTTTTATTAGTTCTTAGGTCACATGATAAAATTCATATACTGAAATTCTGTTGTGTACAAATGTACAAACTTGGATGCATTTAACCTTTTTAATACGGGTATGTTATTTTATTTTTTTGGTGAGTGGGAACATCATGGATTTGATTCCTGATCTGGTCAAAACAAAAGACTATATAATTAATATTTGATGACAAAACAAAAGACTATATAATTAGTATTTGATGACAAAACAAAAGACTATATAATTAGTATTTGATGACAAAACAAAAGACTATATAATTAGTATTTGATGACAAAACAAAAGACTATATAATTAGTATTTGATGACAAAACAAAAGACTATATAATTAGTATTTGATGACAAAACAAAAGACTATATTATTAGTATTTGATGACAAAACAAAAGACTATAATTAGTATTTGATGACAAAACAAAAGACTATAATTAGTATTTGATGACAAAACAAAAGACTATATAATTAGTATTTGATGACAAAACAAAAGACTGTATAATTAGTATTTGATGTCAAAACAAAAGACTGTATAATTAGTATTTGATGCTTCTGTAATTTAAACATATTTTATTGTTCAATAACGAACAATAGGATCAGACATATGTTTATATAACTTGGACCGTCTTCCCCTTTATACATCATTAAGAAAAAAAGAGTAGATTGATTGGCTTGGAGTGTGGATAATGTGTCTTGAATGGAACAACATGTCTACCCGAGGACTTGTTATGGTGAGCCAACAAGATAAAAATCCATGTTGGTCTAGTACAAAGCAAACACAATCATCTCATCAAAAGAACTTGTTCTTGACATTGATATAGCTGAAAAATCACTCTGTTGGTGTTAAACACTCAACTCTCAATTACAACAGTACAAGCAAAATATAGTATGGATAAACAGCAGTGAAACATTGGTAGATGCTTCAAAGGGGTAGCTCCTACTGGCATAGTACAAAAAATTATAAACCTACCCTTTATAGTCAGTGGATGTCCTAGTTGTAGGATAAATCTAATTGTGTATATATTTATATGAACTATTTATAGTAAAACTGGGTTATAGCGATTTTAAGGAGACCAGAATAATTTGTTCCTTATAACCGTAATTTTCTATATCGATATAACACATTTGATAATGCAAATATAAGTGAATTTGTTATACAGGTGTTATTAACTTTGAAAGTGAAAGAGAAAAGTAAAACAAGGATTATCTTTATTATCTGTTACAAGAACAAATAAACATGAATGTCTACTCATTTGTAAATATGTTCTGAATGTTTTTTTTCCCCCTAGAAAATATATTGTCCACATTGTATGTTTGCAGTGATTTCTAGTCAAGAGAGGGCTCGGGTGGCTCAGTGAGTTAGGTAGTTTGATTACCTAACAACTCATATAAGCCTATCACCAATACGACGTGGGGTCGCACCGGCTTTGTAAATTACAAAAAGGGTGCACTGGACTAGCAGCCGCAAGTGATAAAGTTTACCAGTTGCTTGCCCATGGTCGGTGATTCTCTCCGGGTACTCTGGCTTCTTCCACCACTAAATCTGGTTGCCATGTTATAGCTGAAATATTGCTGAAAGTGGTGTTAAACACCAAAAAAATCAATCAAATCAATCAATCTACTCATTTGTAAATATGTTCTGAATGATTTTTTCCCTCTAGAAAATATATTGTCCACATTGTATGTTTGCAGTGATCTCCTCAAGATAAGTCATCCTTGTTTGATGACAGGTGTTTAATATTATATTGTTGTCACTGTCACAATTTTCATCATCTGAATTTTTGCTACTTGTTAATGAAAAAACCCAATGTCATAGTCTGACCTGGTTTCTGTTACTACTTTATCATTGTCAACAGCAGCAACATTCAAGAGCCACAATAAAGGTGGTTTATCTTCATCTTTGTCTTTAAGCATAAATCAAGATCTCCACTTGTCATGAATATAGTAAAAAAAGACTGCTCTCTAGACCTTTAACAACAATTAATCAAACAATTAATCAACCAAGACTTTCATGTGCATTTTTTTTTATTGTATATGCAATTGAATAACTTGAATTGTTCTGTTTCAGATGGTTCTTCTGGAAGTGAAAGAGTTAGATTACCTGTTGACAGACCAATCGGCCATGTACAGCCTCATACAAGATGTGGTAATTCATTATTTTAATTTATAGTGTAATCTATTTGTTTTTGTGTCATGTCCTTATCATTGTCTAGTCAAAATAGATAAAAAAAAAAATGGGTAAGTCTAAATAAAATTGCAACAGAAATGTTTTGGTTATTTTTCAATTCGAAATGGCTTTCTTCTCATCCTACTAAAAGTCTACCACAGTATGAGTGGGGAAATGGTGAATTTGGGTGAAAAATCATCAAAAAATGGGAAAATCTCATAAAAAAATTGTTTTTGGAAATAAACCTTCCAAATAAAATGTAGAATGTTATTGCATATAATATTTATAAGATTATATAACGTTTTAAGCAATCAATTTGACTACAAGGCAATTCTCTGCAAAAAGGCATGAATTTAAGCGAAAAATTGTCGAAAACTGGTAAAATCTCATATAAAGTTTGTTTTGCAAAATGACCTTTCAGATAAAATGTAAAATGTCATTTCATATAATTATTATAATAAATTTGAATATAAGGTAATTCTGGACAAAAAACTTTAAGTGTAAAACAATGTGACATTTCCTGTACAAATATTTCTAACTTGCACACATCTAAAGACAAAACATTGTTTAATTTTAACTATTTTGTACAAATTAAACATCAAAACAAATATGTAACTATATAATTGTTTGTATATCTATAAATAGAGTTCCAATTTCATACCAAAGTCAATTGCAAATTCTATTAAATCAAAATTTGAAATATAAGGTTTATGTTGGAAAAGTTATATTTACTGAAATTAAGAACAATTATCTAATTCTAAATGTACTGAGATGCAATTTCATTAATACTTTTCAATTTTATTTGCTATATCATTTAACCTGAAATTTAAATAAAAACTTAGGTCAGTAACTAATACATACATACTAAATTTTGGAAATATTTGGTCATTTTATATGGTATCAAAAAATTGATTTTTAAACTTGATAATTTAATTCAAAAATATAGTAAAGAATATGAAATACACTTTTCAGATCAACCAAACATCAAATGATGTACCCCCATATGTTTTTGATTTGATTTGATTGATTTATTGTGTTTAACGCCACTTTCAGCAATATTTCAGCTATATCATGGCGACCAGTTTTAGTGGTAGAGGAAGCCGGAGAGAACCACCGATCATGAGTAAGCAACTGGAAAACTTTTATCACTTGCGGCTGCGAGTCGAGTGCACCCTTATTTGTAATTTATAAAGCCAGGCACGAACCCACGCCGTATTGGTGATAGGCTTGTATGAGTTGTTAGGTAATCCAACTACCTAACTCATTAAGCCACCCGGGCCCTCGTATGTGTTTGAAATGGTTTAAAAAGTTGATTCTCTATATAATGGAGTATTTATTCATCAGTGAAGACAGATCTTGCAACTGGACTGCAGTAGTAAACATTGCATCGTCCAACACAATGGAAGGATTCAGAACTTTACTAATGGCATGTTTTGACAAGAACTAGTAAACACCCTCCTGATCATTCATATGTTAACTGCATATTGCGAATTTTAAGTGCTACTAGCTTAGAAAGCTTGCTGTATTGCCTGCCACACATGCTTGGTTTCCTTAGAAACACCAACATTCAATATAAATATTGTTCCTTACCTAAGAGAAGAAGGCGAGGATAGGATCAATTATTTCTGGTTTTAACTCGAACCAAATTCTAAGTGGTCAATATCGGTTACTTCTGAAAATAACATTTGACACTGGAAATAAGCATTTGTTTATATTTGAATATCTTGTTTTAGCCCTCTGGTTTTATTGCCTTCAAAGACTTAAATTATTTGGTTTTCCAATCTTTTGAATTTGAGCCTACCTTGTGAAGGTTATTCCAGAAACCTGTCGTTCCAATCTTTTGAATTTGAGCATACCTTATGAAGGTTATTCCAGAAACCTGTCGTTCCAATCTTTTGAATTTGAGCATACCTTATGAAGGTTATTCCAGAAACCTGTCATTCCAATCTTTTGAATTTGAGCATACCTTATGAAGGTTATTCCAGAAACCTGTCGTTCCAATCTTTTGAATTTGAGCATACCTTATGAAGGTTATTCCAGAAACCTGTCGTTCCAGTCTTTTGACCTTGAGCATACCTTATGAAGGTTATTCCAGAAACCTGTCGTGTGCACTAATTAAGATATCTACATTTTTATTTGAAATATTAGACAATATAGTGTTTCGTCAACAGTATAAAGGAAGATGCAGTTCCCCAAGAAAACCATCAGCATATGAGACTTTCTTACTTAAAGTACAAGTTAGTCGTACCTTGTGTCTTTTCTGTGTTTTGAAGTTTGCCGTAGCTGTAATTTGTGAATTTGTTAATTTGATTTTGGTGTTTAATGCCACTTTCAGCAATATTTCAGCTATATCATGGCGACCAGTTTTAGTGGTGGGGGAAGCCGGAGAGAACCACCGACCCTGGGCAAGCAACTGGTAAGCTTTATCACTTGCGGCTGCGAGTCGAGTGCACCCTTTTTTGTAATTTACAAAGCTGGGCGCGAACCCACGCCGTATTGGTGATAGGCTTGTATGAACTGTTAGATCCAACGACCTAACACATTGAGCCACCCGGGCCCTACAACGACCTAACTCAATTGAGCCACCCGAGGCCCCTGTGATTTGTGTCATCACAGTTGGTTGTTATATGTTGATCATCTCTGTTCGACTTCTAGTTTTCAAAAGTACATTTAATTCTACTTAAATTGAACCATAGTGTTTGTTTTCACCATAGTGTTTGTTTTCCTTTTTACTTATTCTAATTAAATCTAACCAAAGTGTATTGTTTTTCTTTTCAATTAATCCCAATGAAATTTAAAATATTTCTTTGTGTTACCCTAATTGTGAAAATACTATTTTGTTTTACAGAAAATAAAGTCAGTGCGACAGTGACAATAAATAATACAACAACTAACCATTATTTAACGGCTCCGGCCAGTCTGGACAGATCTCATACAAGTCACGAAACAGAATCGCCACCTTCAGTTCCGAACAATCCAGGAACTTGGCCTTCGCCTGACACTGAACAGCCATTAAATTATGTTGACCTTTCACCTTGTCATTTATACCAATCAATACGAAGACAGGCACCTATTGATGGTTCACCAGATCATGCAGCATCACAGCCATTACTGCATAATGTAGAACATTTATATCCAAGTTTGCCACAGTCTACACATTTGCTTTTTTCAAGAGCTTCATCACAAGATTCTGAAATAGACGATGATAACACAAATGTGAAGTCAACAAGCTGATTTGTCACTAAAATATATTTACATATATAAGCATTTTAAATATAAGTCTTTTTTTTTCATGTATTTTGATGGATTTACAATTCACTGAATTCATTGTTTACTTTACTAAAATCTAGAAAGTTTGTGTTGATAAACAAATGATTGATAGAGCTTTTACAGATAAATGGTATATATACTAAAAGCAAACTTAGAAAAAAAGAATTAGATCATTTTCCCATCATATAATCATTCTAGAAAAAAGCAAATCATGTTTATTTGTCAAGTTCAAAGATTCCAACCATTAAACTTGTTTAGTTATCAAGGTTAAATTGAAATTCTGTAACATTGTTTAAAGCCAATCTTAGAAAATAAACAAGTTTTCATTGTTGTTCTATTATTAGTCAACATGAAGTTCCTATCCTGCAGTGAATTGTGAAATCCTATTTATGTACAAATAAACTAAGTTTTTTTTATCACCAGATGTACATAGACCTTGAAATCATTGTAAAATGGTTTATATTTACCAATGTGTCAAATCGTTTTTGAGGTTATCTCAAAAGTTCACATACGATGTCAAAACTAGGGTTTTTTCCCCCCAATGTTTTGAGTGGGAAGTGTTGAGTCCATCTCGGTGTGATTATATAACTCGGTACAAAATCACATGCGATCCATTTTATGACGGAATGGATGGTTTTTTTTTTTAGTGTTATTTATTTGTAGACTTAGTCTTTTTCCTTGTATGTATGTACATACTTAAATTACTCAGTAGTAAAATATATGGTTTCTAGTCAACTGTCAAATCATGTAATAGCTATCTAGATAACATATTAATTGCTAGTGGTTTTTTAGCTCACCATCAATTGTCTTCCGTCGTTTGTCGTCCGTTAACTTTTCACACTTTAATCTTCTCCACTGAAACCCCTCAGCCAAATGAAGTGAAACTTGGTAGGAAGCATCTATGGAAGGTCCTCTCTAAAGATTGCTCATTTTGTCCCAATCCATTAAGAAACATGGCCGCCATAGGCAATTCTTGTTTCTGATAGGCCGATTTTTTTATAAATCTTCTCCTCTGAAACTGCTTGGCCAAATGAATCGAAACTTGGTAGGAAGCATCTATATCATGTCCTCTATAAAGATTGCTCATTTAGTTCCAATCCGTTTACAAACATGTCCACCACAGACAATTCTTGTTTTTGATTGGTTGATTTCCAAAAAATCTTCTCCTCTGAAGCCGCTTTGCCAAATGAACTGATAATTGGTAGGAAGGATCCTTGGAAGGTCCTTTATAAAGATTGCTCATTTAGTTCCGATCCGTTAACAAACATGGTCGCCACAGACAATTCTTGTTTCTGATTGGTTGATTTCTAAAAAATCTTCTCCTCTGTAACCGCTTGGCCAAATGAATCGAAACGTGGTATGAAGCATCTTTGGAAGGTCCTTTATAAAGATTGCTAATTTAGTTCCAATCTGTTTACAAACATGGCCGCCAAAGGCAATTCTTGTTTCTGATTGGTTGATTTCTAAAAAATCATTTTCTTTGAAACCGCTTTGCCAAATGAATCGAAACTTGGTAGGAAGCATCCTTGGAATGTCATCTATAAAGATTGCTCATTTAGTTCTGATCCGTTAATAAACACAGGCCATTCTTGTTTCTGATTGGTCGATTTCTAAATATCTTCTTCTCTGTAACTGCTTAGCCAAATGACCAAAACTTGGTGAGAAGCACCTATGGGAGATTCTGCATTAAGTTTCCTCAAAGCAGAATGAAAGGTGAGTGACACAGGCTCAGCCCACTGAACCTCTAGTTTTATAATGTTAAGGATTATAGATTTTCAGAAATGTAAGCTAAAATACGTGCAAAAAGATTTTGAAGTTACATAAGTGGTAATCAGAATCTGTATGTAAGATGTGTGGAAGGTAATTGATATTGAAAAAATCCCAGACTGAAGTTTTGAAAGATTTTTCATAAAAAAAAAAAGTGCAGGTTACTCACAAAGAAATTGTAGTGGTATCAAAAAAATTACTTTAAAACATATTTTCTATTCTTGTTTGTTTAATTCAAACATTATTAATGATAATTCTGTCTATTACAATTTTTAATTAAAATTGTGACCATAATAATTGGAGTAAAATGATTTGTTTAGATTTGGAAAAAAGATTAATTGTAGAATTGGATCATAATTAAAAATGGAACTTTTTTTTTAATATGCCACCAATATTAATACTTTTTCAGTTTTGACAGAAGGTAGCAGTGAAATGACTTTAAAACAACAATATAAAAAAAATTATCTGCCCAGCAATTTTAAGTTTTAAAACTTTTTCCATCCGTCCTTCGGTCCATTAAAATTTGTAGCTCTAATGGCAGCAGAAGAAAATATAAATATGTGTGTGGTGTCTCTTTGTTGTCATAGAAACAAATCATGAACTAAGTGTTGTGAATCTATTTATTGAATTACATACTAACATATGTGTTGTGTTATTATAATTTATGTCTGGTGCATGAAAATTAATATTGTTATGTGCATATCAATAATGTGTAAATGATGTGTACATATCCATGGATCTTCTACATATCTCATCTTCAGTTATTTTTAGACCTACAGATCAAGGAAAATTTGTTTCATGCCAAAACATCTAGGTTGGTTGCATGATGTTAAAATTTTCCCAAGATACAATAGGGTCAAATAGGTCAAGAATTTGTTACAGATATTTATTTATTTTTTAAGATGTCTCATGAATATTTATGTATAAGAATTATTACAAATTTTATGCAAATCTGTGCAGTTTGATCATATATGTATGTGAAATATATGTTACTTTTGTTTTTTCTTTTTTTTTTTTAAAACAAGTAGATGAATAAAATAGGAAAATATGAAGTTGCATATTAGAAAATTTGAAGAAAATAAAATAGGGAATCTTACTTAATCTAAGACTTTTATTGTTAGATGCAAAACTATCACAAGACACATTAAGTAAAACTAATCAAAACTAGATTTTGTTGTTTACTATAAGATTTTTAATTAACATATACATATCTAGGAAGTATGGAATGTTTATTGGTAATTTTAGCATTTTTCCTTTGATCTCGACGAGTGATATTTTCAATATCAATGAACGGATTCTGACACTGAAAAAATAACATCTGATTTGAAGGTCTTGAGTACATTGTTACTGGTATCACTTCTAGTCATACCTGATACACTGCCACACTAGTGATAATGTCTTTCTCGACCATCAAAACTGATGTTATTCTATATGTAATTGACAATACATTATTTGTATCGCTTGGACAAATTTAGTGCATAATATTCAATTTTAAATATTATTATTGAAAAGATAAACACTTAGTTTATAAATATTTAGAAAAATATGTAGTGCTGACTTGCCATGTAAATAGAACATTTTGTAGAATGCATATGTGCTATGCTTAATCATTGACATCACCAGTGTTACCTCTAGATTCTAATAAGGTCATAATGCTATTTTGAACAAGGACATATTTAGCTTGTAACTGACATTTTATCTATCTATTTCACCTCACCATGGATGGTAATCAAACACACATCTTATCAATCTATTTCACCTCACCATGGATGGTAATCAAACACACATCTTATCAATCTATTTCACCTCACCATGGATGGTAATCAAACACACATCTTATCAATCTATTTCACCTCACCATGGATGGTAATCAAACACACATCTTATCAATCTATTTCACCTCACCATGGACGGCAATCAAACAGACATCTTGGTCAAAGAGTTGAGATGAGAGATGGTTGTTGGTGTTGTTATATTGGTGGAATTAATTACCATCACTTTTCATTATGAAAAACACTTCTCATAAAACCCACTCCACCACAAGAATTGATCTGAAACTGAATGAATTGAAAATGGCATTGGAGACAAAGCCATAACAGGGGAAAAAGCTGGTATGTAACCTTATAAAAAGAACCTAAGTGAAACACTGAATGATATGTCACATATCACTTCATCTTAACATAAGCATGTACCATAAATGATGGATCAACTATTTCTAGACAGAATTAATTTTGCTGAAAAATAAAAATGAACATCTTTTTTTTTTGTCACTATTTTACTTCAGCCTTATGGTAAAAAAAAACTTTTTAAGTTCATTTTTTGTACTCGTAGACGAAAATGGACATTCGGAACGCTGTATTCAATATATAAAGTGTTCATATTGGAAGATTTTCTAGTATGAATACGAAACTCATACTCAAAGATTTTCTTTATTGAGAGATAACTTAAATATCATCAGTACGTTCTTTGGGAACTTGCAACCATCAATTATGGTATAGCTATTGTTAAATTGGGATTACTTAGACACTTAGTCCTAATTTTTTCTTATTATTTTCGTAAAAGGTGCTTAAAGGAGGTAGCTATTAATTAATTTCTTTGTCATCAACATTTTTTTTAACTTTCATTTTAATTTTTCCTTAAATATTATGTAAATTTCTAAAAGAATTGACTTTCATATATTTTGTTTTTATAAACTGAGATAAGATTTAGTTATTAAATAACTGCTAGATTTAAAAAATGATATTTATATTCTGTTTGTTTTTGTTTTGTTTTGTTTTTTACGGGTAGATAAATTTAAAATTTTAACTCTAGTCATTACATAACTGTTCCAAAGTCCCAAAAATAATGTTTAATTTACTTAATAATCCAAATCAGATTTGAAGAGAAAGATCTTCATGATGTAAATATATATTCTCCTTCTGCTAGCAGTGGATCGCAATATTTTTCCACTCAAGATTTTAATGCTCCGGCTTTAGCTGGTATCAGATCGAGATCTTGTTTCTACTATGATCACAAGTTGAAAATATTTTAAAGTTCTTAATTTCTGTCGTTGATGACCATCGACAGGAAAATGACAGGAATTCTCATGCAGATATTTAACCACTTTTAAAATTTTCGTAATATTTTTAATCGCCACGATTAAAAATATTACGAAAATTTTATCAACTAAAGAATAGGAGAAACTTTTTTTTTTTTTCATCACTAGCAATACATTTAAATATCAAGTAGTCTTCCTATCTCATTGAACTACAGTCAAACCTGTCTATAGTGGTCACCGGGGGGAGATTGACAAAATGACCACAATATACAGGTGACCTTTAATATGAAGGGTTTTGATTTTTCGACAAAATATTGCACGCTAGTTGTAAATAAACATTTTTCATTACATCTTATGTTTTTAATAATGTTTTACTTGTTATTTTGTTCCTGTCGTAATATTACTCTTTGTTTACATTTATTGTTGATGAAATTATCTCAATATGATATGATTTGAATAAAACATACAAATAAATAAATAAAGATATTTAATAAACAAAAGTACAATTTCCAGTAACACGACGTTGAACTGGAAGCATTGTTTTCAAAATCATCAAGAATCTCACGTTTTCTTTTAAGAATGCTCATTATCTGGGTACGACCAACACCCATCTTCTCGCCCACAACCCGACAACTTTTCCCAACATCACAATGATTTAACGCTTTCACCTTGTTGTCTAATTTCAAAGCTTTCCTATTTACGGGTCTTGATGATTTTGACATGATGTACTAGATACAAAATATTTTTGGTGAGTGAATTTCTACTCTCGTCGTAATGAATAAAAATCTCCAATAACGCCCAGAGATAAACTGTCCTTTATGTAATTTACTATTCACAAAATTCATGGTGTTTGTTTTTTTAGTTAATTAAATTAATTAATATATTCTGTAACACCTCGGAATTTTTGGTACATTTGAGAAAAATACTGATCTTTCGAAATCACTTCCGGTATTATTTTTTAAATAAATTTACCGTATACAAAGGTTTTACGCTGAAAATTACTTATAAATGGTGACCGCTGACCACATTGAACAGATGAACATATGACCGCTATATCGAATTAATATATATAGTAAAATTCACCGGGAGAGCACGAAAGTGACCGTTATGAGCAGGTGACCATTATACAAAGGTGACGGTTCAGGATTGACTGTATATCAGTTTTTTTGTTGTTTTTTTTTTTTTTTTTTTTCTCTCTCTCTTCAATGTTGATATTGTCTATCAGTATTTCTTTATTTGTTTTATTTTGAGATTATTGCCATATATATATATTCGATGTAAACCAACTTTATTCATTCCTATAAAATTGTTTTCACAAATATTAATATTTACAATTTATTTTTGTATTATTATTTTTTCTGCTGTTCAGTTTTCTTATGTTGTTGTCACAGTCTGTAATTTGATATAATTTTATGTGACATGAAAAATATACTAATTGAAAATCATCAGTTCTACCAGAATAAGAGCTTTTACTGTGATATTTGTTCATTTTATTAGAAAACCTATCTTGTAAGGTGTGCAACTAAATAAACTTTGAAATGACCATGCTGAAGCAGATTTGGGTAGTATCTTGTGTTAAATGTTTTTTATGCTACCAAATGAAATATTGAAATGACCATGCTGAAGCAGATTTTGAGTGATTTCTTGTGTTAAATGTTTTTTATGCTACCAAATGAAATATTGAAATGACCATGCTGAAGCAGATTTTGAGTGATTTCTTGTGTTAAATGTTTTTTATGCTACCAAATGAAATATTGAAATGACCATGCTGAAGCAGATTTGAGTGGTATCTTGTGTTAAATGTTTTTTATGCTACCAAATGAAATATTGAAATGACCATGCTGAAGCAGATTTGAGTGGTATCTTGTGTTAAATGTTTTTTATGCTACCAAATGAAATAATGAAATGACCATGCTGAAGCAGATTTGAGTGGTATCTTGTGTTAAATGTTTTTTATGCTACCAAATGAAATAATGAAATGACCATGCTGAAGCAGATTTGAGTGGTATCTTGTGTTAAATGTTTTTTATGCTACCAAATGAAATAATGAAATGACCATGCTGAAGCAGATTTGAGTGGTATCTTGTGTTAAATGTTTTTTATGCTACCAAATGAAATAATGAAATGATCATGCTGAAGCAGATTTGAGTGGTATCTTGTGTTAAATGTCTTTTATGCTACCAAATGAAATAATGAAATGATCATGCTGAAGCAGATTTTGAGTGGTTTCTTGTGTTAAATGTTTTATAGGTTACAGAATGTAATCGTCTTTATTAGCAAAATTGAAATTAAAAACATATAACTTAGTGTTTAGAAATTGTATCTAACTATGAATTTTCTTTTTGTTAAAATTATTTTTATTTAAGAATGGTTTAAATATTATTTCTACCCAAATTAATTCTACAGAGATTGCAATATTGAGTGAAAATTTAGTTTTTGAAGTTTCTTTGTTGAGGAAATAAATCTATGTGGCCTCATTTTGAATTAACCTTTATTTATATAGATATTGAATTTTTAATAGTGCTGTTGTAGTTTTAGCATAATAGGTTTTTAAACAAGACTTTGATTCTATTATGAAAATAGTTTACGAAAAATCAAGAGTTAGATTTTTCAATATTTTTTTGGCTTGAAACTTCAAATATGAAAATTATATACGAGCTAAAATCTTTATGTGATGTTTTAAGTGTTAAATTACACCCAGTCTATTTTTAAACTTTTTCAAATTTGTTAAACATATATTGTATGATGTATATAATAAAATTATATTATTTGTGTTTGTATGCAAATTTACATTCCAACTTGGTCTGACTTTGTAGTAGGAAATTGAATGATTGTTTTTATCTTTAGAATGCAGCAAACTGGACATTTTTAATAAATTTACAGAATATTCCTTTATAAACATTTTAAAACACTTAACATGAAATTACTTGTCTTGTGGCGAGGAAAATATTTTATATATATACAATCTGAATATTTCATGAAATATCACTTATTACAGTAGAATGACAATGATTGGTTAAATTAACCAAATTAGTAAAAGTCAAGAATTTTAAGATACTGTAAATCAACTTATTTGTCATCTATTGATTTTGCAAACTTAAAAAAAATATTGAAATTTAATTCTGCACAAACATTAAATATTTGAATTGAATTGCTGCAAAAATAAAATAAAAAGGCATATCTATGTGTATCCATGAATGAAAATAGCCACGAAAATAAGTTTTGTTAAGTTGTTTGAAAAAAAAAAATACAAATACATAATTATATATCTTAATCTTTTATTTGTACATGTCCAATTTGCATAGAACGATTAGGTATGAGATAATTTATTAACAAAATAAGAGCAGCATGAAAAGAGAATAAAATTGTTTTTTTAATGGCAATATATTATAAATTATATCTTTACCTTGATGAGTATATCACAGATGATGTCACAGTTGTTTAGACCATTTTCACAGAAATCAATCCCTCTGTTGCTCACCAAGTAGTTTTTTAGGTTAAATTATTTATTTCATTTATTTTTTATTATATCTATATCACACCTGTGAATAATTTACTTCTGGGTGCCAGGGAACCTCAAAGGTTTACAAATATTTACAATGAACAATATAATTAAATAATAAGTGCTGGGAGTAAGAATATCATTACTCACTGCCAAGTGTCGCTCTAATAACATTACCAACTATACATGCTTTGTCTTGAATTTTGAATTTTTATTGAAAGTCCAATTTCAATGGGGTTTTTTTTTTCTGTAAATTCATAGTGAAATTCCTTCCTCTATTTTACAAAAAGATTCTACCAAGTGATGACTTTTGCTGAATAGTAATCATTTTCAGTAAACCTGGTAAAGGAGGAAACAATCCCTTGTCGACTTTCTACTTTTATGTAATGCTCTACCTGGCATAGTCCTATATTTATGTCATGTTAGAGAAAAAAGTCCAATAAATGACCTGATTTAGTTACAATATTGCATACTGGTATTACGGCTTTGGGTCGCCTTGCACAGTTAATGTCAGAGTGAAAAATCATTTCTATCCAACATTTGGTGAGCAAGGGGAAGTAACTGTGAAAATGTCTATTGTGACACTAACACTTTGTTGATTTTATTTTTGGTGGTTTAACCGCTTTGTTATAGAACTTTGCCTTGCTTTAAGTGGATCTTAATGTATACACTATAAAAATTTGTGATTTTTTATACATATATTTGTTTGTTGTCCAAAATGTTGAGAAAATATTAGAGTACAACTTCTAAAGGGTATAGTAAGTAGTCCTTTGTAAATTTGTAAAGTGCTATTTATAGAATTCATGAATGAAATATAGGAATCAAAGGATCCTATGTTTATATAAATTATAATGATATTTATGTAAGATAGGTATATTTTACATTCATCTTTGAAGCTGAACCTTTGTTTGTTTTATATTGTTTTTTTTTGTAAGTAAAATGTTCTTGCTTGCATTAAAATATGTTGAGATTTCTTTGACAACTTTAAGGAAACAGGGGCCATTGTGCCATGATCATACGGTAGTTGGATTTACAAGTGTCATCATTCCTCCCAAGTAAATTTTATTGGAATAAATCTTATAAAATGATAAACCTTGTTTTATTCTTCAAAATGTAGGCTTTTTTAATACTTAAATTGATATTTGATATTTCTTTTAAACTGTCATTTTTTTTTCTCTCATACTTTGGTAGATATTTGTATATAGATATGTACTCTGGCAGCAATTTTGTTTTATTACTAATATCACCAGTATTTATTTTGATCATGAAATTGTTTTTGACATGAATAAGGAATCTCTTTGTTCAACATTCAGAAATCTTTGCATTTGTTCAATTTTTTAATGCAAATGCTACACATGTTATTTATGACAGAGTCATAGAATTAGAAGGGTTGTTCAATATTACAATAATTTAAAAGTTTCAAAATATTTCTTCTTCATGTCTATCCAGTCCGTTTATAACAGTTGTACAATGAAAATATGTAAATAAAGACCAGCTTCTAAAAGTGATTTTTTTTTATATGTTTCTTGAAATAAATATAATTAATAATATAAGCTGCAAATTTGGATTCAATGATTATTTTATCAACAAAGCGTTAACAATTGTTAAATATCATTTTGGCTTATTAAAATTATATACCCTATTTTTTCCAACCTGTCTAAACTGAACCTTGAGTAAACCAGAATCCTGTATAAACCGATTTTGAAATAAGTGACAATGAAGTAAATCTTTGTTAATTGTACCTGTATAATGTGCATGCCTGTCTATTCTGAACGGAAAAATTGACCCGGTTAGACAGGTTCTACTGTGTACATCAATACTTTTTTAAGCTTTGACAACTTGTTTTCTTTTCATCATATGATAAAGAATGTGCCAATTAGATTTATGGTCCTTGTAGTTCAAAAAATAGGGTATATGTCAAAGATATTCAGAAAATAGGGTATATGTCAAAGATATTCAGAAAATAGGATATATGTCAAAGATATTCAGAAAATAGGGTATATGTCAAAGATATTCAGAAAATAGGGTATATGTCAAAGATATTCAGAAAATAGGGTATATGTCAAAGATATTCAGAAAATAGGGTATATGTCAAAGATATTCAGAAAATAGAGCATATGTCAAAGATATTTATTACAATTGGGGATCGTCTCAAAATGTGACAGTTTTTTTCAAATGAAGTTAGTTTCATTTGGCTCAGACCACCCACCCACCCTCTCCGAATGAAAGTGTAAAAAACAGAATACCGATGTATTATAAACCAAACTCCACCTAAAAATATAGGGTTTAGAACCATGTATTCTGCATATGCATGTCATGATAAAGGGTCTATCTATGAATAGTGTTGTCTGCACGTTTTTTACAGGGCGCTGCCATGTTTAATACTTAATCAATACAATAACAAGATACCGAAAGCAATCAGTGCAATCACAAACTACCGAAAGCCTATTTCTGCAATGTAAACAAGAACAAGAACATGCCATAAGCATTGTGGTATCTGTTGTTTACTATCTTTGGTCAAAACTTGTTTAATACATTATAGTATTATTTTTAATTTGACAACAGTATAAAACGTTCCAAGAATCGAAATCATTATTTTTTTTAATTTGCAAAAGAAGACTGTTGCTTTTCGTTGTGTATTAAATTTAGTTGTACCGCAAACAGGAAACCAGAGCTGTGTTATACACCCATTACTTATTCAGTACTAAAGAAACAGTACAATATACAGACTCAAAAGAAATTAAAATGATGTTCCATTCAATTTTATGCCGTTTTTTAAGCGCATTTTTAAAGATTTATTGACAAATCTCAATGTGCGATTTTGGTTTTTTACCAAATGTGACAGCTGAAAACCATCCACCTACCAAACGAAACTAACTTCGTTTGAAAAAACTGTCACATTTTGAGACGATCCCTTACCTGTATCAAAATACCAAACATTACAGAAATATCAAAATGATTAAAGAACCAATGTAATGCTCAAAATTCGGGAAAACATTTTGATTCCACTAATTTCATAATACTCAAAACAGGAATTTCCGTTTAAAGCACAGATGCATCCACACATTTTTAGTTCATCAATAAATATAGTCAGATTTACTTACCTTTGTTATTTAAGAAATAATTCATGGCAGCCATAGTTGGTATCTAGTTTTAACATGGGTAACATTATTTTCTTAAACATTTTCTCCTGAGCAAAAGCGAGGGATAAAATACAACAAAAATAATGTTATCCATATTAAACCATTATACAAACTATGGCTTCCATGAATTATTTTGATTCTAGTTGGAATAATCTAACTTATATTTTGAAGTGGAAGTCAGTAATGGAAATGCATGTAATAACAAAATCCACTAACCTTCATGTTTACAGTTGTTTTCCTATGGATAACTAGACGGTGATGTAATGAAATTACTGATATTTTCCCATTTGATGGCATTTTGAATTTAGTTACTTAAACAAGTAAAATGCTCACAAAGGTGTAAAATAAATCAGTAACCAGTGGCAATGTCACCAGCGTTCCTTGTAAACTATATCACCGGAATACGACAAATTACAAACGTCAAAGTCGATTGATGGTTGTGTTAAGTATTTTTTCCTTAAAAAAGATTATGTCGAGAAACAATTCGAGAATTTTTGTTTGTATGCATCATGGCCATGTATGAATACATGAATTTACTTAGGACTGATGTTTATAATTTGTTCGTAAATACGCAGGTGCGAAATTAAATATATCGGGAGTTTTATCACGGTATTATTTATATAGCCTGAGAAGGACGTCATGTTAGAATTGGAATCAAATAACCAAAGAGAAACTTTGTTTATTTACTGTATGTGTCTTCTCTTGACTGATATATTTTTCTTTCATAATTAAATGAATAATAAATTGCAAAAGCAAATTAGTATGTTGTTGTTTTTACATACAAACGCAAAACTTTTGTGGCCGTATTACGTTATGGCACCTTCATCATTGTCCGTCTGTAGACAAGAATGTTTTCTGTGTGGTAACTTAAGTTTTAGTTCACAGATCCTCCTGAATATTGAATTCAATCAACCATGGCACTAAATAAAGGTTGGTCTTCATTTCAGGTGTTGTAACCCTACCATGTTTCCAAACAAGAGGCCCTAGGGTGCAAATATGAATGTTTCTGTTATTTGTACTTGGAGAGTTCATTTTTCATCTGATTTTGATGGGTTTTTAGCTTACCTTGCCAAAGGCAATGTGAGCTTTTGCCATCACTTGGTATCTGTCGTCTTAACTTTTTATATCTTAATCTTCTCCTCTGAAACCGCTGAGCCATATAGACGAAACTTAGTAGGAAGCATCTATGGAAGGTCCTCTATAAAGATTGCTCATTTCGTTCCAATCCGTTAATAAACATGGTCACCATAGACAATTCTTGTTTCTTATTGTCGATTTCTAAAAATCTTCTTCTCTGAAACTGCTTGGCCAAATGAACCGAAACATCTATGGAAGATCCTCTAAAAAAATTGCTCATTTCGTCCCGATCTGTTAACAAACATGGCCACCATAGACAATATTAATTCTTGTTTCTTATTGGTCGATTTCTAAAAATCTTCTTCTCTGAAATTGCTTGGCCAAATGAACCGAAACATAGTAGGAAGCATCTATGGAAGGTCCTCTATAAATATTGCTCATTTCGTCCAGATCTGTTAACAAACATGGCCAACATAGTCAATTTTTATTTCTGGTTGGTCAAGTCCTAAAAATCTCTGAAACCATTTTGCCAAATAAAGCAACATTTTACAGGAAGCATCTATGGAAGGCGCTCTATAATATTTCTCCACTTCATCCCGATTGGACAAAAAAACATGGTTGCCATGGGCTATTCTTGTTTCTGATTGGCTGAAATTAAAGAAATCCTCTTCTCTGAAACTAGGAGGCACAATGAATTGTTACTTTGCAGGAATGGTGTATGGGAGATCTTGTAACAAATTTCCATATTTCGTGCAGATCATACTACTAATGTGGCCACCATAGGCAGTTCTTGTTTTTGATGGGCCAATTAACAAAAATCTTCTCTATAAATATTCCATGTAAAATTCCAGACAGCAATGTTCTTGCCCATTTGTGGTTTAAGTCAAAGGTATTACCCAGACCTTTAACTGACTTAAGTGTCCGAGTGGGTTTCTGCACCTCAATCCCACAGCAGGGTGTCAAATGTCAACTTCGATCCAAAAAATTGAGGGAGCTCTATAAATATCCCATGTAAAAACTCCAGACGGCAAAGTTCTTGCCCACTTGTGGTTTAAGTCAAAGGTATTGCCCAGACCTTTAACTGACTTAAGTGCCCGAGTGGGTTTCTGCACCTCAATCCCACAGCAGGGTTTCAAATGTCAACTTCGATCCAAAAAAATTGAGGGGGCTCTATAAATATCCCATGTAAAAACTCCAGAGGGCAAAGTTCTTGCCCACTTGTGGTTTAAGTCAAAGGTATTGCCCAGGCCATTAACTGACTTAAGTGCCTGAGTGGGTTTCTGCACCTCAATCCCACAGCAAGGTGTCAAATGTCATTTTCGATCCAAAAAATTTGGAGGGGGGCTCTATAAATATCCCATATAAAATTCCAGACGGCAAAGTTCTTGCCCACTTGGGGCTTAATTCAAAGGTATTGCCCAGGCCATTAACTGACTTAAGTGCCTGAGTGGGTTTCTGCATCTCAATTCCACAGCAGGGTGTCAAATGTCAATTTCGATCCAAAAAAATTGGAGGAGGGGGATCTATAAATATCCCATGTAAAATTACAGACGGCAAAGTTCTTGCCCACTTGGGGGTTTAATTCGAAGGTATTGCCCAGGCCTGGTTGGGTTTCTGCACGCAGTGATGGTCTATATACATGTAGTAATGGTCTATATACATGTAGTAATGGTCTATATACATGTAGTGATGGTCTATATACATGTAGTGATAGTCTATATACATGTAGTGATAGTCTATATACATGTAGTGATGGTCTATATACATGTAGTGATGGTCTATATACATGTAGTGATGGTCTATATACATGCAGTGATGGTCTATATACATGTAGTGATGGTCTATATACATGTAGTGATAGTCTATATACATGTAGTGATAGTCTATATACATGTAGTGATGGTCTATATACATGTAGTGATGGTCTATATACATGTAGTGATGGTTTATATACATGTAGTAATGGTCTATATACATGTAGTGATGGTTTATATACATTTGTACATGTAGTGATGGTCTATAAACATGCAGTGATGGTTTATATACATGTAGTGATGTTCTATATACATGTAGTGATGGTCTATATACATGTAGTGATAGTCTATATACATGTAGTGATAGTCTATATACATGTAGTGATGGTCTATATACATGTAGTGATGTTCTATATACATGTAGTGATGTTCTATATACATGTAGTGATGGTCTATATACATGTAGTGATAGTCTATATACATGTAGTGATGGTCTATATACATGTAGTAATGGTCTATATACATGTAGTGATGGTCTATATACATTTGTACATGTAGTGATGGTCTATAAACATGCAGTGATGGTCTATATACATGTAGTGATGTTCTATATACATGTAGTGATGGTCTATAAACATGCAGTGATGGTCTATATACATGTAGTGATGGTCTATATACATGTAGTGATAGTCTATATACATGTAGTGATGGTCTATATACATGTAGTGATAGTCTATATACCTGTAGTGATGGTATATATACATGTAGTAATGGTCTATATACATGTAATGATGGTCTATATACATGTAGTGATGGTATATATGCATTTGTACATGTAGTGATGGTCTATAAACATGCAGTGATGGTCTATATACATGTAGTAATGGTCTATATACATGTAGTGATGGTATATATACATGTAGTGATGGTCTATATACCTGTAGTGATGGTCTATATACATGTAGTAATGGTCTATATACATGTAGTGATGGTCTATATACATGCAGTGATGGTCTATATGGATTTGTACATGTAGTGATGGTCTATAAACATGCAGTGATGGTCTATATACATGTAGTAATGGTCTATATACCTGTAGTGATGGTATATATACATGTAGTGATGGTCTATATACCTGTAGTGATGGTCTATATACATGTAGTGATGTTCTATATACATGTAGTGATGGTCTATATACATGTAGTGATGGTTTATATACATGTAGTGATAGTCTATATACATGTAGTAATGGTCTATATACATGTAGTGGTGGTCTATATACCTGTAGTGATGGTCTATATACATGTAGTGATAGTCTATATACATGTAGTGATGGTTTATATACCTGTAGTGATGGTCTATATACATGTAGTGATGGCCTATATACATGTAGTGATGGTCTATATACCTGTAGTGATGGTCTATATACATGTAGTGATGGTCTATATACCTGTAGTGATGGTCTATATACCTGTAGTGATGCTCTATATACATGTAGTGATGGTCTATATACATGTAATGATAGTCTATATACATGTAGTGATGGTCTACATACATGCAGTGATGGTCTACATACATGTAGTGATAGTCTATATACCTGTAGTGATGGTCTATATACATGCTGTGATGGTCTGCATACATGTAGTGATGGTCTACATACATGTAGTGATGGTCTACATACATGTAGTGATAGTCTATATACATGTAGTGATGGTCTATATACATGCTGTGATGGTCTATATACATGCTGTGATGGTCTACATACATGCAGTGATGGTCTACATACATGCAGTGATGGTTTATATACATGTAGTGATGGTCTATATACATGTAGTGATGGTCTATATCAGTGTTCTCCATTTTTGCTCAGTGATAGGTGGTTGTTTTTTGTTGCTTTCTTTTATAGTGTGTTTTTATTTTTTCGCCGTTGCGCTTAGGTACGCGTAATCGCAACAAAAATAATACAAAGAATACTTTATATTTCCAATTTTATGGTACTACTTGCGACAGCAATTAAGCAATTTTATTATATTTTCAACATCTCTCTTAATTCTTCTTTCTCTTGTAATTTTCCTTGGCAAAAGAGATTTTATCACAATTTTTTTCAAAAGTTTTGATTTTTCTGTTAATTCCTTTGCTTTTTCAACCAAGATATGTCTCTTTCTAAGTTTCCCCCAAATGTTCATGGCTGTCCTGAAATCAAATTCTGAGTCATCCGGTCCATGTATTGAAATCATCATTAATCCTTGTAATATGGTGTTAGTCAGCCTGTTTGTTCCTCGGTGTTGTCTTCACTCTGGACATACAACTGAATCCCCTTTCACATTCAATACATTAGACAAACGAGCCGTATAATTATGTAATCAGAAGTGGAACGTGGATATTAACGTGTTCATTTTCTCAATTTTTTTTTTATTTGCATATATCAACTTAGAATCGGAACAAAATCAGTTTTTGAATTTCATAATTATAGATCAGTGTTATTTCATGGAATTTGAAAATTAAAAAAAAGCATCTGAAATTACTTTATGAGCATGTATATTAGCAATTTCCGTCGATACAAGTAAAAATTAAAAATAAAATTATATTTTACAAATATTTAATCTCCATTTTATTTTCAATTTTTGTTTTTCACAACTAAAAAAAAAGAATAAAAAGTAGTTTTTTTCTCATTACGACAGGTTGTACTTGTATAAAATTACTTCAACATGTTCGATCTTTCATTACCCTTGTCTCGGAAAAGTCGGATTGAAACCACTCGTAATTGTGTCACAAAATTAATCCTGACCCGGGGCAAATGTACAGTTAACTTGTACTTAATTGTTTAAAAAGAAAGATGATCAAATATGCTAATCGAAGGGCGTTATAATTTAAAAGAGAAATGTTTATACAGCACTTACATGTAAAAGTGTGTCACCGTTAGTGTATAGTTTGGAAGTAATTTTTTACCGGAATTGCGGAAGTTGTTAAAATCTTTTCACAGATAAATATTTCTGTCATTTTACAAAGTCAAATAATTCAAAAACATTTGCATGTGAATTATAACCCATTAAGAGATATGCTCGTACTTATTTCGTCATTAAAATTGTCAACTGTCCCCTGATTCAATATACGTTTAAAGACATTCTGACGATTGTAACATAAGAGCCACATGAAATGCAACACAGGATTTTAATTGGGATCAATACGCAAGTTGGGAAAACAATGTTAATTTTCCGACCAGCTTTGAAAAATGAATGCCGGTCGGAAGAGAATTATAGCTGGTCGGCGAAGCCGGCTATAACCAGCAATGGAGAACACTGTATATACATGTAGTGATAGTTTATATACATGTAGTGATGGCCTATATACATGTAATGATGCTCTATATACATGTAGTGATAGTCTATATACATGTAGTGATGGCCTATTATATACATGTAGTGGTGGTCTCTATACATGTAGTGATCGTCTACATACATGTAGTGATGGTCTATATACATGTAGTGATGGTCTATATACATGTAATGATGGTCTATATACATGTAGTGATGGTCTATATACATGTAGTGATGGTCTATCTACATGTAGTGATGGTCTATATACCTGTAGTGATAGTCTATATACATGTAGTGATGGTCTATATACATGTAGTGATGGTCTATATACATGTAGTGATGGTCTATATACATGTAGTGATGGTCTATATACATGTAGTGATGGTCTATATACATGTAATGATGGTCTATATACATGTAGTGATGGTCTATATACATGTAGTGATGGTCTAGATATAAGCAGTGATGGTCTATATACATGTAGTGATGGTCTATCTACATGTAGTGATGGTCTATCTACATGTAGTGATGGTCTATATACCTGTAGTGATAGTCTATATACATGTAGTGATGGTCTATATACATGTAATGATGGTCTATATACATGTAATGATGGTCTATATACAAGCAGTGATGGTCTATATACATGTAGTGATGGTCTATCTACATGTAGTGATGGTCTATATACCTGTAGTGATAGTCTATATACATGTAGTGATGGTCTATATACATGTAATGATGGTCTATATACATGTAGTGATGGTCTATATACATGTAATGATGGTCTATATACCTGTAGTGATGGTCTATATACATGCAGTGATGGTCTATACATGTAGTGATGGTCTATCTACATGTAGTGATGGTCTATATACCTGTAGTGATAGTCTATAAACATGCAGTGATGGTCTATATACATGTAATGATGGTCTATATACATGTAGTGATGGTCTATATACATGTAATGAGGGTCTATATACCTGTAGTGATGGTCTATATACATGCAGTGATGGTCTATACATGTAGTGATGTTCTACATACATGTAGTGATGGTCTATACACATGTAGTGGTCATATCAAGCTCAATGGGATATATGCGATCAATCAAAACCAAACATATTCACCAAGCTTAAAATTATTTAGTGAAAGGACATGATCTATATAGCGGAACGTGAAATTAAAGGATCGGACTAGCTTCTGTAGGTTTTTCTTTAGAAGCCCCTGTATGAAATCTGCCTCGTTCGAATGAAGGAACCAGTAGGCGAGAAGGGGAGTACAATTAGCATCCATAAGAATGCAGACTGTCTGTTGAAAATTATGTCCACCAAACATAACAAATATAGTGTCAATAAAAAAAATGGAGCATTTTGATGATATACGTTTGAGAGAACTTTACGGTACATATGAAGAATGTCCTGACAATTATTGAAAGTATCCTGATGCTTATTAGGTGTATTCCGATACTTATTCTATCGGAAAAAGAGTCTTTAGGTGTGAAACCACTAATTAATTTCTTTAAGGTTTTCTACTAAATTTGTGTTTTTTCGAGCCTACCTGGCAATTTTATCTTATGTTTAACCTTTCCAAAGCCATATATTTTCTGAAACGTACATGATTTCTCTACGTTCTGTCAAAATATCAGGCCATGTTTAAAATCTTGCAGTGAAATGCCATGCTACGGAAAACACCTACTCTAAA
This sequence comes from Bathymodiolus septemdierum, assembly GCA_963383655.1. Classification (NCBI taxonomy): domain Eukaryota; kingdom Metazoa; phylum Mollusca; class Bivalvia; order Mytilida; family Modiolidae; genus Bathymodiolus; species Bathymodiolus septemdierum. The sequence goes on along the minus strand of OY726530.1, from coordinate 35,888,814 downwards.
AATAGCTCGGTCATCCCCAAGAAATTAAGTATTTATAGGTCATGCATCAAATCCTCCATAGAGGTATTAAAATACAACTAAGTCCATCAAATATGGGCTCACAATAATCCCTATATATTTAACTTCAATTATCAATTTTAATTAGTCCATTCCATTCATTAGTTTTCACAATACTACAAAGTGAAAGGAACTTTTTTCTTGAAAAGGGACTACTTTCGTCTTTGACAGTCTCCGACTTTCACCTTCCATGTCTCTTAAACAATCTATCTGATATATATACCAAAGTTACAAGCTGCAGTGGCTCCACCTGCACGTAGACTGTGTAGACCGAATAATTTGATGTTCGGCACAAACGGAGAAAAAGCCTCTATGAATAGTTCTGTCATCCTTTGTATACTAAAGAGGTTTGTTGTCCTTATGGAAAATAAAATGATCTTTTGGACTTCGTCAGATTACGGAACAAATAAACATCACTATCCGAAGGATTACAACTCCATTCCAAATAATTTTCAAAATTTTTAACGGGACAAAATTTATTGCCGATCCTAGCAATAACTATTCTATCACCATCTCTGTAGATATTGGTTTTACTTTGCTGTATGAAAATGGACATATGACTTTGAAATAGAACATCACATGATTGAACATTTAACAATTCGGAAACTCTTAAAAATCCAGGGTTGTTATGGTTTTTTTCTAAAAAAATATTCTGATTCCCAATGTTGCTGAAAAAAATATTCTGATTTTGGTGGAGGAAAAAAAAAATAATCTGATTCAGAGTTTTTGTCATATAACCTAATGTTAAATTCTGGAAAAAAAATTCGCGCTTTGCGCGACAAAAAAAATAAATATTCTAACTCTCGTGTTGTTCGAAAAAAAAATTCTGAACGAAACAAAAAACCATAACCCCCCCTCCCCCTTCAAGTTATATGGTCGGTCCCTAAATCAGAATCTGTCGGAGAACTCATACTAGCAACTATACCCCCTTTGGACAATGGATCATCAGGTGAATTAGTATATGACGACAATATTTTTGCTCTATTACATCTATTAATGATTCTAATAGAGCCCCCAAATGTAATTCCACGAACACACGCTATATTATCAAATATAGATGTGAACATTCAAAATGTGAGACATTCTCCAAACTCTTCAAATTGGCAAAGCCTGTGGAGATGATGGTATTAGCCACCAAATGTAGAAGGCAACTTCTGAAACTATATGTTTACCCCCGAGTATTCTGTTTAGGTATTCTTTACGAACCTGTAAATTTCCATCTGACTGGAAATTAGTTAGAGTCATGCCTTCTTTTAAAAAGGATGACAAAAGCAGTCCCTCAAATTATAGGCCCATCTCACTTCTTAGCTGTGTTGGGAAAGTGATGGAACGTGTAGTATATAAATATATCTACAATTTTATTATTGAACATTCATTATTATATTCATATCAGTCTGGATTTTTACCTGGACATTCCACCGTTTACCAGTTACTTGAAATTTATCATAATATTTGCAAAAATATGGATAGTAGATTATCATCTATTATTATAGTTTGTGATATATCAAAGGCATTTGATAGGGTTTGGCATAAAGCCTTGATAAAAAAAAAACTGCAATCCTATGGTATCACTGGTGATCTTCTACACTGGCTAGATGACTATGTCAGTGATAGAAAGCAAAAGGTAGTTGTTAATAATGAATGTTCAAACCCCAATACTGTCAAAGCTGGTGTTCCCCAAGGATCGGTACTTGGACCGCTTCTTTTTCTACTCTACATAAACGATATAACAGATAACTTGGGTAATCTAGCACGCTTATTTGCTGATGACACTTCACTATCTTACTTCGGTAGAAACTATGATATTATGAAATCTGATATTAATAATGATTTATCAAAATTAAACGAATGGGCAAAACTGTGGTTAGTAGATTTTAATCCTAAAAAGACTAAAGCCCTAGTTATCTCAACTAGTGCTGTACCACATTTAGACCTACGATTTAATGGGGAACCGGTCGAAATTGTAAAAAACCATAAACATTTGGGATTAACTTTTGCATCAGATGGAAATTGGACAAATCATATTGATAACATTGTAAATGCCGCTTTCAAACAGGTTAATGTTCTCAGAAAACTAAAATTTACTCTTTCCAAGCAAACTATATCAAATATATATCTTACCTTCATAAGGCCAACATTAGAATATGCTTGCGAGGTATGGGATGGGTGTTTTGAACGAGAAGTAGCAAAACTCGAAAAAAAGCAATTATAATCAGCTAGAATAGTTACAGGACTAACAAAATTTGCAAGTAGAGACTCTCTGTACTATGAAACGGGATGGGAACCTTTGTCTTGTAGACGTAAATCTCGCAAACGGACAACATTTTACCAAATGCATAATAAAGTATGTCCTCAATACTTGTGTAATTGTCTACCTCCTACAGTATCTAGTATCAGTGATCATAATCTCCGAAACAATGAAAACTATACAACACCAAGAAGTACTTAGAATGTCTTTGACATCCTTTATACCATCTACTGTTTCATTATGGAATAATTTAGATCTAAATGTTAGAAATAGCCCAAATATATCATGCTTTAAATCTAGAATTAAAGAAAAAAACTGTTAAATCTCCGGAGTATTATGGTGAAGGGTCCAGAAAACTAAGCATACTCCATGCTATACTACGACATCAATGTAGCTCATTGAATTCTGATTTATATCGCATAAACATTACAAATGACCCCAGATGTCAATGTGGTGCACCGTATGAAGATTCAATTCATTATCTAATGGAATGTCCATTATACCAAAACGAGAGATATTGTCTTTTTAGAAACTTAAGAGAAACCAACAAAAATATAGAAACATTACTCTTTGGAGACGATGAAATTAGTATAAACGAAAATTATAATATCTTCAATAAAGTTCGAGCATATATTAGACAAACAAACAGATTCTAATCAGTGGTCGGTCATCTGGTCTACATCTACATCAATTTATTTCCCATGTTTCACTATATTGTGTTAAATATTATTTATATTTGTGTATGTGCTATTTTTGTTGACATTATTATATGTGTATTATTTGTAGGGAGAGGACAGTCCATAAGTTGTGTTAACTTTTTGTCCAATCCCATTGCTGTTTTATTTGCAATAAAATAATATTAAACTAAAAAACTGATTTATTACCTTTACCAAGAGTATAGTATTCCTTGTTAGTTGGTAAATCAATACAGCCCTTCACCTCACTAATGAACCCTTCACCTGTAGCACAGGCGCTTGTGTAGAGTCAAACATATGCTCGCTATGGTATTTTAGGTACATAGCGAGGATATGTTTGACTCTACACAAGCGCACCATTTTAGGTACATAGCGAGCATATTTTTGACTCTACACAAGCGCCTGTGCCTGCAGGAGATACAATTGGCCAATAATTTGCCGATTTCCATAAAGGCAAAATAATTGTTCTATGTGCCGTACATTTATATAATAATGTTGTGTTAGCAATGATTATGCCAATATAGTGATCAGGGTTGAAGACATAGTGCACGACTCGAAGAGTTCTTTCCATGTAGAACTCTTACTTGATTCACATGCAGACCACATACCATGTGCAATATTAGTGGGTATTTCTACAATATAACCACCATATCCAGTATTACTGGCATCGCTATAAACGATTAACTGACAAGATAAGTCTGAAGTAAATTGTTTACCGTTTACTTCGGTTAAATTATCTTTCCAAAATTTAATTTGATTCAAGCTACTATCTGTCAACACAATACAACTGTTCCATGAAGTTTTCTCTAAAATGTCGATGCTTAAGTGTTTAGTCATGATATATGCTACATTACCAATAACGTATGACATAGATACAATTTGTCCGACCAAGGATGCAGCTAATCTAGAATGCACTTTACCGTATGTAGTAATGTAAAACTCAATGTTATCAATAGTTTTGAGGACATTTTGAAGTCTATCATTCGGTATTTTTATAACACTTTTGTCAGTGTCAATAGAGTAACCCAAGAATACTACATGTTTAATAGGTGACCACTTCGACTTTTCATTTTTAGGAACAAAACCACTCATTATTAAATCTTGTTTGACTTGCTCAGACATAGTTTTGCAAATTCTTTCATCCGTATGCGTACATAAACCGTCATCTAAATACATTAAAACCTGTTTTCCTTCACCTCGCCACTTTTTTATGAGAGGTCTGGTAATTTTAGTGAATATGTAACAAGCAGAACTTAGAGCAAACGGAAATACTAAAAATTTATACCACTTAATGCTTCCGCACTTCCAGGAGAATCCTATAGAAAATCTGTTTGTGGAAGAAAAATGTTTACATGGTGATATGCTGAGACGACATCGAACTGGAAACAGAAAGAATTGTTCGTAATAAATTCCACAGCTATGCGAATATCTTCGAATTTAATACTGGTTTTGCAAATATGTTTATTAACATGTCTGAGATCTAAAATCAAACGTTTCTTTCTACTGTTGTTAGATGCAGAAACAGTTAGTGGATTAACGACATACGGTTGATTTTCACATTCTTCAATTAAACCCCCTATCAAACGATCACGAATAGCATACCCGTTTAAAATGGTATCCAAAATATAATCATAACATCCAATACTCTTCCAAAATGAATAATGATTTTTTAATCTGTCCTTAACAATGATGTTAGCCTGGCCTTGTTCATATTCGTAATAATCATGAGTAAGATTATCTGATTCATTAACAGAAAGTTCTAATTTAGTGGCAATATCTGTTGTAATTAAACTTTACTTATCTTTTATGAATTTGGTTTTATTTTGGTTTTGGCATGGCTGTTCTGGGGTTGAAAGGACATTGGCTTCTCCAGTGTTGGAAAGATCCACAGCCATAACATTCTCCTTGTTGTTGACTTCGGCGCTGATATCCGCTCGTACTAGGCATGGGTTGTCCATGGTACAGGACAGGTCCATTTGTATCATGTTTGAGGCTCACGAAAGGGCTGATTTTTAGCTTGAGCTTTAACAGCTTTCATAGCATCTTTAAGAGAGACGTCCTGTTCCTGAGAATCGGAATGTCGGTCAGCCATTGTCGGAAAATTAACAAAAAATTAAGATGTGTACTCTTTGGCGCTGTCGTGCTGAATGACCGAAACCCCCGTTTTGCGGGAAAAACGGCCGTGCGACTAGCAAGCCACCTATAGATAATGAAATACAGCAAGAGAAAATAATTCACTCTAATTCGCTGCGTTCAAACGCATAAAATTATATTTAACAATATTCCGATTAAATACATGAACGGCTATTTAAATAAACCATCATTTACTTGAGGTCGAAACTTAAAGGAAGGGTCCGGGTGGGTCAATAAGTTAGGTAGTTGGATTATCTAACAACTCATACAAGCATATCACCAATACGACGTGGGTTCGCGCCCGGCTTTATAAATTACAAAAAGGGTGCACTCGACTCGCAGCCGCAAGTGATAAAGTTTACCAGTTGTTTGCCTATGGTCGGTGGTTCTCTCTGGGTACTCCGGTTTCTTCCACCACTAAAACTGGTCGCCATGATATAGCTGAAATATCAAAAATCAAATCAAATCGAAACTTAAAGGGGTGCAAAGTTTTAATTTTAACTTTCAGTCATTGTTTATTTTCTTTAAGAATTCTGATACGATTTGTGCCAAACATTGATTAGATGAAACTTACCATTTGAAGCGTTTGGAGTGAGTGAGTGATTGTTGTTTAACGCCAATTCAGCAATTTTTTAGCTATATCATGGCGAGAACAAGTTAATTTTCATTGAGATTATGATGAGGCCCGCTTTATTCTAGACCACACGCTGAGTTGGGTTTTTATAATGCTAGCATACTGAAACAACAGTCCGCGGGTAGACATGTTGCTCCACTCGGACACATTATCCTGATTCCGTGCCAACCAGTCTTTGCTCTTTCTCCTTAATACTGCGTGCTTAGTGGAGAAGCAACAAATACCAATTTTATAATCTTTGGTTTGACCCGACCTGCATGCGCTCGAACCCACGATCTACCCGGCGCACTCGAGGCGAACACGCTCCATCATTACGCCACCGATGCGTTTTGAAGCGTTTGGTCACACACAGACGATTTGCTTTTGTGGTTCTTGATGTTCATGTTTTTCATCTTTTGTTTTTATAATTTTTCTTCATCAATATTTGTATTTATGCTGTTATCGTTTTCGAATCGTTCGTTCACTGGACAATCTCTCCTACCAAGGTACCATACGTTCATCTTATTATATTTTCATATATATTTAAAGACAAAATGATAAACAACCGCTATCACCACTTGGAAAATTGCAGATTATTTATTCCAAAATTATGATCTCTCTTATGTGAGCTACAATCATCTTAATCATTTATAGCCGTCTTCTTATTAATGGTGATGTATATGGTATTGAGTTGCTATTACTTTGATATTGTTTGTTGAGTTGAGAATATTTTTATGCTATTACTTTAACATGATATTGTTTGGTGAGTTGAGAATGTTTTTATGCTATTACTTTAACATGATATTGTTTGGTGAGTTTAAAATGTTTTTATGCTATTACTTTAACATGATATTGTTTGGTGAGTTTAGAATGTTTTTATGCTATTACTTTAACATGATATTGTTTGGTGAGTTTAGAATGTTTGTTATGCTATTACTTTAACATGATATTGTTTGTTGAGTTGAGAATGTTTTTATGCTATTACTTTAACATGATATTGTTAGTTGAGTTGAGAATGTTTTTATGCTATTACTTTAACATGATATTGTTTGGTGAGTTTAGAATGTTTTTATGCTATTACTTTAACATGATATTGTTTCGTGAGTCTAGAATGTTTTTATGCTATTACTTTAACATGATATTGTTTGTTGAGTTGAGAATGTTTTTATGCTATTACTTTAACATGATATTGTTAGTTGAGTTGAGAATGTGTTTATGCTATTACTTTAACATGATATTGTTTGGTGAGTTGAGAATGTTTTTATGCTATTACTTTAACATGATATTGTTTGGTGAGTTGAGAATGTTCTTATGCTATTACTTTAACATGATATTGTTAGTTGAGTTGAGAATGTTTTTATGCTATTACTTTAACATGATATTGTTAGTTGAGTTGAGAATGTTTTTATGCTATTACTTTAACATGATATTGTTAGTTGAGTTGAGAATGTGTTAATGCTATTACTTTAACATGATATTGTTTGGTGAGTTTAGAATGTTTTTATGCTATTACTTTAACATGATATTGTTTGTTGAGTTGAGAATGTATTTATGCTATTACTTTAACATGCTATTGTTTGGTGAGTTTAGAATGTTTTTATGCTATTACTTTAACATGATATTGTTTGTTGAGCTTAGAATGTTTGAATGCTATTACTTTAACATGATATTGTTTGGTGAGTTGAGAATGTTCTTATGCTATTACTTTAACATGATATTGTTAGTTGAGTTTAGAATGTTTTTATGCTTTTACTTTAACATGATATTGTGTGTTGAGTTGAGAATGTTTTTATGCTATTACTTTAACATGATATTGTTTGTTGAGTTTAGAATGTTTTTATGCTATTACTTTAACATGATATTGTTTGGTGAGTTGAGAATGTCTTTATGCTATTACTTTAACATGATATTGTTAGTTGAGTTTAGAATGCTTTTATGCCATTACTTTAACATGATATTGTTAGTTGAGTTGAGAATGTTTTTTATGCTATTACTTTAACATGATATTGTTTGGTGAGTTGAGAATGTTTTTATGCTATTACTTTAGCATGATATTGTTAGTTGAGTTGAGAATGTGTTTATGCTATTACTTTAACATGATATTGTTTGGTGAGTTGAGCATGTTTTTATGCTATTACTTTAACATGATATTGTTTGGTGAGTTGAGAATGTTTGCATGCTATTACTTTAACATGATATTGTTTGGTGAGTTGAGAATGTTCTTATGCTATTACTTTAACATGATATTGTTAGTTGAGTTTAGAATGTTTTTATGCTATTACTTTAACATGATATTGTTAGTTGAGTTGAGAATGTTTTTATGCTATTACTTTAACATGATATTGTTTGGTGAGTTGAGAATGTTTTTATGCTATTACTTTAACATGATATTGTTAGTTGAGTTGAGAATGTGTTTATGCTATTACTTTAACATGACATTGCTTGGTGAGTTTAGAATGTTTTTATGCTATTACGTTAACATGATATTGCTTGTTGAGTTTAGAATGTTTTTATGCTATTACTTTAACATGATATTGTTTGGTGAGTTTAGAATGTTCTTATGCTTTTACTTTAACATGATATTGTTAGTTGAGTTTAGAATGTTTTTATGCTTTTACTTTAACATGATATTGTGCGTTGAGTTTAGAATGTTTTTATGTTGTTACTTTAACATGATATTGTTTGTTGAGTTTATAATGTTTTTATGCTATTACTTTAACATGATATTGTTTGGTGAGTTGAGAAAGTTTTTATGCTATTACTTTAACATGATATTGTTAGTTGAGTTTAGAATGCTTTTATGCCATTACTTTAACATGATATTGTTAGTTGAGTTTAGAATGTTTTTATGCTATTACTTTAACATGATATTGCTTGGTGAGTTGAGAATGTTTTTATGCTATTACTTTAACATGATATTGTTAGTTGAGTTGAGAATGTGTTTATGCTATTACTTTAACATGATATTGTTTGGTGAGTTGAGAATGTTCTTATGCTATTACTTTAACATGATATTGTTAGTTGAGTTTAGAATGTTTTTATGCTTTTACTTTAACATGATATTGTGTGTTGAGTTTAGAATGTTTTTATGCTATTACTTTAACATGATATTGTTTGTTGAGTTTAAAATGTTTTTATGCTATTACTTTAACATGATATTGTTTGTTGAGTTTAGAATGTTTTTATGCTATTACTTTAACATGATATTGTTTGGTGAGTTGAGAATGTTTTTATCCTATTACTTTAACATGATATTGTTTGCTGAGTTGAGAATGTTTTTATGCTATTACATTAACATGATATTGTTTGGTGAGTTGAGAATGTTTTTATCCTATTACTTTAACATGATATTGTTTGTTGAGTTTAGAATGTTTTTATGCTATTACATTAACATGATATTGTTTGGTGAGTTGAGAATGTTTTTATCCTATTACTTTAACATGATATTGTTTGTTGAGTTGAGAATGTTTTTATGCTACTACTTTAACATGATATTGTTTGTTGAGTTGAGAATGTTTTCATGCTATTACTTTAACATAATATTGTTTGGTGAGTTGAGAATGTTTTTATGTTATTACTTTAACATGATATTGTTTGGTGAGTTGAGAATGTGTTTATGCTATTACTTTAACATGATATTGTTTGGTGAGTTTAGAATGTTTTTATGCTATTACTTTAACATGATATTGTTTGGTGAGTTGAGAATGTTTTTATGCTATTACTATAACATGATATTGTTTGGCGAGTTGATAATGTTTTTATGCTATTACTTTAACATGATATTGTTTGGTGAGTTTAGAATATGTTTATGCTATTACTTTAACATGATATTGTTTGGTGAGTTGAGAATGTTTTTATGCTATTACTTTAAAATGATATTGTTTGGTGAGTTGAGAATGTTTTTATGCTATTTCTTTCACATGATATTGTTTGTTGAGCTTATAATGTTTTTATGCTATTACTTTAACATGATATTGTTTGTTGAGTTTAGAATGTTTTTATGCTATTACTTTAACATGATATTGTTTGTTAAGTTTAGAATGTTTTTATGATATTACTTTAGCATGATATTGTTTGGTGAATTTAGAATGTTTTTATGCTATTAATTTAACATGATATTGTTAGTTGAGTTTATAATGTTTTTATACTATTACTTTAACATGATATTGTTTGGTGAGTTTAGAATGTTTGATAGGCTATTACTTTAACATGATATTGTTTGGTGAGTTTAGAATGTGTTTATACGATTACTTTAACATGACATTATTTGTTGAGTTTAGAATGTTTTTATACTATTACTTTAACATGATATTGTTTGGTGAGTTGAGAATGTTTTTATGCTATTACTTTAACATGATATTGCTGGTTGAGTTTAGAATTTTTTTATGCTATTACTTTAACATGATATTGTTTGTTGAGCTTAGAATGTTTTTATGATATTACTTTAACATGCTATTGTTTGATGAGTTGAGAATGTTTGTATGCTATTAATTTAACATGATATTGTTAGTTGAGTTTAGAATGTTTTTATGCTATTACTTTAACATGATATTGTTTGGTTAGTTTAGAATGTTTTTGTGGTATTACTTTAACATGATATTGTTTGTTGAGTTTAGAATGTTTTTATGCTATTACTTTAACATGATATTGTTTGTTGAGCTTAGAATGTTTTTATACTATTACTTTAACATGATATTGGGTGGTGAGTTGAGAATGTTTTTATGCTATTACTTTAACATGATATTGTTTGGTGAGTTTAAAATGTTTTTTGCTATTACTTTAACATTATATTGCTTGTTGAGTTTAAAATGTTTTTATGCTATTACTTTAACATGATATTGTTTGGTGAGTTTAGAATGTTTTTATGCTATTAAATTAACATGATAATGTTTGTTGAGTTTATAATGTTTCATGCTATTACTTTAACATGATATTGTTAGTTGAGTTTAGAATGTTTTCATGCTATTACTTTAGCATGATATTGTTTGTTGAGTTTAGAATGTTTGCTATGCTATTACTTTAACATGATATTGTTTGTTGAGTTTAGAATGTTTGCTATGCTATTACTTTAACATGATATTGTTTGGTGAGCTTAGAATACTTTTATGCTATTACTTTAACATGATATTGTTTGGTGAGTTAAGAATGTTTTTATGCTATTACTTTAACATGATATTTTTGGGTGAGTTGAGAATGTGTTTATGCTATTACTTTAACATGATATTGTTTGGTGAGTTTAGAATGTTTTTATGCTATTACTTTAACATGATATTCTTTGGTGAGTTTAGAATGTTTTTATGCTATTACCTTAACATGATATTGTTTGGCGAGTTGATAATGTTTTTATGCTATTACTTTAACATGATATTGTTTGATGAGTTTAGAAGATGTTTATGCTATTACTTTAACATGACATTATTTGTTGAGTTTAGAATGTTTTTATACTATTACTTTAACATGATATTGTTTGGTGAGTTGAGAATGTTTTTATGCTATTACTTTAACATGATATTGTTAATTGAGTTTAGAATGTTTTTAGGCTATTACTTTAACATGATATTGTTTGGTGAGTTTAGAATGTTTGATATGCTATTACTTTAACATGATATTGTTTGGTGAGTTTAGAATGTTTTTATACTATTACTTTAACATGACATTATTTGTTGAGTTTAGAATGTTTTTATACTATTACTTTAACATGATATTGTTTGGTGAGTTGAGAATGTTTTTATGCTATTACTTTAACATGATATTGTTAATTGAGTTTAGAATGTTTTTAGGCTATTACTTTAACATGATATTGTTTGGTGAGTTTAGAATGTTTTTATGCTATTATTTTAACATGATATTGTTTGGTGAGTTTAGAATGTTTTATGCTATTACTTTAACATGATATTTTTTGGTGAGTTTCGAATGTTTTTATGCTATTACTTTAACATGATATTGCTGGTTGAGTTTAGAATGTTTTTATGCTATTACTTTAACATGATATTGTTTGTTGAGCTTAGAATGTTTTTATGATATTACTTTAACATGATATTGTTTGATGAGTTGAGAATGTTTGTATGCTATTAATTTAACATGATATTGTTTGTTGAGATTAGAATGTTTTTATGCTATTACTTTAACATGATATTGTTTGGTTAGTTTAGAATGTTTTTGTGGTATTACTTTAACATGATATTGTTTGTTGAGTTTAGAATGTTTTTATGCTATTACTTTAACATGATATTGTTTGTTGAGCTTAGAATGTTTTTATACTATTACTTTAACATGATATTTTGTGGTGAGTTGAGAATGTTTTTATGCTATTACTTTAACATGATATTGTTTGGTGAGTTTAAAATGTTTTTATGCTATTACTTTAACATGACATTGTTTGTTGAGTTGAGAATGTTTTTATGCTATTACTTTAACATGATATTGTTTGGTGAGTTTAGAATGTTTTTATGCTATTAAATTAACATGATAATGTTTGTTGAGTTTATAATGTTTTTATGCTATTACTTTAACATGATATTGTTTGTTGAGTTTAAAATGTTTTTATGCTATTACTTTAACATGATATTGTTTGTTGAGTTTAAAATGTTTTTATGCTATTACATTAACATGATATTGTTTGGTGAGCTTAGAATGTTTTTATACTATTACTTTAACATGATATTGTGTGGTGAGTTGAGAATGTTTTTATGCTATTACTTTAACATGATATTGTTTGTTGAGCTTAGAATGTTTTTATACAATTACTTTAACATGATATTGTGTGGTGAGTTGAGAATGTTGTTATGCTATTACTGTAACATGACATTGTTTGTTGAGTTGAGAATGTTTTTATGCTATTACTTTAACATGATATTGTTTGGTGAGTTTAGAATGTTTTTATGCTATTAAATTAACATGATAATGTTTGTTGAGTTTATAATGTTTTTATGATATTACTTTAACATGATATTGTTTGTTGAGTTTAAAATGTTTTTATGCTATTACTTTAACATGATATTGTTTGTTGAGTTTAAAATGTGTTTATGCTATTACTTTAACATGATATTGTTTGGTGAGTTTAGAATGTTTTTATGCTATTAAATTAACATGATAATGTTTGTTGAGTTTATAATGTTTTTATGCTATTACTTTAACATGATATTGTTTGGTGAGTTTAGAATGTGTTTATGCTATTACTTTAACATGATATTGTTTGGCGAGTTGATAATGTTTTTATGCTATTACTTTAACATGATATTGTTTGGTGAGTTTAGAATGTGTTTATGCTATTACTTTAACATGATATTGTTTGGTGAGTTGAGAATGTTTTTATGCTATTACTTTAACATGATATTGTTTGGCGAGTTGAGAATGTTTTTATGCTATTACTTTAAAATGATATTAATTGGTGAGTTGAGAATGTTTTTATGCTATTACTTTAACATGATATTGTTTGTTAAGTTTAGAATGTTTTTATGATATTACTTTAGCATGATATTTTTTGGTGTGTTTAGAATGTTTTTATGCTATTACTTTAACATGATATTGTTAGTTGAGTTTATAATGTTTTATGCTATTACTTTAACATGATATTGTTAGTTGAGTTTAGAATGTTTGATAGGCTATTACTTTAACATGATATTGTTTGGTGAGTTTATAATGTTTTATGCTATTACTTTAACATGATATTGTTTGTTGAGTTTAGAATGTTTTTATGCTATTACTTTAACATGATATTGCTTGGTGAGTTTAGAATGTTTTTATACTATTACTTTAACATGATATTGTTTGGTGAGTTTAGAATGTTTTTATACTATTACTTTAACATGATATTGTTTGGTGAGTTTAGAATGTTTTTATACTATTACTTTAACATGATATTGTTTGGTGAGTTTAGAATGTTTTTATACTATTACTTTAACATGATATTGTTTGTTGAGTTTAGAATGTTTTTATGCTACTACTTTAACATGATATTGTTTGGCGAGTTGAGAATGTTTTATGCTATTACTTTAGCATGATATTGTTTGGTGAGTTTATAATGTTTTATGCTATTAATTTAACATGATATTGTTTGTTGAGTTTAGAATGTGTTTATGCTATTACTTTAACATGATATTGTTTGATGAGTTGAGAATGTTTTATGCTATTACTTTAACATGATATTGTTTGGTGAGTTTATAATGTTTTATGCTATTAATTTAACATGATATTGTTTGTTGAGTTTAGAATGTTTTTATGCTATTACTTTAACATGATATTGTTTGGTGAGTTGAGAATGTTTTTATAATATTACTTTAACATGATATTGTTTGGTGAGTTTAAAATGTTTTTATACTATTACTTTAACATGATATTGTGTGGTGAGTTTAGAATGTTTTTATACTATTACTTTAACATGACATTGTTTGTTAAATTTAGAATGCTTTTATACTATTACTTTAACATGATAATTTGTGGTGAGTTTAGAATGTTTTTATGCTATTACTTTAACATGATATTGTTTGTTGAGTTGAGAATGTTTTTATGCTATTACTTTAACATGATATTGTTTGTTGAGTTTAGAATGTTTTTATGCTATTACTTTAACATGATATTGTTTGTTGAGCTTAGAATGTTTTTATGCTATTACTTTAACATGATATTGTGTGGTGAGTTGAGAATGTTTTTATGCTATTACTTTAACATGATATTGTTAGTTGAGTTGAGAATGTTTTTATGCTATTACTTTAACATGATATTGTTTGGTGAGTTTAGAATGTTTTTATGCTATTACTTTAACATGATATTGTTTGTTGAGCTTAGAATGTTTTTATGCTATTACTTTAACATGATATTGTGTGGTGAGTTGAGAATGTTTTTATGCTATTACTTTAACATGATATTGTTTGGTGAGTTTAGAATGTTTTTATACTATTACTTTAACATGACATTGTTTGTTGAGTTTAGAATGTTTTTATGCTACTACTTTAACATGATATTGTTTGGTGAGTTGAGAATGTTTTATGCTATTACTTTAACATGATATTGTTTGGTGAGTTTATAATGTTTTATGCTATTAATTTAACATGATATTGTTTTTTGAGTTTAGAATGTTTTTATACTATTACTTTAACATGACATTGTTTGTTGAATTTAGAATGCTTTTATACTATTACTTTAACATGATATTGTGTGGTGAGTTTAGAATGTTTTTATGCTATTACTTTAACATGATATTGTTTGTTGAGTTGAGAATGTTTTTATGCTATTACTTTAACATGATATTGTTTGTTGAGTTTAGAATGTTTTTATGCCATTACTTTAACATGATATTGTTTGTTGAGCTTAGAATGTTTTTATGCTATTACTTTAACATGATATTGTGTGGTGAGTTGAGAATGTTTTTATGCTATTACTTTAACATGATATTGTTAGTTGAGTTGAGAATGTTTTTATGCTATTACTTTAACATGATATTGTTTGGTGAGTTTAGAATGTTTTTATGCTATTACTTTAACATGATATTGTTTGTTGAGCTTAGAATGTTTTTATGCTATTACTTTAACATGATATTGTGTGGTGAGTTGAGAATGTTTTTATGCTATTACTTTAACATGATATTGTTTGGTGAGTTTAGAATATTTTTATACTATTACTTTAACATGACATTGTTTGTTGAGTTTAGAATGTTTTTATGCTACTACTTTAACATGATATTGTTTGGTGAGTTGAGAATGTTTTATGCTATTACTTTAACATGATATTGTTTGGTGAGTTTATAATGTTTTATGCTATTAATTTAACATGATATTGTTTGTTGAGTTTAGAATGTTTGATATGCTATTACTTTAACATGATATTGTTTGGTGAGTTTAGAATGTTTTTATACTATTACTTTAACATGACATTATTTGTTGAGTTTAGAATGTTTTTATACTATTACTTTAACATGATATTGTTTGGTGAGTTGAGAATGTTTTTATGCTATTACTTTAACATGATATTGTTAATTGAGTTTAGAATGTTTTTAGGCTATTACTTTAACATGATATTGTTTGGTGAGTTTAGAATGTTTTTATGCTATTATTTTAACATGATATTGTTTGGTGAGTTTAGAATGTTTTATGCTATTACTTTAACATGATATTTTTTGGTGAGTTTCGAATGTTTTTATGCTATTACTTTAACATGATATTGCTGGTTGAGTTTAGAATGTTTTTATGCTATTACTTTAACATGATATTGTTTGTTGAGCTTAGAATGTTTTTATGATATTACTTTAACATGATATTGTTTGATGAGTTGAGAATGTTTGTATGCTATTAATTTAACATGATATTGTTTGTTGAGATTAGAATGTTTTTATGCTATTACTTTAACATGATATTGTTTGGTTAGTTTAGAATGTTTTTGTGGTATTACTTTAACATGATATTGTTTGTTGAGTTTAGAATGTTTTTATGCTATTACTTTAACATGATATTGTTTGTTGAGCTTAGAATGTTTTTATACTATTACTTTAACATGATATTTTGTGGTGAGTTGAGAATGTTTTTATGCTATTACTTTAACATGATATTGTTTGGTGAGTTTAAAATGTTTTTATGCTATTACTGTAACATGACATTGTTTGTTGAGTTGAGAATGTTTTTATGCTATTACTTTAACATGATATTGTTTGGTGAGTTTAGAATGTTTTTATGCTATTAAATTAACATGATAATGTTTGTTGAGTTTATAATGTTTTTATGCTATTACTTTAACATGATATTGTTTGTTGAGTTTAAAATGTTTTTATGCTATTACTTTAACATGATATTGTTTGTTGAGTTTAAAATGTTTTTATGCTATTACATTAACATGATATTGTTTGGTGAGCTTAGAATGTTTTTATACTATTACTTTAACATGATATTGTGTGGTGAGTTGAGAATGTTTTTATGCTATTACTTTAACATGATATTGTTTGTTGAGCTTAGAATGTTTTTATACTATTACTTTAACATGATATTGTGTGGTGAGTTGAGAATGTTTTTATGCTATTACTTTAACATGATATTGTTTGGTGAGTTTAAAATGTTTTTATGCTATTACTGTAACATGACATTGTTTGTTGAGTTGAGAATGTTTTTATGCTATTACTTTAACATGATATTGTTTGGTGAGTTTAGAATGTTTTTATGCTATTAAATTAACATGATAATGTTTGTTGAGTTTATAATGTTTTTATGATATTACTTTAACATGATATTGTTTGTTGAGTTTAAAATGTTTTTATGCTATTACTTTAACATGATATTGTTTGTTGAGTTTAAAATGTTTTTATGCTATTACTTTAACATGATATTGTTTGGTGAGTTTAGAATGTTTTTATGCTATTAAATTAACATGATAATGTTTGTTGAGTTTATAATGTTTTTATGCTATTACTTTAACATGATATTGTTTGGTGAGTTTAGAATGTGTTTATGCTATTACTTTAACATGATATTGTTTGGCGAGTTGATAATGTTTTTATGCTATTACTTTAACATGATATTGTTTGGTGAGTTTAGAATGTGTTTATGCTATTACTTTAACATGATATTGTTTGGTGAGTTGTGAATGTTTTTATGCTATTACTTTAACATGATATTGTTTGGCGAGTTGAGAATGTTTTTATGCTATTACTTTAAAATGATATTAATTGGTGAGTTGAGAATGTTTTTATGCTATTACTTTAACATGATATTGTTTGTTAAGTTTAGAATGTTTTTATGATATTACTGTAGCATGATATTTTTTGGTGTGTTTAGAATGTTTTTATGCTATTACTTTAACATGATATTGTTAGTTGAGTTTATAATGTTTTATGCTATTACTTTAACATGATATTGTTAGTTGAGTTTAGAATGTTTGATAGGCTATTACTTTAACATGATATTGTTTGGTGAGTTTATAATGTTTTATGCTATTACTTTAACATGATATTGTTTGTTGAGTTTAGAATGTTTTTATGCTATTACTTTAACATGATATTGCTTGGTGAGTTTAGAATGTTTTTATACTATTACTTTAACATGATATTGTTTGGTGAGTTTAGAATGTTTTTATACTATTACTTTAACATGATATTGTTTGGTGAGTTTAGAATGTTTTTATACTATTACTTTAACATGATATTGTGTGGTGAGTTTAGAATGTTTTTATACTGTTACTTTAACATGTCATTGTTTGTTGAGTTTAGAATGTTTTTATGCTACTACTTTAACATGATATTGTTTGGCGAGTTGAGAATGTTTTATGCTATTACTTTAGCATGATATTGTTTGGTGAGTTTATAATGTTTTATGCTATTAATTTAACATGATATTGTTTGTTGAGTTTAGAATGTGTTTATGCTATTACTTTAACATGATATTGTTTGATGAGTTGAGAATGTTTTATGCTATTACTTTAACATGATATTGTTTGGTGAGTTTATAATGTTTTATGCTATTACTTTAACATGATATTGTTTGTTGAGTTTAGAATGTTTTTATGCTATTACTTTAACATGATATTGTTTGGTGAGTTGAGAATGTTTTTATAATATTACTTTAACATGATATTGTTTGGTGAGTTTAAAATGTTTTTATACTATTACTTTAACATGATATTGTGTGGTGAGTTTAGAATGTTTTTATACTATTACTTTAACATGACATTGTTTGTTGAATTTAGAATGCTTTTATACTATTACTTTAACATGATATTGTGTGGTGAGTTTAGAATGTTTTTATGCTATTACTTTAACATGATATTGTTTGTTGAGTTGAGAATGTTTTTATGCTATTACTTTAACATGATATTGTTTGTTGAGTTTAGAATGTTTTTATGCTATTACTTTAACATGATATTGTTTGTTGAGCTTAGAATGTTTTTATGCTATTACTTTAACATGATATTGTGTGGTGAGTTGAGAATGTTTTTATGCTATTACTTTAACATGATATTGTTAGTTGAGTTGAGAATGTTTTTATGCTATTACTTTAACATGATATTGTTTGGTGAGTTTAGAATGTTTTTATGCTATTACTTTAACATGATATTGTTTGTTGAGCTTAGAATGTTTTTATGCTATTACTTTAACATGATATTGTGTGGTGAGTTGAGAATGTTTTTATGCTATTACTTTAACATGATATTGTTTGGTGAGTTTAGAATGTTTTTATACTATTACTTTAACAAGACATTGTTTGTTGAGTTTAGAATGTTTTTATGCTACTACTTTAACATGATATTGTTTGGTGAGTTGAGAATGTTTTATGCTATTACTTTAACATGATATTGTTTGGTGAGTTTATAATGTTTTATGCTATTAATTTAACATGATATTGTTTTTTGAGTTTAGAATGTTTTTATACTATTACTTTAACATGACATTGTTTGTTGAATTTAGAATGCTTTTATACTATTACTTTAACATGATATTGTGTGGTGAGTTTAGAATGTTTTTATGCTATTACTTTAACATGATATTGTTTGTTGAGTTGAGAATGTTTTTATGCTATTACTTTAACATGATATTGTTTGTTGAGTTTAGAATGTTTTTATGCCATTACTTTAACATGATATTGTTTGTTGAGCTTAGAATGTTTTTATGCTATTACTTTAACATGATATTGTGTGGTGAGTTGAGAATGTTTTTATGCTATTACTTTAACATGATATTGTTAGTTGAGTTGAGAATGTTTTTATGCTATTACTTTAACATGATATTGTTTGGTGAGTTTAGAATGTTTTTATGCTATTACTTTAACATGATATTGTTTGTTGAGCTTAGAATGTTTTTATGCTATTACTTTAACATGATATTGTGTGGTGAGTTGAGAATGTTTTTATGCTATTACTTTAACATGATATTGTTTGGTGAGTTTAGAATATTTTTATACTATTACTTTAACATGACATTGTTTGTTGAGTTTAGAATGTTTTTATGCTACTACTTTAACATGATATTGTTTGGTGAGTTGAGAATGTTTTATGCTATTACTTTAACATGATATTGTTTGGTGAGTTTATAATGTTTTATGCTATTAATTTAACATGATATTGTTTGTTGAGTTTAGAATGTGTTAATGCTATTACTTTAACATGATATTGTTTGATGAGTTGAGAATGTTTTATTCTATTACTTTAACATGATATTGTTTGGTGAGTTTATAATGTCTTATGCTATTAATTTAACATGATATTGTTTGTTGAGTTTAGAATGTTTTTATGCTATTACT
This sequence comes from Bathymodiolus septemdierum, assembly GCA_963383655.1. NCBI lineage: Eukaryota > Metazoa > Mollusca > Bivalvia > Mytilida > Modiolidae > Bathymodiolus > Bathymodiolus septemdierum. The sequence continues at coordinate 35,868,852 of OY726530.1, read as the reverse complement.
TAAACATGATATTGTTTGGTGAGTTGAGAATGTTTTTATAATATTACTTTAACATGATATTGTTTGGTGAGTTTAAAATGTTTTTATACTATTACTTTAACATGATATTGTGTGGTGAGTTTAGAATGTTTTTATACTATTACTTTAACATGACATTGTTTGTTGAATTTAGAATGTTTTTATACTATTACTTTAACATGATATTGTTAGTTGAGTTGAGAATGTTTTTATGCTATTACTTTAACATGATATTGTTTGTTGAGCTTAGAATGTTTTTATGCTATTACTTTAACATGATATTGTGTGGTGAGTTGAGAATGTTTTTATGCTATTACTTTAACATGATATTGTTAGTTGAGTTGAGAATGTTTTTATGCTATTACTTTAACATGATATTGTTTGTTGAGTTTAGAATGTTTTTATGCTATTACTTTAACATGATATTGTTTGTTGAGCTTAGAATGTTTTTATGCTATTACTTTAACATGATATTGTGTGGTGAGTTGAGAATGTTTTTATGTTATTACTTTAACATGATATTGTTAGTTGAGTTGAGAATGTTTTTATGCTATTACTTTAACATGATATTGTTTGGTGAGTTTAGAATGTTTTTATGCTATTACTTTAACATGATATTGTTTGTTGAGCTTAGAATGTTTTTATGCTATTACTTTAACATGATATTGTGTGGTGAGTTGAGAATGTTTTTATGCTATTACTTTAACATGATATTGTTTGGTGAGTTTAGAATATTTTTATACTATTACTTTAACATGACATTGTTTGTTGAGTTTAGAATGTTTTTATGCTACTACTTTAACATGATATTGTTTGGTGAGTTGAGAATGTTTTATGCTATTACTTTAACATGATATTGTTTGGTGAGTTTATAATGTTTTATGCTATTAATTTAACATGATATTGTTTGTTGAGTTTAGAATGTGTTTATGCTATTACTTTAACATGATATTGTTTGATGAGTTGAGAATGTTTTATTCTATTACTTTAACATGATATTGTTTGGTGAGTTTATAATGTCTTATGCTATTAATTTAACATGATATTGTTTGTTGAGTTTAGAATGTTTTTATGCTATTACTTAAACATGATATTGTTTGGTGAGTTGAGAATGTTTTTATAATATTACTTTAACATGATATTGTTTGGTGAGTTTAAAATGTTTTTATACTATTACTTTAACATGATATTGTGTGGTGAGTTTAGAATGTTTTTATACTATTACTTTAACATGACATTGTTTGTTGAATTTAGAATGTTTTTATACTATTACTTTAACATGATATTGTTAGTTGAGTTGAGAATGTTTTTATGCTATTACTTTAACATGATATTGTTTGTTGAGCTTAGAATGTTTTTATGCTATTACTTTAACATGATATTGTGTGGTGAGTTGAGAATGTTTTTATGCTATTACTTTAACATGATATTGTTAGTTGAGTTGAGAATGTTTTTATGCTATTACTTTAACATGATATTGTTTGTTGAGTTTAGAATGTTTTTATGCTATTACTTTAACATGATATTGTTTGTTGAGCTTAGAATGTTTTTATGCTATTACTTTAACATGATATTGTGTGGTGAGTTGAGAATGTTTTTATGTTATTACTTTAACATGATATTGTTAGTTGAGTTGAGAATGTTTTTATGCTATTACTTTAACATGATATTGTTTGGTGAGTTTAGAATGTTTTTATGCTATTACTTTAACATGATATTGTTTGTTGAGCTTAGAATGTTTTTATGCTATTACTTTAACATGATATTGTGTGGTGAGTTGAGAATGTTTTTATGCTATTACTTTAACATGATATTGTTTGTTGAGTTTAAAATGTTTTTATGCTATTACTTTAACATGATATTGTTTGTTGAGCTTAGAATGTTTTTATGCTATTACTTTAACATGATATTGTGTGGTGAGTTGAGAATGTTTTTATGCTATTACTTTAACATGATATTGTTAGTTGAGTTGAGAATGTTTTTATGCTATTACTTTAACATGATATTGTTTGTTGAGTTTAGAATGTTTTTATGCTATTACTTTAACATGATATTGTTTGTTGAGCTTAGAATGTTTTTATGCTATTACTTTAACATGATATTGTGTGGTGAGTTGAGAATGTTTTTATGTTATTACTTTAACACGATATTGTTAGTTGAGTTGAGAATGTTTTTATGCTATTACTTTAACATGATATTGTTTGGTGAGTTTAGAATGTTTTTATGCTATTACTTTAACATGATATTGTTTGTTGAGCTTAGAATGTTTTTATGCTATTACTTTAACATGATATTGTGTGGTGAGTTGAGAATGTTTTTATGCTATTACTTTAACATGATATTGTTTGTTGAGTTTAAAATGTTTTTATGCTATTACTTTAACATGATATTGTTTGTTGAGTTTAAAATGTTTTTATACTATTACTTTAACATGATATTGTTTGATGAGTTTAGAATGTTTTTATGCTATTAAATTAACATGATATTGTTTGTTGAGTTTAGAATGTTTTTTTGCTATTACTTTAACATGATATTGTTTGGTGAGTTTAGAATGTTTTTATGCTATTTCTTTAACATGATATTGTTTGTTGAGTTTAGAATGTTTGTTATGCTATTACTTTAACATGATATTGCTTGGTGAGTTTAGAATGTTTTCATGCTATTACTTTAACATGATATTGTTTGTTGAGTTTAGAATGTTTTTATGCTATTACTTTAACATGATATTGTTTGGTGAGTTTAGAATGTGTATGCTATTACTTTAACATGATATTGTTTGGTGAGTTGAGAATGTTTTTATGCTATTACTTTAACATGATATTGTTTGGTGAGTTGAGAATGTGTTTATGCTATTACTTTAACATGATATTGTTTGGTGAGTTTAGAATGTGTATGCTATTACTTTAACATGATATTGTTTGGTGAGTTGAGAATGTTTTTATGCTATTACTTTAACATGATATTGTTTGGTGAGTTGAGAATGTGTTTATGCTATTACTTTAACATGATATTGTTTGGTGAGTTGAGAATGTTTTTATGCTATTACTTTAACATGATATTGTTAGTTGAGTTTAGAATGTTTTTATGCTATTACTTTAACATGATATTGTTTGTTGAGTTTAGAATGTTTTTATGCTATTACTTTAACATGATATTGTTTGTTGAGTTTAGAATGTTTTTATACTATTACTTTAACATGATATTGTTTGTTGAGTTTAGAATGTTTTTATGCTATTACTTTAACATGATATTATTAATTTAGTTTGTGTTGTATTTTACATAGTAGTGTTAATTTTATTGTGTCATTTTCTACAAACGTGAATGTTATTATGAGAGTTGTGGTCTTATACATTGTATATGATATATTTTATTTTTAAAGTGCAGCTTGATATAGTTATACAATACAATATACAGTTTTGCATATTCAAAATATTTGTCAACTATAATATAATTATCTCAGCCAGCCTTTAAAGGCTTATGATGCACTATCTTACAACAATTCTATAAAATTCTGATAATTAAATTTCTACAGACCTTATGTACAGATTTAATGAGGCGGTTTTGTACTTGTAATACTATAAGACATGTTGTGTAAAAAAGAATAATTTCAGGTATTAAACCACTAATTCACCAATCAGAGCTTAGAAAGTAGTCCCTTTTCAAGAAAAAAGTTCCTTTCACTTTGTAGTATTGTGAAAACTACTGAATGGAGTGGACTAATTAAAATTGATAATTGAAGTTAAATATATAGGGATTATTTTGAGCCCAAATTTGATGGACTTAGTTGTATTTTAATACCTCTATGGAGGATTTGAAACATGACCTATAAATACTTAATTTCTTGGGGATGACCGAGCTATTTTTAGAGTAGATGTTTTCCGTAGAAAGGCATTTCACTGCAAGACTTTAAACATGCCTTGACATTTTGACAGAACGTAGAGGAATCATGTACGTTTCAGAAAATATATGGTCTTGGAAAGGTTAAACTTAAGATAAAATGGCCAGGTAGGCTCGAAAATACACAAATTTAGTAGAAAACCTTCAGGAAATTAATTAGTGGTTTCACACCTAAGGAATCAAATAGACACTGTCTTGTTGGTACAATTTTGATACGTTTGGAAAATAAAATTTGAGTTATCTCCCTTTGAATATGTATAATCATTATAATCTTGAAACTGAAATTCAAATCTGGTCTTTTTAAAAATCAAAAATATCCGATTAGATACAAAAAGTTACAAATAATCTGTACATTTATAACATTTAGTATATACTATTTACCAATGTATTCACCACATTTAATGAAACACTAAACTCACTTTTCAAATCATTTGCTCATTTCACCCATAAAATAGTGTAGGTTCTGTTATGTATACTATAAATATAATGTAATATGGAGCAACTGTAAAGTCTTGTGATACTTTGAGCATTTTATCATCCAACTAATTAAAAATCTTCATCATATTCAGAAATTGTCAAATGCATAAAACGTATGGTTAACATACTTATAATAAGTGCTAAATGTTACAAATTGTAACAAAAAGTTTAGTATTTATCTCATAAATAACTAATATGCTCCATCATTATAGCTAAAATCATATCCCTTGTTCACACTTGCAGGTGGAACATAATGCCAAATTTACAGAAACAGGCGTATTGTCATTCAAGTAAGGTAGTTCATTTTGAGATGTATATTAACTCATGTTATTAGAATTGACATTAATTGTTCATCTTCTTTGTGTTACAATTTATATGTATTGACCACTCTCTTCTTCGTCATTTATAATAAATGACCATTTCAATTCAAATATGTGTTTGATTATTTTATTGGGATACTCTATACTCATCTACCATCAAACAGAGCACAACATTAACACTTAAAGCTTTCAAGGAATCTGACATAAATATATATATATATATGGCATCGACCATCTTTGGATGATGGTGACTTAATTTATGATAATCTGTATAACACCAGTGGTGTAATTTCTGCTCGTGTAAAATTTGAATGAGCATTATCGCGAACAACTGTGATGTTAAAGAAATACTACGTTATATACCAATAAAAAGATTAATCCTTTCGCTGGAATTATTGATACCAGAACACGAGTGTAGCCAGAAACCAATGAATATCGCACCAATCAAAGAAGTATTTCAAGTGAAGATTTTATTAGATAGGATTGTTTTCTGCTTAATGACAAATTTCTGGTGACTCTGTAGGTAAAAAAATCGATAGCAAGAATACAGTATAAATCTCAAAGCTTTTATCATTATGACAGCATTAACTATTATGTTTGAATGGTGATATTGTTATGGGTAATTAAATTGTCTTATGAAAATATATAACGAAAGGACATACAATTTCAGGAACAGGAATAATAAAACTCGATAAAACTTTTTTCAAGTTTGAACAAAAATTGCAGTTGATTTTGCGGTATTTGACTGTTGTCTTTTATACAAGAGTATAAAGTTGTTCATCCTATTCAGTTTGTGGTGATTTAGGTATATATAGGCATATATATATAAGATAATGGAGCTGTACAGTGCTAACATACGGATTACTTACATTACAGTAGGATTTCTCTTGTATGTGGTAGGAATTTCAGGCAACTCATTGATAATATGGACTTTCATTAGAATTAAGCGATTGCGAATCGTACAGAATGTGTTTGTTATTCTATTGGCTGTTGTAGATCTACTGATAATTGGATACACGCTGCCTTCCGCTACGATTGCATTGATATGGAACAGGGAACCGATGTCCAGAGAAGTGTGTATATTCAATGGAATTATTGGTCACTTGTTATTCACTTCCTGTTTGCAATATGTCACATGTATTGCAGTAAGTAGATATGTCAGAATATGTCATTCCAGGAAGTTTGATAGAATATACACAAAACGAAACGTTTCACTTATATGTATTTTTTGTTTTTTGTATTGGTGTATTTCCGCCTTTCCTTTGTTATCTTTAAAAAGGTCTTTAATTTTTGAAAAAGATATGCATGTATGCATTTTTAATCGTTTCGAAAACAAGATATACACGAATTTATACACAACATTCTGCTTAATATTTCCAATCGGATTGACCGCCTTTTGCTACATCAAAATTTATATTTACGTGCGAACTGCAAAACTGAAATTGTATAAAAAGTGGAACAACGGGCTCGCGAGACAAAGAATATTACACGAACTAATTATCACTAGATGTCAGTTTGCTATTTTTGTAGCTTATTTGATATTTTATTTACCTTTTGGAATATCGACTATGATAGGTTTCATATCGGGTATCGATATATCGTGGTTGAGTACGTTCGGGATATATTTGGGCTTTGCTAACAGTTGTATTAACAGTATCTTGTATGGTGCCATGAATCGTAATATTAGACACGCATACTTCGAATCATTGTGTTGTCTAAATAAAAACAAACACGTGCGTATGCATATCGTTAACACTGCATCGAGCACACCATCTTCGTGTGTGTGATAAACTATATTGTGTCCATCTTCATATCACGTGTGAACTACATCCGGTCTTGCGGAGTAACGAAAGGGTTGTAATGAATAATATTTAGCATCGTTTGTCATTGATTTTCCTATATCGCTAATTTAATATTTTATTCGTGATTAACATACGCACCATCGTGTTTTTGTTGTTGCTGTAAAATGTTTTAAAATATACTGAAAGTTGGCATATAAATGTGTATGCCGTCGCTTCCATAGATTTAGATTAGATTAAACGTATTTTATTGTTAACTATATAACATTTGGATCGGACACAAGTTATTCCAACTTACAAAGGTCCTCTCCACATATTTACATACAATTTTATATTCCATGCACCAGCAAGTAATAATGTATAATTAACAATTACATTTTATAACAACATTGAAAAAAAAAAGAAAAAAAGATTTTTGAAATTATATAATATATTGAGTTATAACAGTACAGAATTGTCATATTCGTGGGGGTAATTCAACAATGGAGAAAATGTTCACAAAAGAAAATAGTTAAATTCAATATATGAAGTGTGATCACTGTGGGGTAAAACGTTTCGTTTGTTTGATGTACAACTGCACTGATTTGAATATTTGTGCATTTTGTTCCTCAGATAAGCTATCATCGCCAAATAGTAAAGTTTCAATAAGTAAACTGTCAAGAAATTGCAGATTATTTGTCAACTGTTCACGAGCTTCAACATATAAGCAACACTCTAGAAAAAAGTGAATCGCATCCTCTATTACCCATCCACAGACACAACCTGGGTCATTAATTAAATTTACCCTAAAAAGGTCGGCATTCAAGTTACTAGATCTATGTCTTAGTCTAGTGTGTAGGACATTTAACACTCTACAACCATATGAATAGTATCTAGATGGTTTCAATAAATTAACATCATTTATTAGTGACTTTTTAAAACTACTAACTGTCGGGGCACTTCTTATCTCTGGTGTCAAATTGTTCCAAAGTTTGATTGAAGAAGGAAAAAATGAGTTGCGATACAATTGTAACCTAGTAAATGGGTTACTATAATCTGTTTGATTACGCAAATTGTAAGCATTTTCGTTTCGCTCAAAGGGTAATAGACAGTCGCATAAATACGAAGGTGCATTGTTATTTCGAATTTTGTAAAACATATTTAATTTTCTTCTTCTTCGACGAGAGTGAAGTGGTTTCCATCCAGTTTCGAAATAAAGCGATTCCAAACTCGAAAATTTGGGTAATCCAGTTATAATTCTGGCAGCTTCATGCTGAATTTGTTCAATTTTATTATGTTCCATGTCGCTTCCATGACAGGAAATGGTCGAAATACATTAAGAACGTATAAACTTTTTAAGTCTGAGTATGGTGTTGAACATTATTGTAAAATGTTTGTGCCTTTTAATGACCGTAGTGCTTTTGCGAAATTTAGGTGTGAGGTGGCTCCAATAAGATTGGAAACTGGCCGATATGAAAATATAAAACTTGAAGAAAGATGTTGTTTTAACTGCTCAAATTTAATTGAAATTGAAACCCTTGTTATTTTACATTGTCCTGTTTATTCTAATTTTAGAAACAATCTTTTTACTGAAGTATTAAGTTATTAGAAATTTTGAGAGTTTGTCAGATTCTCAGAAAATGGTATTTTTATTTTCGAATCAAGATGTTTTTAGAATAGTTGCCAAAACCTGTAATTTTATCTTAAAAAAACGCAATGAAGTTTTATATTGTAAATAATGTTTTATTTGTGCATTACTATTTGTATTACTCGTATGTACTATAGTATTATTAAATGGGTGTTTTGATATTAATCCTGTATTATGTCCAAGTACAGTCGTATTGAGTCGAGGACAGCTGTATTGACACGAGGCAACGCCGAGGGTCAATACAGCTGTACGAGATTCAATACGACTGTACGAGGACATAATACAGGATTAATATCAAAACACCCATTTCATGATACTTTTATTAACCAATACACCAATGTGTAAAATACAACCAATATCAAAACATCCAATATTAACCAATACACTAATATGTAAAATACAACCAATAAATGCAATATGAAGGGGTGGTTGTCTCAGACACATTCCACATTTCAATGTTTGTGCGAGGAAATAATGTAGGATAAATATCAAAACACCCATTTCATGATACTTTCAGTAACCATACACCAATGTGAAAATAAAGCCAATTTTATTCAATACTATTAAGGGGTGGTTGTCTCCGACACATTCTACATTTCAATGTTTGTACGAGGACATAATGTAGGAATTCTACTTCATGAAAGGTAACAGTTTGAGTGTCGCTCTGATGATGGATTGATTCCCGAAAAAAGTAAGGCGGAAGTATATTTAGGTAGTATGGAATCGAAGCATACCACGAGATTTACACGAAAAAAGTGTGCAAAAAAATAAACCGCTTTGTTTACATTTTGACCGATTTTGGCATGGGAAACCTTGTTATTATTATATATATTGGACACTATTTTCTGCCCATTGCTTATGCTATATTCATATTGATACAACTTCTAGTGCCTGTGGTTTAGGTAAGCACATAACAACTGGTTTGGTTGACGTTTTCCTACCTCTTTCAGTTCCGCAAAAATGTCATTGTTTACATCTGTTTCAATGTTTACAGCGGTAGTATTGGGTGTCAAAGGGACATAATCAAATTCGGGTGTGCCTGATTCGCAATCACTTGTCGTTTTGTTGTTCGTTTCAAAGCATGAATCTGTAAAATTTGGAAGAATACAGTTTTTACAGTTTTTACAAAACCAACTATCGGTTGAAATTGAAAGGCTGTTGCACTCTCCTTACAGTCATCTCAATGCACTTTATATGATGCCAAAACATACAGTCTTCACATTGGATACCCCGGTTACTTCGGAAAGGCCTCTCACACTTCCCGCACGGATTTTTAACTAAGTCTTCTACACATTCTAAAATAATCCATATTGAAATGGCCATAGTCTCTCTCAGATACTGTTTCTTATTCAATTTTTCACTTATTTAGTTTTGGAAGACACGTTTGATTTCTTATTTGTGTCAAATGAGATGCCACTCGCCTGCATTGGCGTCAATGTTCTGAATAACATGATAGTATACTGGCAATTAAAAAAAAGCTATTTACAAATACTTTTTACCTTTTTAATAGTCAATTGCCAGAAATTCTTGATAGCTACACCATTACATGAACGTAAGTTCGAATGAGGGTAAGCAATGCTTTTTATGTATACAAATTGATTGGTTGATGATTGTTTAATAAATTTGTAACGTCTTGGTGGTTAAACTCTGAAGAATGTGTTTAAGTTGAAAAGATGTACTTGAGTATATTAAAATAAAAACCCAGCATTAACTGACATTTTTGTTTTTAGTCAAATGGGAAAGAAAATGATAAACACAAAATACAGTGGAACACTTCCAAAATACATTAGAACAATAGTAGATTTGATTTGATTTGATTTGATTTATTTTGTTTAACGCCACTTTCAGCAATATTTCAGCTATATCATGGCGACCAGTTTTAGTGGTGGAAGAAGCCGGTGTACCCGGAGAGAACCACCGACCATGGGCAAGCAACTGGTAAACTTTATCACTTGCGGCTGCGAGTCGAGTGTATGTGTCAATTAACCTGTCTGCCATCAGTTGTGTGTATATAGTTCATGCTTACGTCCTTTTGTACACTTTAGAGTGTGAAGCTTAATAAAGAATTTGACTTGACTAGAGAGAGGCAAAATTGATATCCTTTAACACACATAAAATACATCACGTTCTCTTTCCTGGCTTGTTACAGGTACGTCAATAATAGGTGACGGGTTAAAGTAGTTTAATGGGTTGTAAACCCCACTCTTAATGTAATGATGCTGTCATATAAGTATTTTCCGCATATGAATAAAATGCCAGCCAACCCTAAGATATAACCGGAAGAACAGCGTTGTTATAAAGAACGCTATAATCTCGTGATTCTCTTTAAAAGAAATATTTAAAGATCGCTAAGCTACAATTTTACTCACAGAGGCCGGTAGCAATCATCGCACGGACTGCATCATACCCCTACGAGTAATTGTATGCATTTCATGTCTATATCAGATTTGATTTTGATTTGATTTTTGGTGCTTAATGCCACTTTCAGCAATATTTCAGCTATATCATGGCGACCAGTTTTAGTGGTGGAAGAAGCCGGAGTACCCGGAAAGAACCACCGACCATGGGCAAGCAACTGGTAAACTTTATCACTTGCGGCTGCGAGTAGAGTGCAGCCTTTTTTGTAATTTACAAAGCCGAGTGCGAACCCACGCCGTATTGGTGATAGGTTTGTATGAGTTGTAGTGTCTATATCAGTTCATAAACAAGACTGAAGCGAACTTATAATTTTTAGTACAATAATTTATACAGGTGTTTGGACAATTTTACCCGATGGTTATTAACGTTCCCTGTGATTTTATTTTTCAAGTAGGATCAATCCATATAAAAGTCATACATTGTGGAAGATTGATTGATTGATTGGTGTTTAACGCCAACTTTAGCAATATTTCAGCTATATCGTGGGATGAACAAATTTGATTATTAACTTGGACACCTACAAGACCCATGTATTTATAAAGGTTATTCTGAGGCACGTGTATTTGTTTATTATATTTTACTATGAACACGTGTTCAGATATCTATATTTTGTCTACATACACCTGTAGTATCTAATTGGTTGATATTGTCACCTGCTAAGGTGACAAATTTGCACGATATTTTCATGTTAAAAGTTATGCGGTATATTGAAGGTTTCAATTTTGTCATTCGAGCTTCGCCATTCTTACAGCACAGTACTTGAAAAAAAAATACAAGTCAGTATTATGTCGAATTTGCCTCCTATATTAGACTTGAACGCAGTGCCGGATTTAGGACAAATGATGCTCTGTTTTAGGTAAACTATGAGACCCCTTACTTGGGCCCTGAAGGAGGTAAACCCAGTAGGCCTACACAGGCAGGCAGGCATCTGGAATCGCTCTGAAACAGAACGCCTTCAAATTTAAAGTTGCACCACATAAGCAAAAATCTATCGTAAAAAAATATTATTTTTGCACGAAGATGGACCCCCTCTCCAATGGAGCCCTGTGCTTAAGCACACCTAAGCACAATGGTAAATCCGGTACTGTTTGAACGACGAACAAACGAAATAGTGAGTCACAAGTTCCAACGCTTGTAAATGTGAATCCAGATCTAGTAGACACCTTGGAGTTGTTTAAAAACACATTGGACGTAAAACTAGGGGACTTGAAGTCTGAGTTAATTCAGGAGAAAGACAGCCTCAAGAAGAAAATGAAGTGAGACGTTGCTTTGAAGCTTAAGAGCGAAGGTAATCGAATACAGCACACATTTAACGTGGAAGTGTAGAGTCCTTATACAAACTTTCCAAGCTTATCTGATCAGGCCATTCTCAGGTATCAAGGATAATTGTAGACCTCACAGACAAGATAAAGGGCCGTAATAAATCAATTCGTATCGCTGATTTTTCGCCTGCTGGTTGGGGCACAGGAAATGAATACGAGGCAAGCGAAGTAGCGTCCGACTCGGATGATACCAGGCTGAAAACAAGGCCATCCGTAACACTAACTACAAGTCGAAGAACCGTACACATCCATATCAGAGAGTCCCGTCTCGTCAGCAACCTGCTATGGCTGTAGAATCTTATGGCTATCCTGCATTTGCTCAATGTTACCAGCGTAGCACATTACCACCGCCCTTTCGTAGGAGCGTCGCAAGGCGTGAGCCTTGTACGCCTTGCGCCTGGGACATTTGCCACTATTGCAAGCATTTCGGGCACTGGCGTAAAACTTGCCCTCTCCTCTCTAACTTCAAGTCAACCAACTCCTGATCAGCAGCCTTCCAGAAGCAGTGAAAGTCCTCCATCTATGCACAAAGAAACAAGTTAAGCACCCTCATGTGTTTTTGAAATGACAAATGATACGACAAGTATCACGAGATTATTGACCAGATAATCTCAAGAACGCAATGGTGACCTGTTAGGACATTACATTGGCTGTAAGAAACCACAAAAAAAAAATCAAGAAAAAATTAATTTAATGAATATTTAATCACAATATCACAAGGCCAGTTTTTGCGGTAAAGCATGCCCATTTTAAGTATTGACCTTCACAGTTCAAAAAGCACGATAAGATTGTCATTTCACTTTCAAAACGTCACTTATGAATCACTTGACGACATCTATTGTTCAAAGTTCAGCACCGGTTGTAACCCCTACGTGCTTGAATGACGGTCTCAACCCTGCGTCTCATCCCTCCAGTTAGACGTTGGATGTCCTGTTGTGATAGCTGCAGCCATTCCCGATGCAATGCTGCTTCCAATTGACGAATGTTTTGCACAGGAGGTTTCCGGGCCAGTATACGACGGCCTAACATGTCCCAAATATGCTCTATGGGATTCAAATCCGGGCTCATGGCTGGCCAAGGAACAGAAGTCACGGCTTTGCTTTGGAGTAGGCGGTTACTGCTCTTGAGCGATGAGGCCTGGCGTTGTCATCCATATACATAGGCCTTGTAGCTAGTGGGTGGTTGTCGAACTGGGGGACAACAACTGGTTGCAAGACGTCTCTGATGTACTGATCACCAGTTAGGTTGCCTTGCATGGTCACTAAATCCAGCTTGCAGTCATGAGAGATACACCCCAAACCATTACTGAGCCTCCACCGTAAGGGACAGTTGGCTGGATGTTCCTTGGTGTATAGGCTGTATTTTTGTGTCTCCAAACCCTCATCCGGCCGTCGGTAACATGAAGCAGAAACAGGCTGTCGTCTGACCAATGGATCTTGCGCCATGTCCTTAAATTCCAACCACGTCGTGCTAAACACCATGTCAAACGTGATCGTCGATGTCGGTCTGCCAACAGTGGACGTTTAATGACTCTCCTTGACTTAAGTTCCGCTGATTTCAGACGGTTTCTAACTGTTCTTGTTGACAGACGTCTATTGGGCAGCCAGTGTTGTTTGAATACGGGACTTGTTGCGAATGGCATCCGTCTAACCAAACGCTGCAATGCCCTGTCGTCATGATCAGATATTACCCGTGGTCTGGCGGATCTAGGCAAGTCTTTCACATTGTTGGTTTGTGTGTGTTTTCTCACCAGTCGCCTGACTACAGTATAGTGGTAGCCCATCTGACGTCCAATAACTTTGAAGGACATCCCTGTTGTATGCATGCCGATTATTTGCCATCTTTGTGCTTCTGATATTCGCCTTCGTACCATGCTTACTGAGAATGAATAAATTTGCTAAAACACCGGACTTAAATACCCAAATTCTAAGCGTGAACATACTGAATTTTGAGCAATGCGTGAGAGGCATGGTTCACGTGCAATGACTAGTCGATATTAGCCATAATGGTCACACCTGTGTGAGCACATCTTTTTAATGGAACTTTGTTCTTGCTATAATCAATATAAATAGTAGAATCTAAACTTAGTGTAGCTTATTATGCTTTAATATATCAGGGCGTGCTAAACTTTTTTCTTTGTGTATGTCTTTGACATTTACTTCACTGAATTTGGTACTGCTTTGACAACTATCTTACCTATTTTGTTCCAGTATTGTTATAAATACTGTTATAGTGACAGCCGGAACCTTTGAGCCGTAATGAAAGCGGGAGGTTTGGCGCTTTAAAATCTGATTCAACCCACCATTTCTTTAGAAATGCCTGTACCAAGTCAGGGTCATTACGGTTTTCACAGTTTTCCGGTTGTTGACTGATTTTGTCTGTTTATATACTTAAGAGTTTTGACTTTCCCTTTGTAAGATTGTTCGGAGTTCGGTAATTTTGTTATTACCCTTATCAACAGCTGTTAATGATAAGTATTTTGTTTGTGACAAACAGGTTAAATATTTGAAGATTTCAGTCATTCATTTGACAGTTTTCAAGGAGTTAAGGGCAGATTACCATGTCATATTCATTATTGGGAAAACATAGGAGCTAGTTCTTTTATACTTGATACTATGAAAACGGTTATGTTATACCATTTTTAGAGTCTCCATCCAACATGTTGTCCTTACCAATAATAGATAAGCCTTACAAAATGAGGAGTTTATCTCTCAGTCAGTAATATAATTAGGTCAATTGGGTTGTGTCGTACCTTTTAGACCTTATGTAGTAAACCCCTCAAGTGTTGCTACTAAAATCTCTGGAAAAAACGTTTAATTTCAGATTTATGTTGGTTAAAATTAAAAGAAACAAAATAAAATTTGAAAACTGGAAGATAGCTATTCAATATTCCGAAAAGTGAATGCATTTATTCGAGTTCGATTTAAAATCTGGATATTTCCATTTAGACATCTGTCCTCAATAACATACATATTTGGGTTTTCATTTGAATGGAAAATTCTACTGTTATACTGTACTGGCTTTCGGAATCACAACTGGTCCGTATATTTTTACTAAATGTGTAAGACCACTTGTAAAATTTTGTCGTGAAAATGGGTTCAATGTTGTTTTATATCTGAACGATGGTTTTGGCATGAGTCCAGATAAAATTACATGTATTGAACAATCATCATTTATAAATTGATGCAGGTTTTCTCATCACTGAAGAAAAATCTGTTTTTACACCAGTTACTCAGCTTGAATGGCTGGGTAATCTAGGGAATTCAGGAGATTATTGTTTATCAGTTCCTAAAAGAAAGGTTGATGTTATCATTTAAAACTTTAGCAAGACTGTTTATTTTAATACTAAGCAATGTAACAGAGAGAATGCTTCCCTGGGGAACTCCCATCTCTTGTTCCTGAATGGCAGAATAAGTTGAATTATCTCTGACATTAAATTTTCTATCAGATAGAAAAATTTAAATAAAAGTAGGTAGCTTACCTTTCAACCCCATATAAAAAAAAGTCTGTTAAAATGTCATATTCCCTTGTTGTGTCATGTGCTTTTTCAAGGTCGAAAAAGATAGACACAGCATGTTCCTTTTTGGCAAAAGCGTTTCGAATAAAAGTTTCAAAATGGACAAGATGATCTGAAGTGCTTCTACCTTCACAGAATCCACACTGTATATTGGACAAGAGTCCATTGGATTCAAGAAATCATGCAAGGCGACCATTGATCATCCTTTCCATGGTTTTACATACGCAACTAGTTAGTGCTATAGGCCGATAATTCGACGGTTCGGAATTGTCTTTACCAGGTCTTGCTATAGGAATGACATTAGCTAATTTCAAAATTGACGGCAAGTTACCTGTTTCTCAAATGTCAATCATGAGATCAAAAAGAGTTCCGATTCCGGAAGATGTTTTAGAAGTTGGTAATGGATACCGTCGAGGCCACATGCAGTATCATGCGCATTATCCAACAATTTTCTCAATTCATCTATCGAATACGGGCGATTGTATTCCTTCAAATTCTTTGATTTAAAATTCAATTTAGCTTTTTCTTTTTGCTTAAATTATTGTTTTTTAATTCTGGATGGTAATTTTCGGTAGAAGAGTTTTTTGAAAATGTTTGGCCTAATTTATTTGAGAAGTCCTGTCCAGATGTTAAAGTGTCTTGTCCATCTTTTAAATGATGGACGTTTGTTTAGCTATCTTTGCCTTTAATTTTTGGTACCATTTACCAAACCTTATTCATCGATGTATGGCAATTTAGTTTAGAAACAAAATTACGCCAGAAAGTGCGCCGACTTTTTTTCAATGTTCTTCTAGCTTTCGCCCTGAAGATGGGGAAATTGCCGATGTTGTCCGATGTCGTTCGGCCTTTTTGCGATTTTTGATGGCGTCTTTGCAATCATCATTAAGCCATTGTTTACCTGGGTGTTTTGGATTTGTCGAGGTCTTTGGTATAGTTGCATCAGCTATTGATATTACTGTTTCATTAAACTTCAAAATTGAATCGGTGGCATTTCGTATTATTTCCGTTTGAAGTTTTTCTTTGCACACCTGTTCGTACAGAGACCAGTCAGCTTTGTCAAATTTATACCGTGTAGTATTTCGCCTACAGTAGAATTTAAGCTTTCGAGAATAATTGGAAAATGATCACTTCCATGAGAAATCTAGAAAAAGAGATGGATCAGTAACAGTAAGATCAATAGCTAAATAAGATCCATTCCCAGGATGTAAATATGTATCAGTACCGTAGTTAAAGAAACATAATCCTTCCTGGGATATAATTGCCTTTGTCGGTGGTTGTTTTGCTATCCCACAAGAGGTTATGACCATTAAAGTCGCCCATGATAATGAAAGGGGTAGGTAACGGATGAGTTTGGTGATATGTAAACCGAACATAAGGTTATAGTTTTATCTAAAGAAATTCGTACAGAAAAATGTTATCTCGAAAGAGGATTGTTGAGCCGCCAGCAGCTCTTTCATCCTCATGTACATAAGTGCTGTACAAGGAATAATTTCTCAGATTGATAGTATCACTTTTTTTCAAATGAGTCTCTTGAAGACAAAATGCAACTGGTAGAAGGGCTTGGACTAGTAAGGTGATATAAAAACCTTCGGAGATCTGCTCGTTTCTGATGGCGACTCAACCATAGGTGATGGTGAATCATCCGGAGGAATATTCCATACGGATTTATCCAAGAATCAAGATGTCCATACCTATTGTAGACCTGGACAGGGTCCTTTTCTGGCTTGCTTTGTCTGCGACATGCTTCAGTCTTGATTTGCGTTGTTCTTTCTTATTCTGATGTGAAGTAGAATTTGAAGTAGTTGACAATTTAGAATCTGAAGTAGGAGTTGTTCGTGATGAAGATGTAGTTTGAGAAGAATTGGCAACTTTTTTAGATGGAGTTATAATTTTTCCTGTTGTCTTAGCAGTCAGTCGTGTTGGTTTGTCTGCTTTGTTAAGCCTGGTGATGTCTGTCTGTGTTTCCACCGAGGTGAAAATGGTTTTGGTCACGCTTGCGCATGACTTAGCAATACAGACGAATTTACGTGCCTCAGGGTATGAAATGTTTCTTTCTACTTTTATTGACTGAATTGCTCTTTTATGTAAAATTGACAGTTTTTAGAGGTGGCCATATGGAATTCCGCACAACTGACACACTTGTGAGCATTTTCACAAGTGTAACCATCATGACCCTCCTCTGAACACTTTTGAAACAGAAGATTTTGCCGTTGCATTGACCCTGTCCATGCCCAAACTTTTGATATTTGAACCAACGTACAGGGTTTGGAACATATGGGTTTACCCTGACGTTATAAAGACCAATGCGGATTGAAGCTGGTATATTAGGTATGTTGAATGTGATCTAAAAGGTGCTTGATTTGACTTCTTTTCCCATTTTTCTTGAAATGAATCTTTTGACGTGTGTACTAACCTGAGGTTTTAATTCCGTGCATATTTCAGTATCAGTTAATTCAGATAAATCATCGTCTCTATATACTGGAACAGAATAATTTCTCGATGAACGCAAGCTTCGTATCAGGGCTGGTTCCCCAACGAAACAACCTTTCGAAATATCAACTACTCGATTGACCCATTAACCACCGCCTTCTTTAACTATCCTTTCTCTTGACTATTTGGGGGTAAAAACAGTATAATTTTTCTATTTTGTCCTGCTGCCTCTGCAATATCCCTTAGGAATTCAATGTGCCATGCATAATGGCCCACCATTCCTTCCTTCCCACCACGGAGTTTTATCACGGACGACACCTGAATTCCGAGGATCTCCGTTAGATAGCAACAGGAACACACTCGAGCAGTGTTAACATGATCAGTTAAAGGGCTTGACGTGACCGCTAATTCATCGAATCGAGTTCATTCAACCTCCCGTCTAGGTTAAGTAAGGGCAAAAGAGGTGTGTTTCAACCACCAGAACCCCATCCTCCACCATCACGGGTCGCAACACACGGATAACGTGTCGCATCATTGTGTCTGCCTTCTACGACAAGCACGAGGGTGCTGTGTGCCTATTCGTTGTACCCCGGACCCACACGAGGCCATTGTAGAAGAAAATTAATCAATTTCAATATAAGTGTTGGATGGATTTGAATTTTTAGTGCTTAAGGCCACTTTTAGCAATATTTCAGCTATATCATGGCGACCAATTTTAGTGGTGGAGAAAGCCGGAGTACCCGGAGAGAACCATCGACCATGGGCAAGCAACTGGTAAACTTTATCACTTGCGGCTGCGAGTCGAGTGCACCCTTTTTTGTAATTTACAAAGCCGGGCGCGAACCCACCCCGTATTGTTGATAGGCTTGTATGAGTTACTAGGTAATCAAACTACCTAACTCATTGATCCACCCGAGCCCCAATAATTCGTTTGAGCAGCAAGTAAATCAAAGGATCAAAACAGAATAAATGAATTATGTTTATGGTTATTTATGTCTGCGGGAAAATGACATTAGTTTTAACAAATTACATCATTTAAGAAGTGTAACGTAAATATATATCTTAATAAACCATGCAGTGGCACTTACAACTGAGCGGGTGATACCCTCGGTGAGTTATAGTATACATGTACATGCATCGACCAAGTGATAGTAATTTTAGTGCACACGACCCGTTTTTGGAATAACTTTCATTAGGTATGTTCATAATCAAAGACCAAATAATCTTTGGGAACAAGTAAGCCAAATGCCCTATACAGGATATTCAAAATCGGCTGTAAAGTTATATATGCTCTTGGAGACTGACCTTTGTTTTTATAAAACCTTTCAACTACATGTACATGTAGAGTGAAAACAGCTACTATGACATCCCTATTTCGATATAAAGAAACAAAACTACGCTTAATTAACTATAGTAAAACTGTTCATCTGTCTATATATTCTAACTATTAAATTATTGTCTTTCTAATGCACTCGCCGTGTAGCTCAATGAGTTAGGTAGTTGGATTACCAAACAACTCATACAAGCCTTTCACCATTACGACGTGGGTTCGCGCCCTTCTTTGTAAATTACAAAAAAAAGATTACACTCGCCTCGCAGCCGCAAGTGATAAAGCTTACCAGTTGCTTGCCCATGGTCGGTGGTTCTCTCCGGTTTCTTCCACCACTAAAACTGGTCGCCATGATATAGCTGAAATATTGTTGAAAATGGCGTTAAGCACAATAAATCAAATCAAATCAAATCTATTTCGAGATAAAGAAACAAAACTACGCTTAATTAACTAGTAAAACTGTTCATCTGTCTATATATTCTAACTATTAAATTAGTGTCTTTCTATTGCACTCGTTCATATTGTTTTCAAGGCCTACTTAATTATTACAACTAATTCATATTAAATGTCTTTCTAATGTCAATTTCAAATCTGAAATTAATATCTTAAATTAGTAATCAGAAAATCAAAACTTCACAATGACATAAATAAACTATGACAGTTTATGTAAAGTTAATATATTTATAATAGATCGGTTTTTGTATTTTACCTCATGGTCTAGGTATTTTTCAACGCGGCTTGGTTTAAAATTAAACAAATGTTCGTTTCACTGGATTGTCCAGTATCAATATTTTCAAAGTTTGCTAGCGCATGTTCGAACAATTAATCTTTCTCTTCGGTGTTTCGTTAGTGTACACGAATAGTACTGGGTTATGGTTAGGGTTATGGTGTTTAACGCCACTTTCAACAATATTTCAGCTATATCGTAGTGGTCATTTTATTGGTGGAGGAAACCGGAGTACCCGGAAATAACCACCGACCTGTGGCAAGTCACTGATAAACTTGATCATATAATGTTGTATCGAGTTGGATGATACTGATTTATCCTTAGCATGTTTACATTTTCGGTTGAAAGGTGTTTATTCATCACGACAGTCAGTTCCATGCTTTTACCGAGAGCCCGGGTTGCTCAATGAGTTAGGTAGTTGGATTACCTAACAACTCATTCAAACATATCACCAATACGGCGTGGTTTCCCGCCCGGCTGTGCAAATTACAAAAAGGGTGCACTCGACTCGCAGCCGCAAGAGATAAAGTTTACCAGTCGGTGGTTCTCTCGGGTACTCCGGCTTCTCCCACCACTAAAACGGGTCGCCATGATAGAGCTGAAATATTACTGAAAGTGGCGTTAAACACAATCAAACAATCAAACAATCCATACTTTTCACCAGTGCTCCCATGTATAGGATATCCTTATTGTAGCGATGACAGGTATGTTGTTTTTCTATAAATTTCTTTTTTTCGTTTACTGGTAATTTCAGAATGAGAATACATTTGTAGAGATGCAATTTTAAGTACACGGTGCGTTTTCGGGTACCCTCAAGGTTTAAAAAATTGGAAAACCATATAATTAAAAAAAATCTTTGGTACCAAAGAAAACCATAAAGCCCTTAATAAGATAGTCAAAACATCATCTATGGTTACCTTTACACGAGGGAGACGAACCTTAGTTTTAACAATAATTTCATCATTTATGAACAGTAAATTAAAAAAAAAACCAAGTATATAAGGATGTTGATGATATAATAATTTAACCAAATATAATTTATGTATTATCGCCAATATTAGCAAAC
Source organism: Bathymodiolus septemdierum (assembly GCA_963383655.1). NCBI lineage: Eukaryota > Metazoa > Mollusca > Bivalvia > Mytilida > Modiolidae > Bathymodiolus > Bathymodiolus septemdierum. The sequence continues at coordinate 35,847,904 of OY726530.1, read as the reverse complement.
TTTCAGCTATATCGCGATAGCTACTTGTACAACCGCACAGTTTTTAGCGTAAACACATCGATAGATTTTATTGGGACAAAAACCAAAATTCAAAATCACATGAAATGTTTAGCGTTACGTTACGTTACGCAACATCTTGCGTTCAGTCGTAGCATTATACATCTGAGTCGCCGTTTACTGGGAAATATCTTCTAATTGGCATTGTGTTTTATGTATTAAAGTATTTTGAAAAAAAAAGAAAAAAGAAAATACATCTACATGTACTTTTAGGTTTAATATGTCGTGAGATTAATTAAATAAACGTTAGAGAATACCGAAGAGGCAATGCAAAATGGACAATCCAGAGAAACTGTCAGCATAGGGTACACAAGATGAAGAAAAACAAAACAAAAACACAACACAATATGCGTTGGATACCACTATACGCAAGCAAATACAAACAACGTAAATAAGATATGACCCCTTCTACAAACAACTGGAGATACAGACGAACCGAACATCGTTTTCATGCGGAAATCGTAACGGACATCACAACAAGGAACTCAGAATACAAAGACACACAATAGGACACCACAAAAGACTAAAAAATTGAGCAAGACGGACCCCACCAAAAAAAAACCACGGGGGTGATCTCAGGTGCTTGCGAAAGGTGAGCAGCTCCTACTTCTTATAAGACACCCGCTGTGTTACTCAAATATACAGTCATGTCCGGTAAAAGTCTTGGCAGTGATAGAGGAAAGAAAACATCTAGTAAAAAGTAAAAGATCCATCGTCATTTAAGTTATGGATATTTCGTAACGGTCAACAAGATTGTGATGACGACAGTAGAATTGTTGTAACGATGACTTCAACCTAGGAACAACGTAGCCTTGCTTGAGTAGATTTTGTGTCAGCAGCTGAGCTCTGTCCAGAATACACTGTACTGGCCACAAGCTGATGACGGGGGTGTTGACTATTGGAAAAGTGAAGTCTTCGCGTTTATCGTAGATTTTTTTTTATAATCTTCCTTCGTTGTCGATTTCAATGAGAAAGTCAAGGTAAAAAGCACACTTTGAGCATTAAAAGTATCCTTAACCCATTTGTATAGAAGCGATGTTGATAATCACCGAATCGAGAATTGTTCAGTGACAGAACATCATTTATATAGTGGAAGTTGGAATTAAAGGTCTGGATTAATTTTCTATCTTTATTCTTGAGAAGCCCTTGAAGAAGTCTGTCTTATAAGCATGTAGAAACAAATCGGCGAGTAGCGAAGCACAATCGTTCCCATTGGAATACCAATCGTTTGTTGAAACAGCCGTCCACCAAACAACAATATATTGTCGATTAACAAATGTAATATTTGAATGATCTCGTCCTGTTTAATTATTAGATTTTAAATGGCTTTTGACAAAGTAAGATTTGTCTCTACCAATAACAATATACTGGTACCTTCGTTCTCCCTTCTTCTTTGAGAAGCAACGCTCAATCAATTCTTTTATTCTTGATTTTAGTAGTGTATGTGGGATGTTGGTATATAAGGCCGAGAAATCACATTTTTAATGCTGTTACAAACATAGTGAGATCTAGAATTTAAAATCTCTAGCACATCTTTTGAGTTTTTTAATATCCACATTTGATTAACGCTACTTCTTGAAATTATCAATATCACATGGAAACATTAAGATAAATGACATATCTGAATCTTGGGTAAGCAAATGCATTGAAAATTAATTTTCAAAAACACAAGATGAAAGTAAAAACTACAAGCGGTACATAAGATAGTATACATATACCATTACATCATGAGTATAATAATAAGGATGAAGACAGATGTAAGTACAATTTCTCACTTTGATGGAGTGTTTCCTTGTTTGGCTTCTTCTAAGTAACTACATGGTAATTCTATTTCAATTACACGGATAAAACCTACAGCTAATTCCACTTCTACGAGATTGCACCGAGGTGAATTGAAGCTAAAAATCTAATAAATATTGTTAGATATAAGAAATTAATCAAGTCAGTTATGGAAGTACTGTACTGGTACGTTAACTAAAGCTATAGTAAGAATTAAACGTTTTAGAGAATACAGAAGGGACAATCAAAAATTGACAATCCAGAAAAATTGGCAACATTGGGAACACAAAACGAAAACAAATAAAACAAAAACACGACACAATATGCATGTAGAAATAAGCGTAACCAGTGATTACACGTAAAAACTGAAAAACAGTAAATACGCGTAATCCCTGATTGCCCTTGTAATTACTCGTATTTACTAACATTGTACAGGAAGTACACGCAATTATTAGCAAAAGAGTACAGTTTTACGCTTATTTACTGACTGATCATTACATCTTGTAAACAATGTTCTAAGCATCTATTGTTATAGAAAAAAATAATATATTATATTTATTTTACTAAAGGAGTTGTGGCATGAACCAGTAATTTTTCATTGTAAGCCAAGACACCATTAGTCTCAGATCTAATGGTGATATTCACGATATGTTCGGAAGCTGGTCAAGAGACAATAACACCACCAATTTGAAAACTGGCATAAAAATAAATACAGTTTCAGAAAAAACGACAAGATCTTGTAGGAATAAAACGATCACCATACGAGACTATGCTGGGATGTGCACCCAAAGTTGTCTACAACTACTATTCTTAATGAAATTCTTCAGGTCCTACAAAACGAAGAAGACTTACAGGCACATTTTAATGACAAACCTCTGATGATACACCGAGTAATGCATTTTGAGCCTTGATGTTGAGTACGCCAGGTTCTATTTTCTTGATGTAACAATAATTCATACATTTTGAGCCTTGATGTTGAGTACGCCAGGTTCTATTTTCTTGATCTAGCAATAATTTATACATTTTGAGCCTTGAGGTTGAGTACACTAGGTTCTATTTTCTTGGTCTAGCAATAATTTATACATTTTGACGCCACGAAATAACTTAAATATTGTTGAATGTGGCGTTAAACACCATAACCCTAATCCCGAAAACCCCCCAAAAATATAATAACAGAATCTTTCCGGAATGGGACAAGTGTACATTTGTCTATTGTTTTTGCTTGTCTTTGAATTGTCAGACAACACATCGATGACATAGATATGTATTTGTTTCTAGTATGGAACGCTGAGGATCAGAGGCTCAATGAGTGAGGTAATTGGATTACCTAACAACTCATACAAGCCTATCACCAATACGGCGTGGGTTCGCACCCAGCTTTGTAAATTACAAAAAAGGTGCACTCGACTCGCAGCCGGAGGGCTCTGTTATGGAGCAATATTTTCAATGATAGATCGAACCAACTATTGCCCTAAAGCGGTTATTGCGTGTAGGTCGGTAAATCATGTATTCATTTAGCATACAGTCGAGAAAAGGTACAGTTATTGACTTCCTAAAGTAGTCTTCCGGACCCTCTGCTGGGACATTATCTCTCATTATTACATACTTAGTTCAAATAAAGGCATTTTTGTATGACCAATATGAATGGAAGTAAACTGTCCATATTTTCACACCCCGGGAAAATAACCGGTTATTGGATTACTACAAGATCATTTCCATGTCGAGGCCCATATTGACCCAAGCCAATATGGGCCTCGACTTCGTCTCGGACCAATATGGGTGTCTCTTTTCTAGATGTGGGAAGTATGTAATAAATAGTTTACTACATGGGCATTTCCATGTTTGCCTGGTTATCATCCCTCGACCCATAGTGGCCCTCGACTGCGTCTCGGGCGAATATGGGGGTCTCTGGATGATAACCAGGCCAATATGGAAATGCCCATGTATTAATCTGTAAATATTTGTCTCCCGCATATTCTAGTTACTGTATATTGATATGGAGCAGATATAGGGGAAGGTAAGTAAAACAACAGCATTATGGACCACTGCAGTGCCGGATTTACCTATAGGCTCAATAGGCTGAAGCCTAGGGCCTCAAATTTAAGGGGCCTCCAGCCAAGGTGTATATTATTTTAATACTGTTATTGGACTTTCACACTTATGCTGTCATAACGTACTCTACTTTCTAAACAACCTTTCAGTAATTTTCCTTACACAGTTGCACTCCATTTCAGAATATTGTAGAATTTTAAACACCCCTCATCATCTTTGCCTTTATTGAAATTGATTAAGCACACTTCCATCTTCCTCAAGTGGAGAAGGTGGGGATTGGGAGGGGCTTCACAAGTGGAATAGCCTAGGGCCTCTCTTTATCTAAATCCGGCACTGGGCCACTGTATGCGTCTATCTATTCTAGGGAGACTTGGCTATATATACAGGGGCTCGCAGTTATATTTTCACATCACCAGGTATGTGTTAAAAGAAGAAGGGAGGACACTTTTTTTGCTGCCCAAAGTGAAAGTAGAATTTCGGCATCTTTTTTCGCTTCAAAAACGGTTTAGTCTTTGTCCTTCCCATAAAATTAATGCAAATATCGTTGTTTTTTGCTGATTGACTGGTTTACAGTGGAATAACACTCGTTTTTAAATTCCAAGCGGTCTGGACAACTTCTTATCATACTCAATTCCGATTTATACGAACTTAATATTAAGGTGAGTTTTCATTGATCGAAATAAAAAAAATCGAAATATAATTTTTCTAAAATCGGAAAGCAACAGTAAGTGGGAAATACAAATCGAGAGCAACAGATATAAGAAGAATTTCTAGAATTTTAACCAAATTCTTCTTATATATGTTGCTTTCGATTTGTATTTCCCGCTTACTGTTGCTTTCCGATTTTAGAAAAAATTATATTTCGATTTTTTTATTTCGACCGAAAATGACACGAGGTTCTCTGTGAGAATTTTGAAATATATGACTAAACCAGGAAAGTGAGCGGTCATGTATTTGTGTGTTAGGGGTATTGATTTTGATATTTTAATTTTCTTTGTATGACGAAATGACAGTATTAAATGGCAACAAGAATTCCTATTTATACATGCATTGATATATACTGATTTAACGAAAACATTCCACAGACTTTCACGAGAGTTCTATATCTATTTTCCAAGGTGACATCGCTGTCGTGATTGAATAGCTGTCTTAATAATATCTACGAATGCAATCAGTGCCTATCTCCAATGTGTTTGCGACTTCATTACGAGATGTATCCGATACAATCTTATGTGAACAAGTTTGTCAGTGACGCGCTGTATGTCGGTGGTTTTCTCTTTGTACTTTGGTTTCATTCACCAAAAAAATCGACAACCATGATATAGCTGAATTATTTTTGGTAGTAACGCTAAAAACTCATTTCCCTAACCCGCTGTTATAAAACACCTATGAATTCAAGAAATCCTCGTGCAACCCCAGGACACAGGTAAGGTTATTATATTAGCAGTTGTTTTCATAGTTTTTTTTCCGTTGTCATTTATGCACTTGGTTTTGAAAAAAAGTCTCATAATTGAGTTTGTAATCACTCACCCGGAACAAGCACTTCAAAATCTTGAATGGGTGAGATATCATATAAAATTTTGAAATTTGAACAACCAATGATCATTTCAGCCCAATCTGGTTTTGTACATGTAGTTTCTAATATGATTTGTTTTCCTTTACTGGGAGATATGATTAACTACTCGCTGTTAAGATTGAGTTCATTCTGACTCGCAATAAAGCAGAAATGTCCAATGTCTATTTTAGTCGATGTAGCTATTTGGACGGAGGTTGGGGTTGTCAGACACAGTTATGACAGGGAACCACCTAAGGACATCCCAGACAAGTTTAACTTTGTAGGGTGGTTTCAGAGGGAAAAATGTGATTTTTATTTAAAAAAATACCTAATTTGCATAATTTGGAATGTCCTTGTAAAAAACAGATGAACGTAAAATGTTGTAGATATAGTATCACAACATACATAATAAATAAAAACATTCTAATAATCCTCATTACATAATAATAAATTCTCATAGACATATAAACGTAGATATCTAATTTAGTGCGTAAGACATGGAATAACACGCATCAGGTACGCTTAAAGTCAAATAATTGAAAAGTCTTTTGGAGCAACAGAAGAAACGGTCTAAATAGAATGACATGGACAAACAGACGGATGGATTCTAGACTGATCACAGCACTGGAAATTGATTTGATTTGATTTGATTTTTGGTGTTTAACGCCACTTTCAGCAACATTTCAGCTATATCATGGTGACCAGTTTTAGTGGTGGAAGAAGCCGGAGTACCCGGAGAGAACCACCGACCATGGGAAATCAACCGGTAGACTTTATCACTTGCGCCTGCGAGTAGAGTGCACCAGTTTTTGTAATCTACAAAGCCGGGCGCGAACCCACGCCGTATTGGTGATAGGCTTGTACGAGTTGTTAGGTAATCCAATTACCTAACTCATTGAGCCACCCGGGCCCCACTGGAAATTGAAATAAAAACAAAACACCAACTTATTAGTTAATATTGTTTGATTATTTGTTTTCCATATCATGTGGTACACTGACTGACATTTTATTACGCTGCCATCGAACATACTCTCGTTGCTTCGTTGAATACCATTGAGTTACCTGGATCTGATGATTGACAACGGGATGTTAAAGTCATTCTTTCATTTATGCACTGGGTAAAATAAGGAGTCTTATCACGACCTCGCCATTCATGAAGCCCGTTGTCCATTCCAGAACAAGTCGGGAACCGTATATTGCAAGGAACACAATTTCCGGATCTACATTGATGCTGTACATAGTCACCTACAAAAAATATTGTCACAATGTTAAAGGCTAAATCAGCGTTTAATGCATCTGTCAACAATATCTGAGTTATTGTATTGGTCGTCAGTTTTATTAGTTGAAATTTTGATGGAACCCTTGGGAATACAGACACATGTAATACCTAGTTTAACAGCTGCAGGGCACAGCCTCTTGGAAGGATGCGTCCGCTTGCTAGTTAAATACATAACTTGCTCCAATGGCGGTAGATACATTAGTGGCTCGTTATTTGAGAATGCCATATACCTTTACATAATTCTTAATTTCACAATATTACCGGTTATATAAATGTTTACATATTTGCACAGATGCAAATAAAATGGTAGAATTGTAAAACCATTTCATATAATCACAATTAGTGACATCTACAAGACGGAGTGGATTGATTTGATTTGATTTATTGTGCTTAACGCCACTTTCAGCAATATTTCAGCTATATCATGGCGACCAGTTTTAGTAGTGGAAGAAGCCGGAGTACCCGGAGAGAACCACCGACCACGGGTAAGCAACTGTTTAACATTATCACTTGCGGCTGCGAGTCGAGTGCACCCTTTTTGTAATTTACAAAGCCGGGCGTGAACCCACGCCGTATTGGTGATAGGCTTGTATGAGTTGTTAGGTAATCCAACTACCTAACTCACTGAGCCACCCGGGCCCTTTTCAAGAGCAGTGGAATAAATCTAATAGCTAGACCTATTCTGAGTTTAATGTTGTTGTGTTTTGATTTTGTTGCTAAATAAATCTGTTCAATGTTCTCCATATGCCGTAATATATTACACGTGAACATCTGTTAGATCATTCCATTTAATCCATTTTTTTCCATACCTAAATTCCATATATGACCACACGTAAGAAGCTTAGCGTTTTATCTAATATGTTTGTGTTGTACAAATGTAGTATATAGTTATCAAGTCAATAAAAGATGGCGATACAAATTGGTTTTTAATTTCCGTTTCACAATCGTTATCTTTTATATAAAAAAATTAATTGGAAATGATTATTCATTATTTATGTCTACTACAGAACTATGTTTAGTGTAACTTCAAAACATATATTTTCATTCATAGTCGGGGTCAATTTTTTCAGGGGGATTACCTAGCAACTCATATGCAAGCCTATCACAAATACGCGTGGCTTCGCGCCCAGCCTTGTAAATTACAAAAAAAGTGCATTCGACTCGCAGCCGCAAGGGATAAAGTTTACCAGTTGCTAACCCATGGTCGGTGGTTCTCTCCGGGTACTCCGGCTTCTTCCACCACTAAAACTGATCGCCATGATATAGCTGAAATATTGGTGAAAGTGGCGCTAAGACACCAAAAATCAATCAAAAAATCAATCAATCAATTTTTTCATTTGTTGTTTACATTTAAATGATTCTTCAGTCACGTGTAAATTTTTTTCTATTATCAAATCACATATTGCTTTCCTTTCTTCTATCATGTTTTACATTGAACTTGGCAGATCTTATTTAACGATTCTTGTTTTAGAAAACGAGATTCTCTTCTATACATATTGAATATGCACACATGGAATAAACAAATCAAAATATATGTAATATTCAAACCTTTAAAAAAAATGTACAATACAACATATCTTATGTAACTAGCCTACAGAATGTACCTATACACATGCAGTTGTTTGAGGGTACAACTATGTATGAGACGTCGCAAAATACTGGTGTTAGGGAACGACCATTTAACTTGAAGGGAAAGGGGGGGGGGGGGGTTATGTTTTTTTTTTCTAAAAAAATATTCTGATTCCCACTGTTGCTGAAAAAAATATTCTGATTTTGGTGGAGGAAAAAAAAATAATCTGATTCAGAGTTTTTGTCATATAACCTAATGTTGAATTCTAGAAAAAAATTTCGCGCTTTGTGCGACAAAAATAAATAAATATTCTAACTCGTGTTGTCCGAAAAAAAAATTCTGAACGAAACAAAAAACCATAACCCCCCCCCTCCCTTGTAAGTTAAATGGTCGGTCCCTTACATAGGACAAAATACGATTTATAAATTTTATGAGCTTGTTGAAGTAGCAATAATAAATGGATACCTACATATTATATACCAAAATAAAGCGTTTTTAATACCCTTTTTAACCATAACAAGCATTTTGTAGTATACTGATACTATTTATGAAAAATGATTGCTCCAAACCCCCAAAAGTTTAATTTTTGTTATGTCCCGCGTTACATTTTAACTGGTGATGTTTGATAAAAATGGTTAATAAATAAATAAATAAATCAATTCATTCATTCATTCATTCGAGATAAAATCTTTAACTAAACTGTTTTATTTGTAGGCAAAATAAATCAATCATCATGACTCCTAAAGAACTACTTCAATCGTCTAAACAGGAAAAATTCGGAAAAGAAGGGAACAAAAACTGAATTCATATTATAAAAATCGCAATATACAACCAAAAGAATTAAAAGATACAAAAGAAGCAAATAACAAAAGAGCACACAGACAAAGGCAAGCCAATACGCGGAACAAAGAAACTATAAGAAAGAGAAGATATAGGCAGTCCTTGAAAAACCAGAAGACCAAAGAAAATGCTACGGCTAATAGAAATCGATGTTTTCAGCATGCCTTCAAAAACAGAACCAATAAACACAGAGCAATAAAGAAACTACAATCCGCGCTACCCCGAACGCCTGTGAAAAGAGTAACTACGTTAGCTACATATCTTGACCGAACATGTTCCCCAACCGTTAAAAAACTCTTAAGACTTTAATATTATTACATCTCCGGAAGAAAGTTCAGAAACTGAAGTAGCAAAAGCAGTTTTGGAAGATATTAAAGTAGCAGTGAACGAATCAAAAATGAAGCGAACTTCGGATACTTTAAATGGCATGAATACAATTATCGCTGCAATAAGTGGAAAAAACGTTTCCGAGTAAAAATGTAGAAAACGGCTCGCTCGAAAATTAGATTTTCCTGTTCGCCGTATAAGCGGTAGAAAAGGAATCCGTACCAAAGTTTTGACTTCTGACAACTCAAGTTGGTCATTTACTAAAAGAAAGACGCGGTCCGACGCTTTGTCAGACGAAGTAAAGAGAAAGGTTTATGAATATTGGCAAAAACCTGGTGTTTTGTGACCGACAGGAAATAAACGCGATATCAAGAGAGAAAGATTTGGTCCAAGTATCTACGCTAGCCACATGATACACATTCTAGAAAAAACTCAGACAGACATCTACACCGACTTCAGACGCGAAAACCCAGATATAAAAATTTCCCAAAGGTCGTTTGAGAATTGTAAACCTTTTTTTGTAAGACCGGTGAGGCAAAAGGACAGACAAACTTGCAGTTGTCGATACCACATAGAAATCAAAGCTGCCTTTAAAGCATGTATGGGTTTCAGAAAACAAGTTTTGCTGCAAAAAGAGTTAGACGAGAATGATAACGATGACTCCCCCCTTTGTTCTCATTTACAAGATTTAATTGATATTACTTTGTGTAAAACAGGTGACAGATTTCATAATATATCATGTTTTAAAAAACTGTGATAACTGTGGTGTACAAAATCTGAAATTATTAGATGAAGAAATTGATGTATCTGAATCCGCATTAAACGTGAAGTGGGAACAATTTGAATATGTTAATGTTAGTGTTAAAGGAGGAAAGACCATTAAAAAACTGCAATTGGTTGCTAAAGAAACTAAAGCAGGTGTATTGTTTTCTCATTTAAAACAATTACTAATTAATTTTCCTTTTCATCAACACAGTGCTTCATGGCAAAATGAACAGTTCAAAAATCTAGTTTCAAACCTACCGCTTGGAAGTTGTGTATGCGTGCATGATTTTTCCGAAAATTATCGATGCTCGGAATTGCAAGAGCTTCAAAGTACTTATTTTCAAAAGACCGAAGTTTCTATACATGTATCTGTTATTCACCGTCATACAATGCTGGAGCATGATGGCATCGAGAGCAATGAAGAAAATCCAAATGTAATAACTGAACACTTCTACGTAATAAGTCCAGATCAACAACATGACCATTTCTTTGTTCACGAAGTTCGAAAACAAATATCAGAATATCTGAAGTCGATTTCCTGTGACATAACTTCCATGCATGAACTTACTGACGGATGTCTGTCCCAGTACAAAAGTCGTCATTGCTTTAGTGACATTAGTAACACTTACGCAGATTCTGGTTACGAAGTATTCAGCAGAAACTTTTTTGAAACATCGCATGCTAAAGGTATTTATCGTTTACACTATGTCTTCATTGATATGCAAAATCCATTTTAAAACTTAAGTGTCGCATGAAAATGCACAATTAAACATTTTTGCAATTTAAATTTATCAAGCTTGAATAAAGTACATGTAGTTCTGGTGTTTCTATCGACATTTGAAATTTACATTAACAAATGGAAGCCGCTTTTGTTAAATACCTTAAAATAGCCAAATAATTAAAAATAGAAATCAGGTTTAAGATGAATTGTTACCAAATCTCACAGACAACAAGCGAGTATATTTATCAATTATGGACTTTTTGCGAGGTCAATATGTTATATATGGACCTATTAGGATTATATTGACCGATGAGGAAGTCTGAGGTCAATATAATCCTAACAGGTCCATATATAACATATTGACAGAGTAAAAAGTCCTTAATTTTTATATTACATATGTAATGTATTACTCGTGTCATTGAAAGTAAAATATTAACACATCATTATTTTATTGTTTAAGAACACAATAAAACTAGAAAATTGTTTACTACAGGTGGAGTGTAAACGCGGTCTGGAACGGATAATATCAGGATCTAAATTTAGTAACATAGCGTCAATATACTTAAAAATAGAAACATAGCGTCAATATTTTTTAAAAATAGAAACAAGACGTCTGGTTTCTTCCGTAAATGGCCGTTTTCGGGTTGAGACGACCGAGTTAAGACGAGTGCACGAGCACTCGTTTCTACTCGTTGTGACATCCAATCAGAACGCCTCTAACAAGAACAAATCGTTTAAATATATATCCTAAGCCGGGAATGTCACATTATATACCCTGTCTGATAGCTGAATAACAAATATATTACGGATTTAACCATTGTTTGTTTTTTCACATACAGACTCCAACGTATTAAATATATTTGTGTCTTTTATTTTCATTTTTTCGTATTTCTAGATGTTCTTTTCCGTACCTTTGACGTCATTCTTCAATGACGTCAAAATATGTGTCACGTCATATTTCATGTATGGGGTGTCTCGATCATGAAGGAAAATACTGTACTTTCAATAAAATATTAGTGAGAAAAGCTCAAATATCAGTAGAAAGCTACTTGGTTTATCAATCGGTGTCACAAAGGTCAATTTTATGTGATGTGTATTTCATAACGCTCAATGATATTGATCTGATAATTTATGCAAATTAGTTACTCATCAATGGCAGGGGTCTCTAGGAGTCTCCGATAGTGAAAGTTGTTGGTTTACGAAAGAAATAGGTACTTGCATGCGTTATTGGGAAAGTCCGGGTGATCTTCCACTCGTGATATAATTTTTTGTTTCTTTTCGCTCGCTCCACTCGCGAAAAGACATAAAATTTCTATCACTCGTGGAAGATCACCCGGTCTTTCCCTAGAACGTATGTAAGAACCTATTATTCTTCACAGTGGAAAAAATACATTAAATATTCTATATATCACGTGACTGATTTAGCCAATGAAATTGTACGAAAACAACACCATATGTAATATTGGAAGATATGGCCTTATATAAGTTCCACGATATTTGTTTATCAGTGATGTTGTGTAATTTTTCTAAAAGTAATTAAATTTCATGGATGCTTATTGTATGCATTATATTGTAAATCTTCAATATGTATGTGGAAATAATCAATCAATCAAGCATATATATATGCAATTACACAACCCCGCGGAAACCCCGGGGTATATAAATGGGACCGAGAGCTTCTTCGGCTTGAAGGGGCGTCCGTCGGTTGTGCGGGATGTAAAAATTCACAACCAACCCGTCCTGCGGATGAGACGTAAATAAAACCGAGGTCCCGTGTTGAGAGATTGCCACCCTCTCCGCACGTTAAAGAACCCAGTGTAACAGCTCATTATGAGCATTATGCTCATGATGAGTGGTCCATAAGAGACCTGTTGCACTGGCAAAATTATCCGTCCCTACCCATCACCTTTCCTTGTTTCGAGTCCCGTGGCGTTTAAATTTTTAAATGTTCTCGTCCTGAATATAGCTGAAAAATTGCTCGCTGGACGTTAAACACCAATCAATAAATCAATCAATATATGCAATTACCGAATTAAAGAAATTATTTAGCCGAACACCTTTTCTTTTTAATAAATATTAAAAATCAACATACCAAAAGCATCATATACATGTTAACATTCAGAATATGAAAAAATGCGGCATATTTTCAATAGAAAAAAATTCAATATTTTTTTATCTTTGAAATATTAATAAACAATCATGTGTAATTACCTCAATAATTATGATAATTTAAATGGATGCTCATTACATTCGGTTTACATCTTTATGAAAAAAATGTATTCCTTGTTTGACTGGTAAATTTTCAAAACCGTGCAGCTATAAATTAAATGTCACTATGGTTTCAAAGTATACCCTTATCCAAATATCCTTATACCCTAGGCATACTGGACAATACATGCTTCCATACTATCTTAAAAAAGCTTTTTTCTTAAATTTAATGCCAAGAAAGGGGGGGGGAGGTAAATTAATTATGTCACTCTCAACTTTTCAAAGTTGGGAGGGTGATTACCCCCAGCTCCTTTGCCCATGACATAGTATTTGTGATGTTCGTACTCATACGGAGCATCTGAGTTCATGTCGGTCCGGAGTGTTAGTGGTGTTTGTGTTGCTAAATCTTCAGTTTTCTGTGTATTCGTAATTTTTTGTCAGCCATTAAATAGTTGTCTTTTTGTTTTGCTATACCTGTATATTTATAACATATATTGTTAATTAAATAATATATTTACCCTTTAAGACTGATTACCAACAAAGGTAGCTCTCAGTATGTAGTGTAAGCAATCGAGTATGGTAGAAAATACTATGTTACTCGGTGTCAACTTTTCTGAATTTTTCATTCATTGCATCGGGGCGACACCTAGCGGAGGTCCCAGTCGCTATTGATGGTTTCTGAAGGTTACATATAGTTTTATTCGTGGAGGAATCGTGGCATCCTCAAATATTGTACCCTCTATAGTCTACAGTGTTTCTTTCCGCATCATAACCTGAAAACAACCCGATCAATAGGGCGCCTCTATTCGCTAGCTGGGGATGTGCTGAACACCGTAGTGGGTTGAACCCTCAGAAACGTTGCCAGTACCCAGTGTTGAAAAGTGTTCTTTTTAAAGGGGTGACGATACATTAAACTAAACAGTATAACGTCAGTCCATGATGGTTGTTAGTATTCATTGTATTTTAGCAAGATATATACTACAGAATACGATGCCGCCATTTTTGTTAACGTTTCTGACAACAATGGATAATTCTAATAAAAAAATCATTGATCTGCCGCAGGTTGATTCACAGGCACTTGTTTCATTCAAAAAATGTATGCCCCCTCCTCTTCCTTACTTCAAGGTAAACATCTGCCCCTTTCCCCTTCCCCACTTCGCCGACCCAATTATATCGTTACACTCCCGAGATATTTCTCTTTACGACTGCCACATTTAAATATATCTACCGGCCCCCCCCTCAGACGAATTGGACAAGAATATCAGCGAACGTAGCTTGTTTTATTTTTAAGTCATTGAAACGGATACAGCCACTTCCGATTTGCGCTGGATTTTTCATATGCATTCGGAATTCTCTAGACCAGCCATGTGTAACAAAGCCATCATGATCATCTCCTTTCAAATGTAAAGTAAGCCTTTAAAATACAGATAATTGTTCCAATGCAGACTATAAAAATATGTTCAACTCCAAATTACTGACATTTGATTTTTAAAGCAGCTTTTTTTTTATTTTCTAAATTAATTTAAACCGGACCGTAAGTGGCTGTATGACTTAAAAATAAAACAAGCTACGTTCTCTGATATTCTTGTCCAATTCGTCTGAGAGGGGCCCGATAGGTAAATTTTAATGTGGCAGTCGTAAAGAGAAATATCTCGGGAGTGTAACGATATAATTGGGTTAGCGAAAGGATCACAAATAAGCGAAAAATATTTAGACAAAGTGGGGAAGGGGAAAAGGGCAGATGTTTACCTTGAAGTAAGGAAGAGGATGGGGCATATATTTTTTGAATGAAACAAGTGCCTGTGAGTTGATTATAAACTTTATTACATAATGATATGGTGTATAGAGTACGG
Source organism: Bathymodiolus septemdierum (assembly GCA_963383655.1). Taxonomy (NCBI): domain Eukaryota; kingdom Metazoa; phylum Mollusca; class Bivalvia; order Mytilida; family Modiolidae; genus Bathymodiolus; species Bathymodiolus septemdierum. The sequence goes on along the minus strand of OY726530.1, from coordinate 35,832,898 downwards.
AACTCGCAGTTTTATGGTGACGAGTACTGATGACTTAGGTAAGTGTAAATTCAACTATTATACGATTCCGGTCACGATTGTATCTTTAAATAGATGAATTACAAATGCAAAATGTATGCTAAACACAAATCCCCCATGGATGGAAAAAACACGAAGCCAAAAAAAAAAAATAAAAAAAAAATAAAGATAAAGTTATTAAAAGACATTTTATGAAATCGCTGTAAACTCCGTTCCCTGATTTGTTACTTACATGGGTCTTTTGGTTCTAGTCGGTTTCCACAGTTCACATACCGGAAGTCGTCACATGCTTTGGTTATATCATTAAATAGTTCCGGGTATTCACATTCTTTAAGATGAGTTCCCCACCAATCATTAGCCGGGTTGGAAGCACAATCATAATATTGAGCACATCTAGAAGGATGAGCAAATTTCATGGTTGAATTAACAGGGCAGTTAACGGCATGATGTCCTTTCACTATGGGTGATATCATAAAAGGTGATGTAGGAAACCTCCTCTGTACGTTCAACACATTATTAGAGGCGATAATCCTTAGCTGATTTCGAAGCTGATTTCGAAGTTGAATAGATAGACCATTACCTGCAAAAACAGAAATAAAACAATGGACATGTCTAAAGTTCAATTTAAGAAATAAGTGCCCAGCGTTTATGCACATGCTGTTAATTAAATGTAGTTTTCTTTTTGAGGCAAACCTATTTGCTCTGAATAGACAGGGATTTAAATTAGACAGGTTAAATTTACAACAACATAAAACATCATACAATGGGACTAGATGGTTTGTTGTTTATACATGGTTTGGTTTAGAGAGGTTTTATTGTAAGAAAAATACATTACATACAATGTTAACCGGTTATAATCCCAAATTATTCGAAAAGGTTAGCATAAGAGTGTACTGTCTTGTCGTGAGAACAACATTATTGTTGTGTCAAGGACCAGTATCTTATCTATTGAAGGCCACCTTGCTTCATAAATGTAAAATTTGACATTCAAATGTTCATATTTATATAATAATGTTGTGTTAGCAATGACTATGCCAATATAGTGGTCAGGGTTGAAGACATAGTGCACGACCCGACCCGAAGGGGAATGCACTATGTCTTCAACCCTGACTACTATATGGCATAGCCATTGCTAACACAACATTATTATTATTATGATTATGCTGACTGTTATATATAGAAAGAGGAGGTCCTGATATTGGTGAATAATATATAGGATCAGATAGTCTTGAAAGTGTCAGAATATTCTTTGTTTCATTTAAGGCTTTAAAAATATACAAATTTTTAATTAACAATAACAAGTATTAAAAAACGTTTATGATATATTGACAGATTGGATCCCCCCCCCCCCCCCCCCCCCCCTTTGCACGTGGACTAGCTATATATAGCTTGACAGAGAGCTGAAAACCCAACCTTCCCCGCGTGAAACTGGCATAGTAGATGTACTATTTTCGCATAGTATATCAATGCTATATAATTCTTTGTGATATATGCAAATATATCGTATGAACTTATATTACAGAAGAAATTTACAGAAAGCATAATAAATTGCTATATCAATGACGAAATGTCACAATATACTGGATGTAAAGCTACATTTTAATATCACTTAAAATGAAGTGATTTAAGTTAAATCCTGAAATGTCAGTCAGACCGGTTTGATTAATTATACTGTATAATTATCTGAATAAATGTTTAATTGTTGTCATATAGCAACAACGTATAATTAACATACGTTTCTCTCGATATCAAATATTTTTTTTAAATATCCCACTGAGGAAAGAACAAAAATACAAAAACAAATGTCAGCTGAAAGTATTTACTCAAATATTGTTACTTTAATTTTCAGAAGTTTCTTGAAGTGATAGAAATGATTAATAACGTTGGTTTCACGATTATATGTGAGGGTTGGCATGTTACTCGCATATTGAAAGCACTTGAATGACCACATCATTTCACTAGGGAGGGGGGTTGGGCGCATAGAACTAGTTTACCAAGCCATTTGTAATTGACGTGCTTGTACTAAGCCAGGAAAGTGAACGGTCATGTATTTGTGTGCTTAGGTGTTAATTTTGCCTCTTTCTAAAATTGTTCTATTGAATTTTGGAACAGTTCCGACAGTGTGGTATTTTTATTATTTCATATGATTGTGTGATATGAAAAATCATCCTATGTAGTGCATGATTTATAATTCTGAATTAATAGTAATATATAATTGGCACTTGTCCATTTATTTCAAGGCTTATATTTCGTCTTTGTCTATGTATTTTTGTATGCAACTGTATAAAATGAGGTACACAAACACCAGATGCTAATAAAAACGACTAGCGTATTATACAAAAATAATAAAGTAATATACATTGCCTGATTTAACATCAAACCTCTCCGTGTAACATTTCCGCTCAAAGACATAAGACTTCGTGTTTGAAAAGTAATCTCTAATCCATTTGATCAAGACCGTTATTACACTATATTCATTATAAACCTTAAAGCAACATCGTCTAGACCAGAAACGTAAACAATTTATATTCTTTAATTTAATTCTTTATTTGTTTAACGAGGTTGCGAACAGCCAATGGCTACGAGCGGTTTTCAATTCTTTATAGTATATAGTTTAATTTCCAGCCATTATATAAAACGTATTAAATAAATTTGAAAAAAATAAATAATTACAATATTATTTATAACTTTAACATATAGCAATGATGTTGATAAATAGCAATCTATTGAGAGAAAGTATGGGCGCGGTACGAGGTGAATCCGGACAGCATCTCATGCTAACGTGCATGACATCCGTCTTGTATAAAGATAACAAAGGTAAAGTTAAGACATAATTATAAAACATTCTACGCAAATTTTCATGTGATAAATTTTAACGTTGCAGCTTCATTATATCCGACGAACATCGCAGAGTACAGTCTACAATTATTAACGTTATTATTGGAACCCAAGATCGCCCTCCTCCGCCGGAAGAAGGATATTAGTGACGTTTTTAATGTGAAAATCGGAGATGACTTCACAAAGCAAAATCAAGAACTATTAAACAGACTACATCTCCATGAAAAAATAACTAGTGCATGGTTTTTCAACGGACATGTATTTGGTACGGATGAAAAAGGGGCTAGACATCAGTTTGACATTTATGACAATATTGATGAGAAGTTAAAATAAATAAACATTGTTACCTAACCTGGGACGAAGTAGACCGGGGGCGGATCCAGACTTTCTCAAAAGAGGGGGCAAATAGGGGGACCCAAACCGAAATTTGCCGTCGTTTTTAAAGGTTTTTCGCCAAAATGGGGACCTGCCCCTCCTGTAGACTGTGCACCCAGTCCGGTGTTGTATAATCTGGTACTCGACGTCTCAATTTCATAGAAAATAGTATTTCGGACAGGAGGAGGAAGAAATGAAACTGTGTTTAATGATATTGCAAGTTCCATGGTATATGTTTAATGGGCTAGAACACACTGCGATTTTGAGTCATTTATTAACATTCATAACCGGAAGTAGTTCCAGATTACTGCGCATCCGATTTTCTGCAGCAGTAACCCTGTATTTGTTTCCGGTGCGTCATTTCCGGTGCAAGGAATTTAATCCATTAGTGATATGGATCTGGAATCAAAATATTGCTATTTCTACCATAGTTGGGACTTCGTCCCATATTATGGCAAAACGGAAATGGAAATACTCTTTGTATTGTTTCACAAACACGATCGTGTCCAGATTTTATACTGATGTTGGCATGTATTTCCTTTAATTGATATACATCGGGGCCGGAAATTCACCCATATTACATATATGTAAGAAAATTATATTGCCACATTGTGTCGTGCGTCCAGTCTGGATGGTGAAATAATTTATTATGATTGAAATAAATACAGGATCATTGGCATTGATCCCATAGGCATAGGTATTCTCATTTTACAGTACGTATCCAGTCAGGAACATAGCGTGATAGATCACTGTGATGGACGTGTCATTCATCTTGGTGATTTGGATAAATTTTTTGTTCCGATAAATATATTTTCTACATTTCTTTTACATTTGGAGTGTTGCTATAAAAGGCATATCAAAATAAGTATGTAGATTGAACAGAGCAAGGGATGTATCGGTGTCACTAGGAGTGATACGTCTGTGACGGTGATTTGTCGCGTTGTGTCTCTGACTGTACTGTGGCTGGACAATCAGTCCATTAACATTGTCAAATTATTCTTTGTTGAACTGAACCATATTTTACAAGTCATAAACGGACACAAAGAATCTATAAATTGACCGATACGAATGGACATTTGATCCAGAATATAGTAGCTTTACCTTTTTTTCTTACTGAAGCAATATTCTTACTGTATGTTGCTGATTGCCACACAGACTTTGTGAATGACTTAATGACTCTCGTACATCATAAACATGTGTTGATCTCCATTTGTCATTGAATAAACCTATGCATATGCAAGGATCTATTATGGGGATAAACAGGTGTTGTTACATGTATATCAAATACTTGCCAACAGGTCTCAGTTATTCTGTAAGTATGTTAGAGAATAGCGGGAAGTACTTGGAATATACGCTGTCTACATAGAATATGATGTATATATGGCATTGTGTTTGTGTTGTACATTAGTAATTTATTTAGACCTCTTGCATATCAGTGACTCAGAATGGTAGTAACACTTTATATGTTGAAACTTTAAACATGACAGGCATTTAATTCATTACAGACTGAATTAAATTAAAGTTAACTGTGAACATCAATTTATCTTCAAATTCATCTTCTTTTTTTTTCTTTTTTTCCTTTCTGCAAAATTTGTTTTTTGTTGACAAATTCAGAATTAACCCACATGTATATATACTTTTTTTATGTAAATATGTCTTGTTTGATGATGAATGTTTTTTCAGAAGCGTTTCTTATATTGTGAGTGTATTGTTTATAAGTGTATACAACTATTTTGTGTTTCAATGGTTTATTATTTTATTTAACCTGGAATATGTCATTATTATGAATTATGATAGTTTTGACTAATTAATTATTAAACAACATTATTAAGAAAAAACTGGTAGAATGTGCCAAAGTAGGTCACGGGTCACTGTAATTGGGCGGCTGGTATCGAGAAACAGATACGGTGTTGAAAAAACTGTTGATACTCATAAAATATTGATAAATGCAATACAATTTTATGTTTGTCTTCAAGAAATATGATAGACAAAACCATGTGTGAAGTTTTATGACGAAATATCTCCGATTTCTATGTAAATTTACGAGTTGAAGTGGGGAAACACCCACAGGTAATTTTATTTTGATCTTGGACAAGAATAATGAGCGTCCTGATTGGATGGCCGATTTAAAACACACTGACTCCGCATGGTAAAAAGATGCATGTAAAAGAAATGTATGCTATATTTATTCATTTGTTTGATTCTGGAATATTGTTGATCATTGATTTAAACAAGAAAAAAGGGAAAAAGGGGGGAGGGGTGAATTTTATTTGTGAATTTTACAGTTAAATAAGTTATGTTTCGACAGTTTAAAGAGAAAAATAAATATTTGTTGCGACTAAAGCTTAAATCAGCGTTAAAAATTGAACAAATATCAGTGGTTTTGTAAATGAGATTTATTTTAAATAGAAAATCTGAATTTATTATTTATTAATTTATTTTTAATGATACAATTTTATATCCCTTGGGAGGGGGAGGGGGGCTATGATGAACATTTGAAATAAAAACACAGGACCGGACTTTAAGCAATAATAATAATCCAGGATTATTTTTTTATTAAAAAAATCCTGGACCCCTGTGTCCATGATTTTTTTTTTAAAGTTAATAATATGAAATATTGACATTCACACTTGCCTTTTGGATAGCACATTTCTGTGTTCACACTTGTGCTATTAGAATATAATGCTGTAAAATGTATGAACCTGATGGTTACTGTGCTACCCATTTCTAAGTTTGGTATTGTTTCTAGTTATGTTATAAAATATGCCCTACTGATAGCTGATATTGAGTCTAATCCAAGTCCACAATTGAATAATAAAAAAAATATAAAAATAATACACAATAATGTATGTAGTTTACTACCTAAATTAGACCTGATTGAACATGAATTTCAAGAGTATGATGTTATTTGTATATCTGAATCATATCTTGATAAATCTATTGACAATGATAAAATAAAATTAAAGAGTTTCCAAAATCCAGTTAGACTAGACAGAAATAGGCACGGTGGAGGTGTGACCATTTATTATGCATACTTTTTTGTAATATTGTCCTGTAGTCTAATTTATAAAGTTTTTATTTGTATATACAGTCTCATAAGTCTATAAAGGCTGGATATTGATCTTTGTTTCATGATGTAGTTTTGTACATGTTTTTATATTGTTGATCAATATGTGACACTATAATAAACTATCATTTATCTTATCTTTATGTGAAAAATAGCTTATATTACAAAGTACATACTGATTTATCAATTAATAACTTAGAAATACTTTGGGTCGAAATCCGAAATAGTATTAAAGACAAATTTTTAGTTGGTGTTATATATAGGCCTCCAAATTCTAATTTATATACATAGGAGTTATTCTGTGAGTCTGTAGATAAAGCTCTTGATTCTGATTAACCACTTTTTTTAGTTGGTGACTATAATTGTGATATGTTGTCAAACTCCAGTAACTATTTTAAAAAGATATTAAATCGTATAAATTTGGAAAATGTAGTATTTGAAGATACAAACTTTACTACTGAGACAGGAACTTGTATTGATCTATGTATAACTAACCGAAAACAATTGATTAACTCAGTGGATGTCCTTACTCCAGTATGCAGTACCCATGCTCCTCCTGTCTTACCTGAAATTTCATTCAAAACTCCTTTCAAAGGCAAATAAGAGATTATAATGCTGTTGACATTGAAGGGCTTGCTGATGAACTGAATATTACAAATTGGGATGATCTAGTTTTCAATTCTGATAATATTAATAATGTGTATTCTAATTTTCTTAAAATTTTAGATGATGCTGTTAAAAAATACCTACCTACCAAGACTATTACAGTTCGACCAAATGATAAACCATTCATGAATAATAAAATTAGAAACAAGATCAGACAACGTAACAGAATTCATTATAAAGCTAAAACTACAAACAACCCTGATCATTGGAAAAAAAATAGAGATTTCAGGAATGAAGTTATTGATTTAGTGAGAAAAGCAAAGGACGAACTTACCTCTGAACTTTTAAACAAGGATATCCCTCCTGGGAAATGGTGGAGAATTGCTAAATCCATATCAAATTTTACTAAAGCCAGAGACCCACCCCCATTTTTGGACCATGATGGCCAAATTTGTATTCACCCTTCTGATAAAGCTGAAATTCTAAATACTCACTTTTCTAATATAGCTAATATTGATAATGAACCAGTTATTTCTGATGATGTTGCACCTCTGCCATGTCATTTGAATGAATTTATTATAACAGAACAGGAAATCTTAGACCAGTTAAAAATTTTAAATGTAAATAAACCAGCTGGTCCTGATGGTGTCAGGCCTAGATTACTAAAAGATATTGCTTATTCAATTTCTAAACCACTAACAAAAATTTTCAACATGTCTCTCTCAATTAAACAGCTTCCTATCTTATGGAAGATAGCTCATGTAAGTCCAATTTTTAAAGGTAAAGGTAATCCACATTCATCCCAAAACTATCGCCCTATATTAGTAACCAGCATAGTATGTAAAATTATGGAAAAAATTCTATTTAGACATTTATTTAATTATATGAAAACACATAATATATTGTCAAAGTGTCAATCTGGCTTTCAACCAAATGACTCAACTGTTAATTAACTGATTGAAATATATCATAATATTATTAGTAATATGGATAAGGGGATTGATATAAGATTTGTTTTTTTGTGATGTTTCCAAGGCCTTTGACAAAGTTTGGCACAACGGCCTTCTTTTCAAACTTAAGGTGACTGGAGTTAACGAACAACTAATATCATGGATTGAAAGTTACTTCTCAGATCGTCAACAAAAAGTTGTCTCGGAAGGTTTCTCTTCAACTATTAAGGGTATTAATGCGGGTGTTCCCCAAGGTTCTGTTTTGCATCCATTCCTTTTCCCTGTTTATGTTAATGATATTATGAATGATATAAATAATGACATTCTGCTTTTTGCAGATGATACTTCCTTATTTGTAGTAGTAGTAAATGATCATGCTGCAGCAGCAACTTCTCTGACGGATGACTTGAATGTTATTTCCAACTGGGCTAAGGGAACGACCATTTAACTTGAAGGGGGGGGTTATGGTTTTTTTTCTAAAAAAATATTCTGATTCCCAATGTTGCTGAAAAAAATATTCTGATTTTGGTGGAGGAAAAAAAAAATAATTTGATTCAGAGTTTTTGTCTTATAATCTAATGTTAAATTCTGGACAAAAAAAAAATCTAACTCTTGTGTTGTCCGAAAACAAATTTCTGAACGAAACATAAAACCATACCTCCTCCCCTCCCCTTCAAGTTAAATGGTCGGTCCCTAAGAAATGGGCAGTTCAATTTAATCCTCAAAAAACAAAAAAAATAGTGTATTTAGTAGAAGGGACAGGGAGCACCCACCTGTATATTTTGGACTAAATGGAGATGAAAATGGTGAAATAGATAATCACTCATCTTGGAATAACATTTCAATCATCAGCTACATGGAAAAAACATATAGATTATATTCATAAAAAAGCATGCTCTCGGTTATTTTTACTTAGACAAGTTAAGCATTTATTAGATAGATATTTTGCATTTATTAGACCCGTTTTAGAATATGGTGATGTAGTATGGGGTTACTGCACTAAAAAGGAATCCGATTTATTGGAAAGTGTACAAATAGAAGCGAATTATTACTGGTCTTCGATGTATTTCCTCTAGACAAAAACTATACCATGAATTGGGGTGGGAAACACTAGAAAATAGACGGAATAAACACAAACTAATGTTATTTTATAAAATACTAAATGGGTTAACACCTGCATACCTTTATCAGTTGGTTCAACCATATCTACCTAGATAATCAGGATATAACTGAAGAAATGAAAATAATACATTCCATCCACCGTTTTCCAGAACAAGTTCTTTTTATGATAGTTTTATCCCTTTCACTATAAGACTATGGAATACTTTGCCCCTAACTATTACTGAATCTCCAAGGTTAAATATCTTTAAAAATAGATTGACACACTTCTATAAAACTTGGGACACCAATGCACATGATAATTTTGGAATAAGGAAGTTTAACATAATTCATTGTCCATTCTTTACGAAATGAGGCTAGTAACCTGAAGGCACATTTATTTAATGATTTTTTATCTGATAATACTAATTGTCCAAACTGTAGTGGTCCATTAGAAGATAACAACCATTTTTTGCTTATCTGTCCTAAATTTAATAACTTAAGATTGATCTTATTATATTTCATACAGAAATGAATACCCAAAAATAATAATATTGACATTAATATAGATTTATTACATACTTAGTTCAAATAAAGGCATTTTTGTATGACCAATATGACCGGAAGTAAACTCCATATTTTCACACCCCGAAAAAATAACCGGTTATTGGATTACTACAAGATCATTTCCATATCGAGGCCCATATTGGCCGGGCCAATATGAGCCTCGGCTTCGTCTCAGGCCAATATGGGTGTCTCTTTTCTAGATGTCGGAAGTATGTAATAAATAGTTTAATACATGGGCATTTCCATATTGGCCTGGTTATCATCCCTCGACCCATATTGGCCCTCGGCTCCGTCTCGGGCCAATATGGGGATCTCAGGATGATAACCAGGCCAATATGGAAATGCCCATGTATTAATTTGTATTTATTATTACATGGCAATAGATCATTTTCATATGATCTAAATACAGAAATATTTCAAGCTAGATACACAATTTCATAATTGACACTCATCGTTTCATTTAAGATGCTTCTTTTTTTCAATTGCACTCCTCCCATTATACATTTTCATTTAGTTTGCTTTATTTTCTTTTTCTTTAGCTTCTTGTATGTTTAACTATTTAAAATATTTAGAAAGTCTACAAATTTCACTTCACTCGTAAATTTATTATATATGAAATATTAATGATGTTCACAATTACATGTATTGAAGGAACATAATTATCTTATATTTTTGATATAATTGTTATATACTTTTTTTTACTGAATATATGCCTTGTACATGTAAAAGGAGAGAGCTTGTATAGGCATAGCCTGTTGCTCAATCCTATTCATTTAGTTGTGAATACAATATGTTTAAAACAAAACAATTATTAACGTGCATCTTAACACGATTATAAGAACTCGCCACCGAAAAGAAAAAAAAAATAGAAATGAGTGCAAATACTTTGAAATGGTAATTTTCTCCTTCCGACAGTGCGGTTTTTTTCCCTCCATTTTATTTCATAATGTGACATTTGTAGTGAAGTTCTTATTTACAAGGTCCAAAATAGCGAATCGTGGATCAAAATAATTACACTGCTCAATCGGGACCATGCCGACTGTCAGTTGATAATCCGGAATCAGTAAATTGCTAAGGGCAAACTAACTAAACATATATTATATTTGTTGTATCTTTTTTTAAAATTTTTATTCTTTTACAATACACTAGCATCTAACATTATCCCGTTTCGGGTCATGTCATGTTACCTTTCATTCATCTTTGACGGTTCAATCAAATGCTAGGAGCCATCATTATACCTAGGACAACCAAACAAGCCTATGGAATTACATTGACCTGCTGCTCTTCAAACAATGCCCACTTTCTTAATCTTTTTTTTTTGGTTCATATTTTTAACATAAATTGTAATGTAATCAGGACTAGCGCCCCATTATAAGTTTATAGTAAAATGTTACTACGACAAATCTTTAGTATCTAAAAAGTTACTTAAAATAATAGTACTAGAATTGTATAATAAATGTATAGTACTAGAATTGTATAATAAATGTATAGTACTAGAATTGTACAATAAATGTATAGTACTAGAATTGTATAATAAATGTATAGTACTAGAATTGTATAATAAATGTATAGTACTAGAATTGTATAATAAATGTATAGTACTAGAATTGTACAATAAATGTATAGTACTAGAATTGTATAATAAATGTATAGTACTAGAATTGTACAATAAATGTTGCTAGAATTGTATAATAAATGTATAGTACTAGAATTGTACAATAAATGTATAGTACTAGAATTGTATAATAAATGTATAGTACTAGAATTGTATAATAAATGTATAGTACTAGAATTGTACAATAAATGTATAGTACTAGAATTGTATAATAAATGTATAGTACTAGAATTGTATAATAAATGTATAGTACTAGAATTGTACAATAAATGTATAGTACTAGAATTGTATAATAAATGTATAGTACTAGAATTGTATAATAAATGTATAGTACTAGAATTGTATAATAAATGTATAGTACTAGAATTGTATAATAAATGTATAGTACTAGAATTGTACAATAAATGTATAGTACTAGAATTGTATAATAAATGTATAGTACTAGAATTGTATAATAAATGTATAGTACTAGAATTGTATAATAAATGTATAGTACTAGAATTGTACAATAAATGTATAGTACTAGAATTGTATAATAAATGTATAGTACTAGAATTGTATAATAAATGTATAGTACTAGAATTGTATAATAAATGTATAGTACTAGAATTGTACAATAAATGTATAGTACTAGAATTGTATAATAAATGTATAGTACTAGAATTGTACAATAAATGTTGCTAGAATTGTATAATAAATGTATAGTACTAGAATTGTACAATAAATGTATAGTACTAGAATTGTATAATAAATGTATAGTACTAGAATTGTATAATAAATGTATAGTACTAGAATTGTACAATAAATGTATAGTACTAGAATTGTATAATAAATGTATAGTACTAGAATTGTATAATAAATGTATAGTACTAGAATTGTATAATAAATGTATAGTACTAGAATTGTATAATAAATGTATAGTACTAGAATTGTACAATAAATGTATAGTACTAGAATTGTACAATAAATGTATAGTACTAGAATTGTATAATAAATGTATAGTACTAGAATTGTATAATAAATGTATAGTACTAGAATTGTACAATAAATGTATAGTACTAGAATTGTATAATAAATGTATAGTACTAGAATTGTATAATAAATGTATAGTACTAGAATTGTATAATAAATGTATAGTACTAGAATTGTATAATAAATGTATAGTACTAGAATTGTACAATAAATGTATAGTACTAGAATTGTACAATAAATGTATAGTACTAGAATTGTATAATAAATGTATAGTACTAGAATTGTATAATAAATGTATAGTACTAGAATTGTACAATAAATGTATAGTACTAGAATTGTACAATAAATGTATAGTACTAGAATTGTATAATAAATGTATAGTACTAGAATTGTATAATAAATGTATAGTACTAGAATTGTATAATAAATGTATAGTACTAGAATTGTACAATAAATGTATAGTACTAGAATTGTACAATAAATGTATAGTACTAGAATTGTATACTAAATGTATAGTACTAGAATTGTACAATAAATGTTGCTAGAATTGTATAATAAATGTATAGTACTAGAATTGTACAATAAATGTATAGTACTAGAATTGTATAATAAATGTATAGTACTAGAATTGTATAATAAATGTATAGTACTAGAATTGTACAATAAATGTATAGTACTAGAATTGTATAATAAATGTATAGTACTAGAATTGTATAATAAATGTATAGTACTAGAATTGTATAATAAATGTATAGTACTAGAATTGTACAATAAATGTATAGTACTAGAATTGTATAATAAATGTATAGTACTAGAATTGTATAATAAATGTATAGTACTAGAATTGTATAATAAATGTATAGTACTAGAATTGTACAATAAATGTATAGTACTAGAATTGTATAATAAATGTATAGTACTAGAATTGTACAATAAATGTATAGTACTAGAATTGTATAATAAATGTATAGTACTAGAATTGTACAATAAATGTATAGTACTAGAATTGTATAATAAATGTATAGTACTAGAATTGTATAATAAATGTATAGTACTAGAATTGTACAATAAATGTATAGTACTAGAATTGTATAATAAATGTATAGTACTAGAATTGTATAATAAATGTATAGTACTAGAATTGTATAATAAATGTATAGTACTAGAATTGTATAATAAATGTATAGTACTAGAATTGTACAATAAATGTATAGTACTAGAATTGTACAATAAATGTATAGTACTAGAATTGTATAATAAATGTATAGTACTAGAATTGTATAATAAATGTATAGTACTAGAATTGTACAATAAATGTATAGTACTAGAATTGTATAATAAATGTATAGTACTAGAATTGTATAATAAATGTATAGTACTAGAATTGTATAATAAATGTATAGTACTAGAATTGTATAATAAATATATAGTACTAGAATTGTACAATAAATGTATAGTACTAGAATTGTACAATAAATGTATAGTACTAGAATTGTATAATAAATGTATAGTACTAGAATTGTATAATAAATGTATAGTACTAGAATTGTACAATAAATGTATAGTACTAGAATTGTACAATAAATGTATAGTACTAGAATTGTATAATAAATGTATAGTACTAGAATTGTATAATAAATGTATAGTACTAGAATTGTATAATAAATGTATAGTACTAGAATTGTACAATAAATGTATAGTACTAGAATTGTACAATAAATGTATAGTACTAGAATTGTATACTAAATGTATAGTACTAGAATTGTACAATAAATGATGCTAGAATTGTATAATAAATGTATAGTACTAGAATTGTACAATAAATGTATAGTACTAGAATTGTATAATAAATGTATAGTACTAGAATTGTATAATAAATGTATAGTACTAGAATTGTACAATAAATGTATAGTACTAGAATTGTATAATAAATGTATAGTACTAGAATTGTATAATAAATGTATAGTACTAGAATTGTATAATAAATGTATAGTACTAGAATTGTACAATAAATGTATAGTACTAGAATTGTACAATAAATGTATAGTACTAGAATTGTATAATAAATGTATAGTACTAGAATTGTATAATAAATGTATAGTACTAGAATTGTATAATAAATGTATAGTACTAGAATTGTATAATAAATGTATAGTACTAGAATTGTATAATAAATGTATAGTACTAGAATTGTATAATAAATGTATAGTACTAGAATTGTACAATAAATGTATAGTACTAGAATTGTATAATAAATGTATAGTACTAGAATTGTATAATAAATGTATAGTACTAGAATTGTATAATAAATGTATAGTACTAGAATTGTATAATAAATGTATAGTACTAGAATTGTATAATAAATGTATAGTACTAGAATTGTATAATAAATGTATAGTACTAGAATTGTATAATAAATGTATAGTACTAGAATTGTATAATATTGTATATACTATTATTGTACAATAAATGTATAGTACTAGAATTGTATAATAAATGTATAGTACTAGAATTGTACAATAAATGTATAGTACTAGAATTGTATAATAAATGTATAGTACTAGAATTGTATAATAAATGTATAGTACTAGAATTGTATAATAAATGTATAGTACTAGAATTGTATAATAAATGTATAGTACTAGAATTGTATAATAAATGTATAGTACTAGAATTGTATAATAAATGTATAGTACTAGAATTGTACCAATAAATGTATAGTACTAGAATTGTACAATAAATGTATAGTACTAGAATTGTATAATAAATGTATAGTACTAGAATTGTATAATAAATGTATAGTACTAGAATTGTATAATAAATGTATAGTACTAGAATTGTATAATAAATGTATAGTACTAGAATTGTATAATAAATGTATAGTACTAGAATTGTATAATAAATGTATAGTACTAGAATTGTATAATAAATGTATAGTACTAGAATTGTATAATAAATGTATAGTACTAGAATTGTATAATAAATGTATAGTACTAGAATTGTATAATAAATGTATAGTACTAGAATTGTATAATAAATGTATAGTACTAGAATTGTATAATAAATGTATAGTACTAGAATTGTATAATAAATGTATAGTACTAGAATTGTATAATAAATGTATAGTACTAGAATTGTATAATAAATGTATAGTACTAGAATTGGTATAATAAATAATAGTACTAGAATTGTATAATAAATGTATAGTACTAGAATTGTATAATAAATGTATAGTACTAGAATTGTATAATAAATGTATAGTACTAGAATTGTATAATAAATGTATAGTACTAGAATTGTATAATAAATGTATAGTACTAGAAATGTATAATTAATGTATAGTACTAGAATTGTATAATAAATGTATAGTACTAGAATTGTATAATAAATGTATAGTACTAGAATTGTATAATAAATGTATAGTACTAGAATTGTATAATAAATGTATAGTACTAGAATTGTATAATAAATATATAGTACTAGAATTGTATAATAAATGGATAGTACTAGAATTGTATAATAAATGTATAGTACTAGAATTGTAATAATAAATGTATAGTACTAGAATTGGTATAATAAATGTATAGTACTAGAATGGAAAATAATGTATAGTACTAGAATTGTATAATAAATGTATAGTACTAATTGTATAATAAATGTATAGTACTAGAATTGTATAATAAAATGTATAGTACTAGAATTGTATAATAAATGTATAGTACTAGAATATTGTATAATAAATGTATAGTACTAGAAATTGTATAATAAATGTATAGTAAAGAATTGTATAATAAATGTATAGTATAGTGAATTGTATAATAAATGTATAGTACTAGAATTGTATAATTAAATGC